>VXBZ01011158.1:285301-326497 GCA_013399135.1 Heliornis fulica | reverse complement strand
CTGATTAGAGAACCAAGGAGTCCGAGTTGAGACACATTTTTGTGAAGGACATGGCATGTCTCAGTTTAGAATGAAATCCACTGTAAACTTGCACTGTGAACTTCAGCAGCGAGTCATGTATGAACTCTTAAGAGAAGTGACTGGGCTGTGACCACCTGTTCTGCTTTTGTTCCAACAGACATCACTGCCTGCCCTGGACAATCCATTCTCGAAGAAGCTGAAGTCCATAGTGGAGCATCTCCAGGGCCAGAAGCCCTACACTATGAAGGTAACTTCCTGTGACTCCTGTCATCCTTCCACCGCCTGTAAAAGGGTGGATGTAGCAGGAGTTTCCCCATACACTGCAGGCACAATTGTGTTTCTAGCTACAGCTGCAGAACTGAGGAGACAGAGTAGTTTGGGGGTTCTCCCCACCCTCAGCAGCATAGTTAATAGAAGTGGGGGAACTGTACTGCATTTGTGTCCTAAAAAAATACCCCTCTCTCCTCTTTTCAGCTCATTATAGTGAAACAGCGGGAACAGCCAGAGATGCTCTTCCGACAGTTCCTAGTGGAAGACAAGAGTATTTACGGAGGAGCTTCCTACGTGGATTTCCTGTGCTGTGTTCACAAAGAGATCTGCCAGCTGCTCAGTTAAGGCAAGGCGCACACCCAAGTACGGTGTGTCAGTTACCCTCTGGTTCTGCAAAAGGACAGGGCTCGGTGCCTGAAGGCCAGCCCGCTCTGCTGCGTTGCTCTACTCAGGCCGCCTGCTGCGCTTTAGGGGACCTCTTTGTACAGTTCCATGTCACACCTCCTCTCGCCATGTATTTAGCTGACTTACTAAGCTGTAGAATAGGAAGGTCTGCACTCAGGTATTCTTAATCTTCTGGGAGTCCTGACTCTTTCTCTGATTGAATTGCCAGGTTTCAAACTGCCAGTGCTCAAGAGCATATGGCATGCATTTATTAAAATATAATTTAGAAACTCTTTAGTTAGTCCTTTTGCTAGTCATAAGTTGTAAAAAGAGCCAGGAAAGATGCTAAAAACCCCTATAAAGATGAGGAAAAATTATAAACCAGTGCTTTTTTAAAGCGAGGGCATACAGCTGAATCAGATCTGCAGCCGTGTAGTGCAGCTGAGTACTTCAGCAGCCTCTGTGTAAAGGCTGCACACAGCAATCCCCTTTTTGTCCTGGAAGGGACAAGCTGTACTTCCTGTGGAGTCAGAGCTCCGGGTAACCTTCCCGACCTGGGCTTGTCCAGGCCGCAAATGCCTCAGGTTGTAACTGGACTTAAGCGTACCAACGGACCACAGCCAGCAGACAATCCCTCTCCCAGGCTTGGCAGGTAATGCCACACTGTCACGGTACAACTCTCTAGTCCCAACAGCGCCAGTTAATGCAATGTCCTATTTCACTACACTTTCAGAACCGAACATGTTTGGTCTTGTTTTGTTTATTAGCAAACTGGAATATTCCCAATGCATCTTCGGTCACCTGTCCCTCAGAATTTCAGAGGCAGGTGTTGACACATTAACCAAAGGTGGTTTGTGGTGCTATAAAAAGCAAGCCCCTTGTTGGATACCAGGTTTATTACAGCAACCTCCTCTCACACGATGGATTTATTAAACAGTCGCTGCTTTTAAAAATAAACCTATGCTAATATCAATATTTAAGGTAGAATTAGAAAGCCAGATTGTTTGGAAGAGCTGATTACCTCAGACACTGCATCTGTCTCTATCTTTAGGACCAATGCCTCTGCATATGAGGACTGAGCTTTTCCAGACTCAAAAGTTATTGTAACAAAAATCAGTGTTCTAAATCAAGCAAAAATCCCTTTAAAAAGTAAGGGTAAGAGTTTGGCCTCAAAAAAGTGCCTTTAATCGTGTAACGTGTCACTACTTAGTGTTAATCAATCATCAGTGTCCAAGATGGACGGTCCAGGTGCGTATTTCTTGTGTGACAGCTTACCAAAACAGTTGTATTCTTGTGAATTGCCTGAGTGCTCCTGAAGTAAGGGGCTGTCGCACAGAAGCAACCTCAGCCTGACTTCAGCTGTGAGGACAGGCACTGCTTAGCTCAAGACCTAACCCTGTAAAAAGTATTTGTTGCCATTCCAAATTGTTACAGTTTGTAAAGTAACACCAGCAACTCTACCTGTAAAGAGATGATAAGCAATTATTAAATATAATTGTCTGTGTTTATTCTTTCCTATACTAAGCTTTTTATGCTACCCGCATGTGCCCCAAGCTCTCCAACACCTCTGAACACAGCTGTGTAAGACCCCAGGTCACCAGAGAAGGTGGTCTGGGACAAGCAGCAATGGAAACTGGCTTCAGGCTCCATACAACTCATTTCCCCATTGTTCCACCATAATAAATGAGTCACACTGACAGCAGGAGTCAGGGAACAGGGCAAAGTTAAGTCAGCAGCAGCAATTCCTGTACAGCACAAACAAGGCCGTGCATCCACCCCAGGTCACCTTCTTTGACTTTAAGACAGGCCAGCTCCTCTGGCCTTACAGAAGCTTCGGTGTTTCTGGGGTTACAGGGTATGGTAAGGAGATTGCTGAAATGATGTGTCAAGTGTGCCTGAACAGCCTCATAAAAAAAATCAAAATGCTGAAACAAACTTTAAAAAAACCCAAAACACTTACCAGGTCAGTTAGGAAGTCTGACAGTGTAGTAATTCTCATGCAAGAAGGCAGTGTAATGAGGGAAAGGTTTGTGCTTTGCACTCAGCTGCTGAAGAAAGTCCCCATCAGCTGCAGTGATCCCAAGGTTCTTCTCAAGGGTGGGAAGCTGCTGAGGTGCTCCTTAAGACAGGTCATGCCCCAGCCATGCACGCAGAACCATTTCCGTACCTTATTCTGTAGATCTTTACAATCAATGTCTGCATCACAGCCCTGTGCATCTTCCACCTGGTCAGTTCAGGCTGCTGTAGGGCAACCTGCTGCCTGCCCAAGAATGTACTTACCTGGGCACTGCACAGGCACCTGCACCTGCCCAGAGCAGCGCTTCCGGCACACAGGTGCTGTGCAGCACAAAGCTGCGGTGAGCCGGCGCCATTTATATTTATTTGCACAGCTAATTCATGAGGGCTCTAGCATTAAATGTACAGTTAGTTGTTCCTCCAGTAAGACATCCACATGGCTACACTAGGACCGAGCCACAGCAGCTCTTGCAGCCATCAGAGATGCCCACCACACAAGGCAGTTCCTCTCTCTCCAGCACCAATGTCAGGCGTGTGTAATTCAACACTGTTTCACAGGAGCTGGGCCTTTTTGTGCCGCCTTTTTCCTTAATTAATTGCTGCAATCGTTATGCTCAGCGTGTTTCACCAGAGAACTTACTTACCTATTGCTTGCTGCTTCGCCATGGCCCAGCTACAAACAGGATTAGTAACCTATCCTCCATGTTACTCAGTTGACCGTCACCCCATCACACTGGGCAACGTCTACTGCAGCAGTAAAGTTGCCACCAACTGTGGAAGGAGAAATGGGGTGTTTTTTCCTGCTATATATATAGAAACGGTCCTTGGCTTCCCGTTACTCCGTGTGTCCTTAAAAAGCCACATTCAAGAAACAAGACTGAAAGCTGTCTTCGATGCAGTAGGCTTGAGGTGTTGATTATCCTTTTCTAGAGCAATCTGCGTAGTTCTATCCCTGGCCAAGGGTTTTAAAACATCTGAGCATTCTAAAAATTAATCCCTTAATGCCACTTAACTTTCACTGTCAGATCAAGATTGCTTTTAGCTTGCAGCCTAAATGATGATCCACGGCATTCAGTATCTACCAACAGGCAGGGAGACTGTGGTCATGACCCTGTGCCAGAGAAGAACCTCACCCTCCCCTCCCAAGCTCACTGCCACCAACCAGCACTTCCACCAACTCCTGGTTGATAACCAGCAGCGCTGGAGAGCAGGAACACTTCTCAAGCTGAGGGCTGATTTACAGACAGTGACTTACTTACCTTACAGTTGACTGATGTCTTAAAAACCTCCTTGAAGCTAAAAGCAAAGATATCTCCCATAACCTGTCAGTTCAATTGTTGGATCCTTCACTTGCATAATTCCTATAGGGTGTAAAATAGTCAAAGTACCATAAGCCCCTTCCAGAATGGGAAGACATGACATGATCTAGACGGGCATCCCAAATCAGATCAGTGGCATAATGCATTTCAAATTTTAAGTGAATAAATATGTTAGGCTTTTTATTTTCAAGGACAGCACACTCAAATGAAGTCTTTTGCTTGGGGTAAATGAAATATTCATCAGTTCACTGATTACAAACCTTTATCCTCCTCCTGTAGTTAAAGCATTACAACTGGGAAATTAACTGACAACCAGCAATGAAATTAAAAGTGTTTCATCTCCAGACACCACGTCAGGCAGAGCCCAAATCATCAGTGGTTAAAAAACTGACCAGATGTTTTTGCCGTGAAACGTAACATCCACAAGCGAAGTAGAACACCCAGTTCCAACAACTGCGCCCTCACTGCCCAGGTGATCAGTTTCAGGAAACATCACCTCAACACTTCCAACACGGCCTGCGACAAGGTCTTTCTACTGCTTACACTGCAGCTGCTCTGCAATCAATCTGGTTTTCCCAACCAAAGACCTAGAGGCTACTACAAACAGTCACTGGGTGAAATTCCCATCCCCGTCAAGCAGCAGACCTGACCTACATACAAGTCCCAGACTGCGTATGTATGGACACACGTTTCTGCTTTCCATGAGCACAACACACAGCTGCACAAGTACCACTCCTCTGCTGCAGACATTGAGACTGAGTGCATATACACCACAAATGAAAAATAAACTTGTTCCCTATTCCCAGGAATAATTTGGGAAATTTAAACCAAGTAAGAAAAAATAGAATTCTATTTATTCAATCTGCTCCCTGTTTTCAGGGACGTTACAACAGATGCCAATACAGACACAGCATGTTTTCTTCCATGGGTAAGAGAGTAAGCCTGCTCCGGCCATGCCATTCCGAACTGCACTGCACCCCCACTCCGCCATATTAACACGAGTCCGGCCAAACCTCAACCCCCAAGAAGGGCCAGCAGTCCATGTTGTGGAGAAAATGGCAGTTAGTAAAGACCACAACTTGCGAGTTTCCCTAAGAGAAGAGCAGTTAGCTCCCCTTGATCCTACCCGTGGTGGGAAGAGATGCTGCGCTCTGCTCTGACAAAGCCAGGAGGGTGAGGCGTTTGGTGCTGCCAGGTGCAGGACCCAGCCTGCCCGGTGAGGTGATGAGCACGGCAGGCTGCCTGAAACTGCCCGCACCAGAAACAGTTTAAAAAGTCATCTAACAGGAATTCCCAGAATAATTCACGTTAGCAAAAACAAGACTAAGGAAAAGGTTCGAAGAGGAGACAGATGTAGGACTGGGGGAAGAAGCAGTTACCTACGTCATCAACGGGTGGGAAAGCCTCCTCTGTGGGTACCTCCACGTCCCCCTCTGAAGCCACCCCTCTCACCCCGAAAGTTAGTTCTGTTCCTCTCTCTGCCCCTTTCTCCTCGGCCTGCTGAAGTCCCTCCTCTTCCTCCTCCTCGTGGAGCACCACCTCCTCGGTCAGACTTGGACTTGGGTGGCGGTGACTTGGGCCGAAGTCTCTCAATCTCTTCGGTACAGCCGGTCAGGTGGGAATTTGGAGCGGTGAAGTACGAAGAATATGTTTCTGCATTGAAATTGCTGTTTGTGAGGGTGGGTCCCACAGTCAGCCAACCTGGGGAGCAAAACCAGAGTCACAAAAGCCAGAACTAACTTCATGGTCCAAGGCCATCGCTGCCTTCTTCCCAGTAAATGAATGCTCACATGGTAAGAATAGCCACTTACCTGCACCTCACCTATACTGAACAGAATGAAGAAGTCAACTCTGAGAAAGGCTGAGTTGTTGAAAAGTTAAATTTTAAGTTTGATAATTCTAAGGGCTCCCCCTGCCTTTGAATTACACATAGCTACAGGAACACTCATGCCATGGTTTCACCAGACTCTTTCTCTCTCCCTCCTACTTGTTCTTAACCCCAACAGCGTTTGCCAGCCCTTCTGGGACCACACTAAACCAGATCAGTAAACTCATCTACATTAAAAACATCATCCTCCTTCTCCCATTTTTAAAAGGCATTTAAACTTTAATTGAGTTATTTTGTGTCCAGAAACCAGTTGTGACAGTGCAGCCAAGACCACAGCGTGCTGGACACACACATCAATAACATGACAGTTCTGCTGAAGCTCACTTGATATGAAAAGAGAGCTGCAAGAGTTAATTTAACCTGCACAAACACTCACTGGGCACTTTGGCTTCACCGAGGCAGGCGGGCAGGCAGGCCGGCGTTTAAACAACCGTGTTTCTGTTTCTATAATGAGCCACAGCTCAGACCTAAGTGGGGCTCAGACCACTTCATGTCAGTGGGAGTTAAACAGTCACCTCAGAAACAGGCTTACAAGGAGAACAGCAATAACTAAAACCCCCTCCAAGACCAGGTCTTCAACACTGCTCTCCAACCTGGGAATTTACATCACATTTGCCTGCTTTTCCTACAGTAAAAGAACAGGTTAAGTTTTCATACTTCACAGAGCACGACAAGGATCTGGGATGTGTAACTGGTACAATGCAACTCCAGGGTAACTGCCATACTTCAAACCCATAACAGACTAACTGATCAGACTAACATGACCCCATGGGACATCAACTTCTAAGAATTCACCTACACCAGCCCTGAAGCAATACCTCAACAATGTCTTTCTGCAAAACAGAAAGCCCCCCTGTGCACACAACCCTCATAACCACGAGAGGTTACACTGACATTAAAATTCAAGCCAAAGACCAGCAGAGGAATAGCAATGTACAAAATCAAATCACTACTCCATAGTCCTACAAGCAAATGCCTTGAAATCGACTTGGGCGACTTGTTGCTTGCAGTCTGTGTAGTGACACACATCCCATCCCAACTGCAGAAGAATAAGAGACATTTTAATATCCAAAGTTCACAGGCAGAAAACCAGGCTGTGGACAGACTCGATTCCATTTCTCTTCAGTCATCCAGACCATTCATCTCTATTAAGGGGAGAACAGGGTTACACAGAAGTGCAAAACAAACCTGAGGCAAGCACAGATACAGCACCTTCCCCACCGTGAGAAGGGCACGCTGTTACCATCAGCTGTGGGGAGAACACCTCTCAGTGTCTCCATCAGTACCTGCAGCATGACTATACCAGCCACAACATCAAGCAGAGTCTGTCAATCCCAGCACTCACTGGTCACTGAAAGCAACAGGACCGCTGAACTGTGTTTCACATTAGACTTCAGGGCAGAAACCTCACTGACAGATACAAAAGTCTAAAAAGCCATCAAAATACATGTTATTCTTCCAGTCTATGTTCTCCTGCAGTGAAAGTCCTTCGTCACTTACAGATGATAAACTGAAACATGAAAAAATGAAACTGACCATCAAAACAAACAAAATGCAGTTCCCTTCCATCTGACCCTAAACATTTCTAAACGCTTTTTATCATGCCAGATGCAGCATGATAAAAGGGTCTTCTCCCTGCTAAAGGGTCTTAAGGGTCTTTTACAACCTTAACAATTCTATGACTCTATGATTTGCTTCCCTCCAGCCCTCAGACACCTCTCCCATTTCCCAGGACTTAACAAAGATGATGGACAGTGGCCTAGCAATGACTGGAAGCCTCTTTAAGACACTGAGACTAATTTTACAAGCAGTGAATTCTGCAACTCTTCATTAAAAATATTTATAAAGCAAAGCTAAGAGTTAAGTAGTGCTAAACTGGATTTGTGGCTTGGTTTTGCTCCCAAACATAAAAATATTACAAATTCCAACATAACTGTAATATCACATAGGAGGGATCTATACGATGCTCCTGCAATATACCTTAAACAGACATTCTTGCATAGAAAATAGCAACATTTGATCTTTGGTTCTGGCAAAATTTCCTGCTATAGGATCACGAGGGAGAGAACATTAACTACAGCAGAAGTCACTTTGCTGTGTCAGTGTTGGGAAAACTGTGAAGTGACACTGCAGTCCCTCTGTTGCTGAACATCAGGCTGGTTATGTGAATGGGAGGGCAGGAAATTTCTCCATCGGTAGATTCTCTCACTCCCAACTAGATCTCAGCTATGGAGAAGTCTCAAGAAAACTTATCTGGCTCTCTGTGGTATCCGAAGTCCCACTATGGGAGAAAGAGGGTTTATGTGCAGAACACAGTTACACACAGTTTTTCAGTGCGAGTCCTGGAAGAAGAACCATGTGTTAGGATTAACCAATAATATCTTCTCAGCTTCCACCAGAACCCATCAAGTAGCCTCAGTTGCTGGCAGAGGGTCATTAAATGTAACTACTTGACACAAACAAACCAACAGTTACCTGGTCGGATCGTACTGTCCCTTCCAAACAGGTGAAGACGTCGGCGTCCAAGGCAGAAATGCTCAATGATATGAAAAATCTCTACGGGTTTTTCTATGTTGCCAATTTCAGGCTCTTCTGTGATGATGAGGTCAATATCAACATTAGCGTGGATGAAGTCACCATCCGTACTGCGCCGCACAGTTCCTTTAATGCCCATGAGGCAGTGCTCCTACGCACACAACACAGAGGAGTACCTGTCACACGAGTACCCTGCTACAGCACGGGCAGCCGTGGGCCGAGCGCAACCGACAGAAAAGGACGTTTAATGCATAATGGATCCTGCTATTACATGAGAAGTCTGAAGCATGAGCTGGAAGTCCACAACAAGCTGCAGCTACCAAAAGAGCCTTCTGAAAACAAATCTGGTTTAAACTGTCTGTCTTGATGAGAAAGGCTGAGAAATCACCACAAGTAAAGAGAGTACAAGGTGATGGCAGGAGCAGGGGAATAGTTATTAATTATGGCTAATATCTGTATCAGCATTCCGATCCTATCTTTATTCATAAAAATAATTTTTAAAGTTCTATCATAAAACAGATGGACAGTGAAAACAAGACACAGTTTTTCACGTTGTGCCCAAAACAAAAGTAGCCTTCATGCTCAGAGTCTTTTCTAAAACGTATCGCTGCATCTAAAAAGTACAACCACTACTGAACTGTCAATGCACTCCCATTCAACTCCATCAGCACTAAAAATGTTCTTTAACTGTAAGACACACTGCTTTGCTTTCCTCTAAAACACTGCAGATCAGCTTCAAGGACTTGTACACACAATCTGTGAATAAGGAATCACCACAAGGATGTGAAGAGGGTTCTGCATACACATTTCAGAGTTCTGTTTATGGGATTATTAAACTCAGATGAGCAATTCCCACCAGCACCATGACACACCAACACCCGATGCGTCACCGGATCGCTCCAAGAAACAATGCAGACAAGAGCACATGATCCCTTCCAGATTTTGTCAAGCATTCCAAGAGTTGGGGAATAAATGTGAAAGGCAGAATAAGCGACCTGTCAAATCTATGCACTTGCTCAACTGCACCTTCACTGACATTTTACTTAACAAAAAGGCAGAATACTACTAAGCAAATTACCCATCCACAGCAAAGCCTGGTAAATCTAGTCTTTAGAAGGACTACCCAAAACATTTTCTTTTCCTAACACATGGAATGTCATCCATTAGTAGCTCAGACTCTTGGGATGCACGGCATGAAGCATCCATCTGGAGAGATGCTAAACTAACCATAACAGGATACCGTTTACTGCTGCAATCCTTGGTAAACACATCTTGCACAACAGACTATGTATTTAGTCAGAACAAGACAGCTCAATTTTCATGTGTATTACAGATCGTGACCTCAACCCAACCCTTGCTCATAAACAGAGGAACTAAGAGTGTCCCCAAATCGTCCTGTGTTTTAATCTCTCTCATGAGCAAGCCACATGTATTTGTAATACTATATGCAATAAATATACAGTATTTATAAATATTTGTAACTAACACAACACACTTGCAAATAAACTTCAGATTTATGTATATGCAAGTCAAAGAAAGATTACAGATATCTTAAAGGGAAGTTTATACTTCAAAATAGCAGCAGTTCTGAGACAGAGCTGAGGATCCTTAATAGTAATGAATGATTAATGAAGACTGAATGAGTCCTGAAGTTAATGACACCTAGGATTATTAAACTGCCAGACAACTTGCTGTATGCAGTAAAACTGCCAGTTACATGTCCCCAAAATTCTTTATTAATCTTATCTACATTGTCTAAGTTTTTGAAAAGCATACATTTGAGTCCCCTAAATCAGAATACTTTTTTTTTCCTCTGCACCTTATTAAATACATGTTCTCCCCAAAACATTCCTAAGAAGCTGCTTAACTTAAACCAAGCTGACCAATTCTGTCACTGTGCATTACAATCTTCTGGAGGTCAGGAGATGCTGACTGAGCCTCTGTCCCCAGCAGCCCTATACCTGGCTCAAGCTCTGGACACATAACTGTGTATTCAGAAATATTAGGCTTTCAGAGTTATAAATGGATGTAGTCATTAAAAAAAAAAGAAGTCTACAGTTTTAGAACATTTCTTTTAACATCAAGTTTAGTCAAATGATGTTAGTCAAAACTAACTCAGCCAGAAAGTTTCCTCCTCTAATCTGGAAAGGGGCTTGTGTTTTACACAAAGTGTTCCTAATAGACTAACTGCTTTTTTACCACTCACCCATAAATGAAATAGCATGGAAATCAAATCCACTGCAATACACAGCAGCATATTCTACTGAGTTTCTATCTTCCCTCTCAGGGTTCCCTTCTTGTTCCATCGATCTACAAGCCTCCTGAGCCACCTGATGAAATGCAAGACCTTTAAAGGACTGTAACAGAAGTCTAACAAGCAGTGTTAAAAGTAGATGAAACTTCTGTACCTCACAGAGACTAAAGTCAAAAGGGTTCATAATTCATTCTACAAGTAAGTTTATTTCCACCTAACATACACTGCCAAACAGAACTCTGAATTCCTCATGTCTGCTTTCCTGAAAACATGTCACCACCTGCTCTGGAGCATCACGTGTTGCATTAGCATGGAGCGAGAGGATGGGAATAGAGAAGTTGAGCCAAACCTTTACCTTGGTTCTCTGGAAAACAGCCTTAGGGTCTAGGGTCTTGGTCTTTCCAGGGTTGTTCTTATTTGTTTTAATCCAACAAATGTCCTCACATCTTCTGTAACCCCACTTGCGCAGACACTAAGTATTATAGATAGATAAAACAGTTCAGACTACACCAGCAGCCTACAGGCAACACTCAGGTGGGTATTAGGTATACTCACAGTGTCACTGAAGAGAAACGTGTCACAGGTAATGAAACAATTTAGCTGCATGACTGCACTCTTTTGTCAAGCAGCACCACCACTCCCCAACCCCCAGAAAAGTGGATTATGTACCCAACAAGTTTTCCAGGTACTACACAACTCCTCACCTCCACCCCCCACTACACCCCACCGTTTCTAAATATCCAACCGCTGTGTAACTCCCCTCTGGAACTCTGCAATTACTCTTACCTAGTGACACTTACATTTAATCACAACCAGTCTGTACAACTGCTAGTGATCGCTGCCTTGGCCCTGGCTCCACTAATACACTGCGACAGTTTTTCACTGCAATGTAATGCATATTCAGAAAACCCAAAACAACAGCTAGCACAACCCCACTCAGGACTTTCTCATCCTTAACTCCTGCATTGTCTCAAAAAGAGGAAATTTAGCATTAAGGACTGAAGCTCATTTGGCTAGTGTTGTGTCCAAGAACTGTCCAGCCACTGTGAATACTTCTATGACCAAAACCAATCTACTCAATGTACTTTAACCAGCCTCAGAATGGAGCAGATAAAGCAAACTCAAAGCAAAGCAAAGAATTTTTCAGAACAGCAAGAGCTGAGTGGGAATTCTTATTCTACCACATCCAAGGCAAGCAGTGCATACAGAAAGATCACCCAAAACTCCAAGAACTTAAAGGGAAGAACTTCCTCACTAAGAATGAACCCACTTAAACTCCCGATGTCTTCCGAAAATAAGCAGTGCTACAGACACCATTTTACCTCACTTCATGAAACAGTAGCACCTTTCTACCAGCATGAATATCTTTGACAGAAAACTATTAAAACTCCTGTTAAAATAATGCTGTGAACACACTCGGAAACCTGCTCCTCTGGCAACATGCATACACCAAAAATAAGGATTATAGCTTTCTATATCCTATAGAATTATGCTTCCTCACATAATGACTGCCGCTCAAGACATAACAGTGCCTAAGCAGTTAATACCACATACATTCACATGCATTTAATCCACTTAAAATGATATCCCCTACTGCAGTAGCAAACCATCTCTCAGCAATTACAGTTGAGAATTCTATACAGAATAAGTCAACGGTAAAAATAAACTCTTAAGCCTGTCCATGATAAATTGAATTAAAACATCTTACCACTCGGCCAAGATCCAGACCCTCACCCGAACCACACCACAGGAACACAAATGACCTTGGGGCTGCAATTTCTTCAATTTCCAATTTCATGATCTAACAATAATAGTAATACACAAGTATTTTGGAATTAAACATGTCACCAACTGTATCAGGAAGAGTACTTAATTAGTGTTAAAGCATTATCATCACAAAGTATTTTAATGAAAGATGTTAGTCTGCATGCCACTCACATTTATCCTCTTAAAACCGTTTTCCAGTCAGTATGTGTTTTAAGAGCTACCTTATCAGTACACACGAGTGTGCTTTCAACAAAGCTGATGACCAGCTTTACTTTTTTTAGCAGAAAATGACATCTGTATAGAAAATTCTAGACTTAAAGACTAGTACAACCCACGATTTTACTTCCCCACCCCCCCAAACCTCTGCTTCATTTTATAATTCCATTGGTAGCAAGAAGATTTACAGAGCTGTAATGCTCTTTCTTTTCAGCCCTGGCATGACTTAGTTGAAGCTTGTGAAGACACATTATGAAAACCCCAGCTTAATTCTTATTACCATATAGAAAAGGCATTCTCTCCATTTTCACTTTCAAGAAAAAAAGCAGCAGGAATTTATCAGGACAGTGGTACAACAATGACAAATGAGTAACATTCAGGATGAAGTAACTTCAGATGCAAAGCATCTGTTACTCATTATAAGTTGACTCATCTGTAATTTGCTAACACATCAAATCAAGCTACATTCAGTGAAGAAAATAATGCATTAGAAGCCATCCTAAGAGGATGTAACTCCCAACTAAGGGGATGACTCCTGCCTCCAACGCTTCCATTTTTTCTTTTTTTGGCAAGACAGAATGTTTTACCCCAGGCACCGTTTCTGCCTGTTGCAACAGAAGGGCTCACGCAAAGCTACCTATTCCTTAGCATGCACTTGTCTGGCTTCTTACAACCATGAATGCATTTGTTTTCAAATTCATTCCTTAAAGGCAGATTGAATTTTATTTTATTCCCATAATCCTTTAGTCTGAATGGTTCACTTCTGAAGTTATGCACGTGCAGGCTTTGGACAAACTACATCTAGTGTAAAGTAACACCATTATCCCCCCAGCCCAAATCACACAGAACACAGGTGAGAAAATCTCAGCACCAGCTGCTTCAACCTACTGATTCCCTCATGTGATGACAAACGTGCTGCTAGTGCATGTAGCCCTGCACACCTTCCAAACTGGGCCTCTACTGCATAGCAATTTATTAGTCACATATTCACACCTATATGCCTGAATCTAGGAATCCCTGACATGATTATGCTAATTATTTCTTAATCAGCTATTCCTCTACACTACAAATTGTCTATTTTATTGTGAGGACGGGGATGTTTGGAGGGGTGTGTGTTGTGGTTTAGTTGAGGTTTTTTCCCCCCAGTAGATACACAGAGTAGAGCAAACATCACTGTCTGACATGAGTGTTACATGTTTTTTATTTAATGCTTAAGTGAAGGAATTGTCTGGTTGAACCCTGAAGGACAGGGCAGCAGGCTTTGTGTCACCAAATTTGCCTGAAGACACCCAGCACTTGACAGCCCTGACACTGCTTTTCTAGAACTGACTTTATTGAAAAGGGAGATACAAATGGGAGTTACTTATCAACACATCTTGAGTCTTTCCTCCTTCACAAGCATCTACATGCATTACTATAGAAAAAAAAACTTGAAAATATTTTCTCTAACTCAATTCTCTTAATATTTACTAGACCGCAACAACAGTACCAACCTCTAAAAACTCCACATCTTGCACATTGAGATTTCTCTTTGTTCCCCAAAAGCAGTCAGAAATCAATATGGCTTCAAAAACACCCCTTTGATGTGACTAAACAGTAAGGCAATAAGTAAATAAATAAAAAAAAAATTCTCTAGTACAGTTCTCAGGATTACAACTGGTTTGATTTTTAACATCTCCTGCCCAGTCAATACTCTTGAGAAAGCAGGTATGTCACTGAAGCACACTCATCTACCTCTTTTGACAAGAAGGCCGTTGTATTAAAAAACAAACCTTAAAAATCTCTTTGAGAATTTTAAGAAAGGGAATATTTAAAATGGATATTCCAAATTTCTGCAACAAAAACTGGAAGAGAAAAAGTCATAGAATTTGAGCAAGAAAATCCACAATTAACAAAGTTTTCAACCAGGCTTGGAGAATGAGAAAGTGTATTTAATTCTTTAAACTCCACCAAAAAAAGTCACAAATAGGTTAGGATGCATATAGTAGAAAACCTACTTCCCAATTTTTCCTTAAAACATCTCTAAAACACTCTGATAAAAAATTCAATTCTCAAACCATTTGCTTAGATGCACATATGAAAAACTTCTCACAGCACAAAAGATACTTACATCATCCCAGGTCCAGCATTTTTCATTGGCAGTAATGCCAGTCTCTCGGTAGTATTCTTCCAGTGGTGGTTCCAGGAGAATCACGTCAAATTTAGACTTCAGTTCCCTAATATCAAAAGCTTCCAAGTCTGCTTGTAAGTACCTGTTTAAACAAAAGAGGATATATTGCCTGCAGAAATTATAACAGTGGTTTGAAAATTATATGCCCTACAGCACTCCCACATAGCCACTTAAGAGTAAGGTCTTTTCTGTAGGTCACATAGCTCAAATGCACTAAATCCAGAGGAGATGCGTTAACATCTTTGCATTTAATCTAGGCTGGATTCTGTGCACTGTATTTCTTTTAAGTGGTCTTTTAAAGTCTCAATAAACAATTTTTAGGGTTCTGATTTAGCAAGCAAGAAACAGATGCCCACACAGACTGTACAACAGCATCGGTAGAGAATCAAGTGAACTGGTGGATGTCCATTCACATACACGAGAAGACATCAACATTAAGAAACAAATGCTCACTGCCTGGCTAACAGACTTCCATTTTACTTCATGTTGGGAAAGCAGTGTATTTTTAGAACTGGTATTTATTACATGTTATGTTCTAAAGATTCTGAATGTGGTTCCTTTTCATATAGTGTGTATTTCTCTATCCCATTAAAAAAGCCTAATTCCTCCACACACTGATTTTATTAAAGAGACACTCAAATGTACCCCACACCTGCCCACCACTCACAGCTCGCTATAACAAAAAAATATAATACCTTCCTCCCAATACCCTTAAATTAAAAAGCTAACTATCTGACCACCACCTCTCCCCCTTCATAAGAAAGGATCTGGAAGAGATTATTATTCTATAAGTGTATTTGGTGTTATCAGAAAGCACCATTTGTTTACTACCTTTTCTCCTTCTGTGCTTTAAGGGTAAGAATGCCCAAACTTCAAAATAGCAAGTTTTTTGCATTTTGTATCTCAGTTGTTCAGACAACTACTTCAGAGTTTTTCACGTGGTTATCATTAATTTATGCTAATTTACACGGTACAGATTAGGACTAATGTATATTAAAAGCATTAGGTTCACATGCAGATATGTGAATTCCTGGGCCTGACATGCTGCATGCTTAACTGTGTCTAACATTCAGCAAAAAACCTCAGAGGTAATTCAAAGTTAACGTGACGAGTCACTTCCACCCAGCCCGAACCTTTTTCTGTTCTCAAACTACAAACTAGTATTGGATTAATGGATGCTAAGATAGTAGCTAGACGTTACACAAAAAGCATGCTGTTACAAGAACAACTACGGCTATATTGAAGGACAAATTTTTTAAGCTTTTCCCTTTACCGTAAACTGCATAATCTCATGAGATCCATCATCATATGATGTCAAAGCCCGCAGCCCAGTCAGCTGACAGGTCAGACTTAAAACCCAAAACCTGAGATACTATAAATAATCACACACTGGAAAATCTAGCTTATATACTACAGCAAAAATTAAACTAGCAAAACTTAAGGTTTATTCTTCTCAAGTTGCAACTGATTAATTTGTATATACAAACAGAAATAGAAAATGTAAATTCTGAACAGGTGTTAAGGATAGAGATCTGCAAAGCAGACAGCTAACTTCAAACAGGTCTGGAGAAGAAAGGCATTTTCCACAAAAACACTTACATGGGAGGAGTGTTAGATTTAGATATCAGCTCATCCTTCAATCTGATGAGCTCTCTAAGTTTTGGGTATTCTTCAAACCTATCTGCTAAGCCTAAGAAGAAGAAAACATGAAATTAACAACTACTTAGAGAGTAAATCTGCATCAATTAAACATTGTCCAGTGCTCTGAATAAGTCCCAACATAAATACTTAACGGACGCCTTAAAAGCGGGTTTTTTCCAGTACTCAGCACAAAAGCTTCCTGTCTTCACCCAGGTGATTACTGCTGTTAGTGAGCGTGGTGTCTATGCTCTGATCTCCTCTAGAGTACTACAGTGATCAGGAGTTCACGACTCCTTTTATCACAGGAAACAATCTTCCATGTAAACTAAAAGTGACAGGATGATGAGAGAACATTTTTTTTGTCATTACTACCATCCATAAGTTTATATTAAGATCTAATTAACACTCATTTACAGAATGCTTTTATCTAACCATTGGAAACTATTTCTAAGGCTGCAATGGGGTTGTGGCTGGTTCCCTTAGGAAACCCTTATATAGAGATTTGGTAATCTGGTGTCAGTCACAAAGATTTAAATACACATGTATTAACTGACTGGGTTCTTAAGAGTTAGCGTTATGAGATTAATTTTCAAACCTTTCAGACACACAGAATGCAAAGGAGAGACTCTTAATCAGATTTTCTGCAACAAACCTTTTTGAAAAGAAATAAAAAAAAAAAAGCTACCAAAAAAATCCAAGCAAATTTTTCAGTGTTACAGACTTCAAAATAATAAGTAGAATGGCATGGTTTTGTTACTGCCAGTAGTAGCCTCAGCACAAACTAAAAATACCACTCCTGTCTCCCAAGAAGTATCAGTTCAGCATTAGTGTAAATTATTGTCAAGTTCATTTACATTTACAACTTGAAATGGTTCTAATGAGGGAGGGAAGAGAGGTGAGTGGATGAGGGGGAGGACAAACACCCAACCTCAAAAACTCTGTAACCTTTCATCCCTCTTATTTTAATTTAAACTTCTGAATTCCCAACCCCAGCACTGCCCTAGTAAAAGCAAAGTTCTTGGTACCTAACCTCATTATTTCTTACTACGTGTGGATGAACACCCCAAAGCTAATTTAATTCTTTTCCGCAGATACATGTAATCTAAACCAGCCCTACACTCTTCTGATGTCCACTGCTGCACTGCTTCCAGCCAGCCCAAGTCAAATCTTCCTGACCATCAGAAATGGAAGTCAGATACCAGCAGCTAGGAAACAGAGGCAGAAGAATTTTCTTTCAAGATGACTCAGGTTGTTTTATAAAAAAACAAACCAAAACAACCTCAAATACCCTCTATTTCAACAGCAACACCAAAAAGAAATAACTGTTCAGAAATCACTGGGTTCCTACAGTTTGTCAGATCACATCCAGTTACAAAGTATCACC
This sequence comes from Heliornis fulica, assembly GCA_013399135.1. Taxonomy (NCBI): domain Eukaryota; kingdom Metazoa; phylum Chordata; class Aves; order Gruiformes; family Heliornithidae; genus Heliornis; species Heliornis fulica. Next base: position 308,632 of record VXBZ01011158.1, on the reverse strand, counting down.
TAAACAGAGTTCTAATCTTCAGGTAGGAAACATCTGATAGCCATAATGAAAATTGACATACCTCATCTCTAATAAGGGGTCTAGAGTAACTGCTGCTGACACATTCATTTCCATCTGCCCTGTCCCGTACCAATTCTTTATGCAGCAGCGAAGCCAAAGTAAAAGGGGCTGCTGTTTCTTCACACTCATTTAATTTCAAAACCAGTGACTACCTCACACACAAAACAGGTAAGCCCAGATGCTTTTCAGATGAAGACAGAACAGTCTCAAAAGAGCTCATTTTTCATATTAAATAATCCAGATGTGTTCTGCAGAAGCATTCACAAAACAGAATCAACAAACTGTCTCAACAGGCAAACAAAACCTCTTTGGGCTGGCAACTATAAACACACTTCCCCTGACAATCTCAAATTTGATAGAATACAGAGAACTGTTGCAGGAAACTGCAAAGTAATGTGTCCTGCTTTTTTACAAACCCAAATAACTACCAGGCACATGTTCTGGGCCAAACTGTACCTCAGTTTTAGAAAGTTTAAGTTGAGGCTCAATAAAGTAAAATTCCAATAACAAGTTCAGCGATGGCTAGATGACCATAAGCTTAAATAACATCCTCTAAATACTGCAATGTACCTTCTAATGGCGTTGTCAGCAGTTACATAATTTAGCTGTTAAATACAATCCATAATGATTACTGACAAATGAAAGTCTTTTCCATGCTCTACATTCATTCTTGGAGGCCATACAGTCCAGGAAACAGCTGAACTTTAGTTATTCAAATTTCCAAAGGTTTCAAGATTTGATTACCAGATTCTTCTGTTTTTTTGGAAAAAAAAAATTTAATAAAACTTCCTATCTAAATACTTTCAAATAAAGCCAAGAGTAAGAGTAGCCTTGGTAATAATCACCTCCTAGTTACCTGAAAATAAAATCCCTCATATAAGCTTATGTATTAATCTGTATGTATTAATCTGTGTGCACACAAGAGTGACAAAACTATGAAGTATTTGTGTAACTACAAAAAAAAAAAAAAAAAAAAAAAAGTGCCATCAAGTAAAATGTGTCCTCTTTAATTACTGGCTATGACATACCGACATCTCTGATGAAGTTCTGGGGTCTGTGTCCTGTATCTACAAAGTGCTGGCAGTAATCATTGTGTGGATTTAAGCTCTGAGTACCCTGGAGAACAAAAGGGAGTTCAATGAGGGCAACGGAACTGGACACAGACACACTCACACATACACTGTATTTGTTAGTCTGATAAATGACAGAGTAACATCTGTATTTTTTAGGTTTGAACACACCTTTCTAAGCTACACTAGTCAAGGCTGTTACTGTGGGTTTAGTTCCAAACCAGGCCCACCATTACTGCAGCTCACTAACAGTTTACCCAGATCTTTAGTCAGATCAATGTAAACGCTAGTAAGAGTCCTACCTTTCACAGGAAGCCTCTGGACTTGTGAATTTCAGTGAATTACTTCAGCCTTTAAAACTGTGGTTCTAATACCATCAATTGCAGAAAGAGTTTAACAGAACTTGCCGGCCTTGACTAGACACGTAATTGCAAATGAGGCTCACCTTAAGAAAGGTACTGGAATCTTTGTAAATTTCTTCCTCATAAGGCAGGTTCTCTTCATCTTGCTGCAGCTCTACTTCATCCTTGGAAACAAATAAGATTATTACAAGCGTCCAAGACGATGCTATTTGTCTTCTCATGATTCTGCTTCTTAAAGAAAGAAATGATCTATCTACTAACAGAAGTCTCCCCTAAAGCAGCATATCACGAACGGGTCTAACTCCAGTTTTGGGGGGCGGAGGGGAACAAAAAAAAAGAAAAAATACCTATTTCCTAAAGTCCCTCTCTCTCATAAGTGAGGACAGCATTGCCGAGAGAGGCCTCTGAAAAAAAGCATACAGTAATAAACCCTTTGTTTCAAGACCCTGACAGCATACGTAGTGTTTCAACAAGGTGTGAAAGTTGCAATTTTTGTCTCACAAAAAGATTCATTCTTTGGACTAATGCAAGTTATATAACTGGTTGAAATAGTTCTGTAGTAGAACACTGAATCATCTCTTATGTTCCACCCTTAACATCTGAAAACATTTTCTCTACATAAATCTGTTAAAGTCCACACTTCACGGAAACAGCACAGGGTACAAACCAGTGTTTCATTTGGATTGGCCTTAAAAGTAGCTTTAAAATTCCCATTTTGTAGTCTCAAAATTTACAGAAAACAGGAACAGTACTGCAATTTTTTTCCACAGTTAGTGTGTCACCAACTGTCTGTTCACCAGTTTTTTTTTTAAAGAGCTGTCATACTGACATACTCTGAACATCCAACACAGAACAGAAACAAAGAGACTTGCTTTCTCTTTTCCCACTGATCCTGAAACAACCCAGTATGTATATGTTCTATTATGTAGTCATTTTTCAATTTTAATTAATCTACTGTATTTTAGTAGGATATATATGCTCTTCCATATATTATTGACTCCAACAAAAATCTAAAGTCACTTAATATAGTGCTTCATATGAAAAAAGCAATTTCAAGGCTGAAATATTAGAAAACCACTTTAATACACTGACATAAAAGGGAAGGTGGAGAATCACATTTCTCATAGTGCTCAACTTCTCCCCCTCAACGCACATTTTAACTCTAAGATGCAGCGAAGAGGCTATTACTACTGCTGCATTTACCCTAGGCTACGTAAGCTGTCTGACTGCAGAAAGTTAAGTGTTCTCCCTATTTTGATACCACTAACTGGTGAAATATTAAAATAAGCTCCACAATCTTTCCAAGCTGGAGCTCTGAACGAACTTCTGAAATGCCCACTGTGATTCAAAGGTCACATATTCCTCCTCTCCGTTATTCAGGTGATGCAGTTAGAGTGATACAGTCCTGTTTGTTTGTTTAACCAGGGCAAAACCCAGAATATTACTACCAGAAGCAGCAATGAGTTGACAAAGGAAAGGAATGAACAGCAGGGAAAAAAAAAAAAAGAAAAAGCTGAAGTATTGAGTTTTACTAGAAACTGCTTATGCCATCATAAGCTTACACCCATTTCCCCCTCTTTCATCTTCATCTACATCTTAGCCTTCTGATGATAAGCTGCTATTAGACACCTACTTCTGAGTCATGCTAGTTCTCTCTGTGGCCACAAGAGCTTTTTATTTTTCCTTTTTTTTTTAAATCACTTTTGAGGACATAAACAAAAAGCTCACATCAAAAACTGTCAAAGGATAAAGGACACAGTTAAAGCAGAAAGAGAATGAAATTAGCAACAATACAAGATACTAGTTCTACAGAACTCTTATGGTTCCACAAAAACAAGTATATTGTATAAGATCAGAACCACAATGCAACTTTCTGACCTTAAATCACCATAATTCATTTTTGTCAGTAGTGCACCTGTTCACCTGTCTCCTAACTCCAGGGTTTACAATGCAGTCAGGCTCCAAGACAGTAGTGAAGCTGGCAGGAAGCTTAACAAGCAGCCTTGCTGCTCTTTATTATCGGCCTAATGCCCAAGAACTGTCACTATAAATTTACTTATTCTACAAAAAAAAACCCAACCCAGACAAACCACCAAAAAACAAAAACAAAACTAAACACCTACCCCACAAACAAAACCCCAAACCAACCAACCAAAAATTGCTTGTTTTCTATCAGGTGTTTCCAATGCCTCAGAAGATTTCCATACTTTATTCTTTTATCTCAAAAACTGCTCTCACACTTCCCCCCTACAATGTAAACATCATTGGTGCTGTTCAGCTTTCTCACAAAATATCAGTGTAAGGAATTTAAGTGTCATCAGCTCACTTCCCTTTTGATTTGGAGCACTAGAAACTGACAGAAACCATCTAAAGTACTCCATTATATTTAAGGGTTCCATGCCCACATCCACGTGCTGCAGGCCTGCACACTGCACCACAGGAACAACAACGTTGTATCTTCAGAGTACCCCATATACACCAACAACTATCGACAGATGCTCAGGCTATAGCCAAAGCTGTTGAGGTTTCAGGACACATTCATTTCCACTAAATCTGAAGTCAGGGCACAAACATTTTTAATCATGCTAGGATTAACAGATACCATTATGTACAACCCAACACTGAAAGTCATGGTTTTACAGATAAACAAGTCACTTTACATCAGAAACACTTATCTCTAGTTTGCCTAAAGAGCTTACAAATGTTGAATGTTTGTCTGGGACACTAATTACTTAGTTTACTATTACTTTTGCCTGAGGAGTTTTAGACAAAATCCAACAGGGCTCCATACCATTAATATCTAGATTTTTGTAGCAGTTCCTATTACAATACTAAATTTAAACAGGCTCAAAGTAAAAAGTTACACAAACACTGACGGTATTTGACTAAGTTCTTATCTCTTTGCCAAGAGGGAATTAGCAGTGTCTACAGAACACAGCTGATGACTCCATTATAGATGTTCTCCTTGGGGGTTTCAAGTTTCTTTATTCATCTGCTCAGCTAAAGTTGGTCCAAGCTATTGTCATTAAACATTAAAACACTATTCAATTTAAAAAACAGAGCAAGAGTCTGGCCACTCACACGTGGTTACAGCACACCTCAGGGTAAGTCTTCTTCACGAGAACAAAGACAGTGTTACAGATAAGATTAATATGCTTTTGTAACTGAAGTGACTGAGCAGTTTCCCAACTGAAGTGACCTCAGTAAAGCACTTGACACTGTCTCCCACAGCATCCTGGTGGGCAGACTGAGGCAGTGTGGCCTGGAGGCCAGAGCAGTGAGGTGGATCGAGAACTGGTTGAAGGGAAGAAGCCAGTGAGATGTGACCAGTGGGACAGTCTGGCTGGAGGCCTGTAACTAGTGGAGTCCCTCGGGGGTCAGTACTGGGACCAGTACTGTTCAATGTCTTCACTGAGGACCTGGATGAGGGAATAGAGTGCCCAGTCAGCAAGTTTGCTGATGACACAAAGCTGGGAGGGGTGGTGACACACCAGAAGGTTGTGCTGTCACTCAACAGGATTTAGACAGGCTGGAGAGCTGGGCAGGGAGAAATGGAATGAGATTTAACAAGGGCAAGTGTAGGGTCTTGTATCTGGGGAGGAACAACCCCAGGTACCAGTCTAGGTTGGGGACTGGCCTGTTGGAGAGTAGTGTAGGTAAGAGGGACCTGGAGGACAGCAAAATAACCATGAGCCAGCAATGTGCCCTTGTGGCCAAGGCCAGTGGCATCCTGGGGTGTATTAGAAGGGTGGTGGCTAGTAGGTCAGGAGAGGTCCTTCTCCCCCTCTACCCTGCTGAGACTGCACCTGAATATTGTGTCCAGTTCTGGGCCCCTCAGTTCAGGATTACATAGAACTCCTTGAAAGAGCCCAGCGCAGGGCCAACAAGATGATGGAGTGCAACACCTTCCATATGAGGAGAGGCTGAGAGAGCTGGGTCTCTTTAGCTTGGAGGAGACTGAGGGATGTTCTCATTAGTGTTTATAAATATGTATAGGGTGAGTGTCAGGACAGAGCCAGGCTCTTCTTAGTGATAGGACATGGGGCAATGGATCCAAGCTAGAGCATAGAAATTCTATGTGAATGTAAGGAGAAACTTTTACATTGTGAGGGTGACAGAGCACTGGAACAGGCTCCTCAGAGCGGTTGTGGAGTCTCCTCTGGAGACATTCAAGACCAATCTGGACGTGTTCCTATGGGGTTTAATCCAGGTGATCCTGCTCAGGCAGGGGGGTTGGACTAGATGGTCTGTCAAGGTCCCTTCCAACTCCTAACACTCTGTACTTCTGTGATACATACTTCACAGAAGAAAAAGTTGCTTAACTATACACTTTGTGAAGGATTTTGTAATACCAATGTGGACCGATCGCTAATGTGACACAAAACACACTTCACAAGTAATGCAGGTTCTTGAGGCACGCTGACCTCGGCTGGACACAAAGTGCCCATCAAACTGCTCTCTCACGCTCCTCAGCTGGACAGGGAAGGGAGAAAAGCAAGATGGGAAAAAAAACCCACTTGTGGGTCAAGATAAAGGAAATTTAATACAGGAAAAGGACAAGACTGTGAGTGCAAGCAAAGGTAAAAAAAAATAGCTCACACACACACTTCCTCCCCCTTTCTCTCAGCTTTTATTGCTGAGCAGATGTGACACAGTCCAGAACATCCCTTTGGAAAGTTTGGGTCAGCTGTCCTGGGTGTGTCCCCTGCAGAGATCTTGTCCCCCCCAGCCCACTGATGAGGGAGGAATGTTGGAGAGAGCCTTGACTCTCTGAGCACTGCTCAGCAGCAGCCAGAATACCGTGATGTTACCAACACCTGGTGAGCTACTGATGCCCAGCACAGCGCTGTGAGGGCTGCTATGGGGAATGAACTCTGGCTCAGCCAGACCCAACACAATGCTGTAAATTCCTTCTTTGAGATGTTGACTTAACTGGTTTGCTAAACAAAATGTACAGACTAATACTTAATATGCTAAAGAGAATCTCTGTCCATTTACAGATAAACTTTCAAAATCAGACATCATACACTTTTACAAGACAGAACTAAATATTATAGAAAGATTTATAAACCAGAACACAAATGTGCCAAGACCTCATATTAAAAAATTTAATATCTTGAGGCATTCAGTAGAACAGCAGACACTACATTATTTTCACAAATGCACCGACATCGATTCTACTTAACCAAAGATGCAAGGTTATTGGGGCAAGGAAAAAAATTAAAAAGAGAGGGGATATATATGGTGCAACAAGATCACAAAGCCAAACAGAAAGACTGCTGTATCACACCATAATCAACTGTTAGTTTCACCTCCTTTCTCTAACACTTATCTTGGATAATGCTTGTAGATGAACATTTGAAAAATGAAGGGTACGAGAGTTCAACAACCACTCACTCTTCAGAGACTACTGAGGCAGCTTGCTTTGATTTTTTGAAATGAACTTTACCTGGCTATTTTGGATACTTAAAGCATACTACAAACCAAACTTCTTTCTTCCAGTCAACCAGACCTGCAGTCTTTTCCACCTACAAGGCAAGTTGGAAGACTCCTTAAGACTCCCTGTACCTCATCCAATGGCCTGTGCCTCTTGCTAAATTCTGACACAAAGACATTCTGGTCAAGTTTTCTGGTTGGGTTTGTTGGGGTTTTTTTTGCGTACACAAGCGTGCACACACTTCCCACACCAGACAGCCATGGCACACTGCCATTCCCTCTGGGCTAGTACCACCTATGCCTATCACCTCCAGGAGCAGCACTAAATTAAGTGTCCAAACATCAGGTTTTGGTGAGTGTACAATTCAACACACCTAAGTCATGTCTGAAGAAAACCACCAAGTGTTTATGTCCCCTCTCTTTGATCTTTGCAGTGGAAGACAAGGGAGATGCCACTGAGGGGTATATATTTTAAAGTATCTGTACACATCACACTTCTATTTATACACACATAAGATATATTTTATAACTCTCAGACACACATAAGCACCAGAAAATAAGCAACATTTTTGTTGGGTTTTTGTTTTGTTTTTTCTTTTAATTACCTTATATTCTTCAACCTCTTCCTCATCAGCTTCTCCCTCATCTGGGTATTTGCGTTTTGCATTTGGTGCAGAAGTATCATAAGCAGCCCTATAAACAGACAAACAAAAATCCCCATATAAACCATTTTTTCTCCCCAGAGAAAACATTTCATAAATCTCTGATCACCTGCTTTTACTACATGTTTCTGTCCTAAGTTTTAATTTATTCTGAAACTCAGCATATGAGAAGTTGTTCCTTGTGGTGTATTTGAGATCAGCAAAACTTTTTAAGGTCAGGTCTTCTGAAGACAAGTATTTTGCTTCCCCATTCTCCTGGTTTAAAAGGTTGTTTTAATCCAAGCAATGCATCTACAAAATTAAGTCTGACTGTACCAGAGAACTACTGTTACATAGAAAAATCAGTATGTACTAGCTACTCTGACATAGACATGTCTTTGCTCTGTAAGAACTTTTCTAAACTGTAACTGCTCTCTGCAAAAGCATAAGCAGATGGCATACTCTCACTTCACAACTCAGTTTTGCTCAGTAACCTTTTTTAAAGAAAACAAAAGTTAGCCATGACTTCCAAACTGCTATCAAAGGCAAATTACTACATTCTATTAACCATACATTAAGTACAGATGTGAGTAATTATAGTATTTTCTTTCACTGAATTACTTTTAAACAAGCTGTGAGATCTTATTTTGCTCTCTGGCAGGCAGTCTCACCTGGCAGTGCTATTAACCCCCCAATTTCGAGCAGAAATCACACACACTGATACCGACCTACATGTTTCCCTGGTTTCAGCGATCTCCCGCTGGTCATCTTTACTGTTCAGCACGGCACCGATACTGTCAGCGTTTTCAGCTCCTAACTGAGCAACGAGCAAGACGAATTCAAGTCGCAGTCACCACCGATTAAAGACACACACTCCNCCGATAAAAGCCCCCCCCCCCCCGCCATAACGGCAACACTCGGGAAGCCGAAGGGCCACCCTTGAAACGTGACTCGCCCTCCCACCAGACAGGCCTAGGCACGCTAGACGGACCTCGCTCCCCCGGGGGCTCAAAGGCTCACCCTGGGCCAGTCTGGCGTTACTGACTAGCACCTACCGCGAAACCCGCCGCCGCCGGCCCCCTCCCCCGCCGCCATTTGCAGAAGCGATGCCCCTGAGGCGGCACGCGCCCGCCGGCGGGCCCTGGCCTAGGAGAGGGCGGCGAGGCCCGGCCCCCCCTCGCCCGCTACCTGCTGCGCCAAGAGCTGCCGCCGCAGCTTCTGCCGCTCCCTGATCTCCTGTAGGCGACTGTTCATCGCCCCAGAGCCCGCGTCCGCCGCCCCGCTCCACCGGGATCCCGCCAGCGCGTCACTTCCGTCCCCCTTCCAATGGGGTAGCCGCGGCAGCCGCGTGACGCGGCGGCACCGCTGGTCGCGGCAGCGGAGGCCGGGCCCGGGGCTGCCGCGGCCCTGCGCAGGGACGGCTCGCCGTGCTTGGGGCGACTGGCGGCGGAAAGGAGTGAANCCGTTCCATCAGCCCCCAGGCCGATGGAAACCCGGGCCCGGGAGCCACTGAGCAGAGCGCTTCCCGTTTCAGTGCAGCTGAAGCGCTGTCCAGGCACAACTGTGCGAGGCGAGCAGTTCCGCCCATGCAGCCAGCCAGCTGCGCGCAGTCCTGGGAGCGCTCTCACAAGAACAAGGCTGGTGGTTGTGCAGGCTGGCTCACAGCTGAGTCGGGTTACTGCGGTTTGGGCCCACAGCTTGGTTTGGTAACCGGTTTATGGTCAAGCTCTTCGAGGCCAGAATGCTACTGTCTCCTACACTGTCTCCCTAGGACGTCCTTTATATCCCTCTTCGGTATCCAATGTAGTTATCACCTTCATGGCTTTTTCTGACTGCTTAAAAAGTTCAGGTTTGAGAAAAACAATAATCTGTCTCATGATTTTGGGTCTTTTTCCTGCTTTCTCCCCTCCCCGTACATAACTTGTATTTCATGCTGATTTTCATTCTGACAGTTATATTACAGCAAGAATGAAGACAGAGGCTGCAGTCTGGATTCAAAAGTTGCACCGTAAATTTCGGCTCCTAGCATTTCACAAAAGGAAACTTAACAAAAAAAAAAAAAAAAACAAAAAAAACCAACCCAGGACAAATTATCTCAGCAGCTACAATTAACACATCTACTGTCCTGAAACAGACCAATTTTTCCAGTCGTTCTCAGGCCCAAAGATGTGGACAAGAAGAGCTGAAAAGTGACGTTCAGCCCTCTGTTCTGTGGAGCATTGCGCTCCTCTGCTGGTGTCGCGGAGTCAGATACCATCATGCTTTGTGATACAAGCTGTTATTCTTTTTTTTTGATGTATATATCATACACGTGACAATGATAACATGCAGGTCAAACTTAAAAGCGAGCAAAGTCTTTGAAGAAAAGAAAAATAGAGCAGTGTAGGCTAATGAAGAGAGAAACAATTTCCAGCTGCTCACACTGCTTGGCAATAGAACATCCTAGAAAAATAATAGAGCTCTTATATGTTAAAAAACTAAAACACCTGGAGGTGATTTTTTTAATCTCCTTAGGAAACACCTTAATAGCTACCCTGTCCTATCTATGAACATGTTACGGAAAAAGAAATGCTACCTCACACTACTGCACGCTTCTTTGATACTCTTGGCTGTAATGAATACAGTATGTGTCCTGCAAAGTAACAAAATCATTTCCTCCTGGATGTGATATGATGATGCTTATGTCAGCTCTGTTTTTAGAACTGGTTGCTAAGACGAGCTAACTTTTATAAACAGTAATGGCTATGGAAGATGTTAAGTTATATACATCCAGTATTTCAAGATAAAAAGGTATTTTTGTATTATGTTCCTTGCCCTCTCAGTAAATGCTGTGGTTTTAGCTCTCTGACCCCCATGTGCAGTCAGGTGTTTTCTGTTGAGGTAAGTATCAGGGCAAATTTGGCCCACCTGGAGTCAAGAGCTATGCACCCACATATATTGTACCATAATTCAATCTTTTGGTTTGAGTTTGATATTGATATTGGTGCTTTGATTACATCATGATTTTCTGTGGTCTTGAACCTTATAGAAATATCAAACAAGAATGAAATCCTCTAATCCAACCTCGTATTCTGATATCATCCCTGATGTGGTGTCAAACCAACAAATAGGCAGTCCAGGAAATGCACCTAATCAAGCCAACTCCTTCTGGAATGACTTTCCCCAAACTAGGCATTCAGCTGCAGAAGCCTTTACAAGCACTGTGTGAAATACAAAAATGATGTAGTGTGTGCTGTAGGCTACTGACAGGGATTTCAGTGTGGTTTTGTTTTCTGTTTGTTTGATGTGGGGTTGGGTTTTTTTGTGCGTTTTGTTTTTAGAACCAATGACTTTTGTTGAACTGCCTTCAAATCTCATCCATTATTCGTTTTTTTTTCCTTCCGATTTATGAAGCTGATTGCATTCTCATCCTCTTTAACTGACTATTCCTAAGTACAATACTTTTCAGGGCTGTTTACTGACCTGCATTCAATCTTTTTAATTATTTCTATTGTTCTGATTTTGAATTCATATCCTGTCACCCATAATACTTGTATCTACTTCTAACTTCAACTAGTGATGTACAAAGATGTTCTATGCCATTTTGTTTAACTGTTTACAGCATTATAACTTACTTGTAAAACACAAGCAAATAATGGAAGAGTTTCACACCCATTTGCGACTTGTGTTATACTGACATATATTCAGGTCTACTCAGTTTAGCATAAAAATGATGACTTATTTTGTGTCAGAAATAACTGTTCAAGTTGCAGTGAAGTAGGACCAAGCTGCTTCATTTATCACTTCTTGCCTTGTTCTTACCATCACAAACCTTTAAGTAAATTATGCCAAATTAAATGCTCAATAACCTCACAAATTAAAAGCACCAAATAGACCAAATAGATGAAATTAAAGAGAACTTTATCACTGAACACACAACAGACAACAGAAAATGGTTAGCACTGACTAACAACACACTCTTACAATTTCATGTCCCTTTTCCCCATGCTTTTGGTCAAGCACCTAGATCTACCCCTTTTAAAATGTCTTTAGAAATCGGTAATGTCCACATTGGGAGCTATTTTGAGTAAGTGATAGTATCCACAACACCTGGTGATTGTGGCTGTGCATAAATTTCCATCTACCTGCTTCTACCTTCTACACAGCCTTGGGCTCTGTCCCTACAAGATAGCAAATCTGACTAAAAAGCATTACAATCACAAATCTAAACTACCTCATTGTAGCAGTTCAAATTTTGTTTACAATTCCAGAAGTAACTTAGTAGCAGCAAGACTCTTATCGGGCCAGTACTGCTTGTCCTTACTAAGCCAACATACAGCCAGAACAGAGCCTTCATAAACACACCATCATATGCTCTGGATAATCTGAGAGGCATGTGCTGCAATCTCACACTTCAGCTAGGTCAGATTTCATTGCCATGTGGTGCAGTATTGTACATGCCCTTTGTAATGGACACTAAGCCTAGATGTGGCATGTTGCTCGAAGCGCAGGACCTGCTGACCAATTGGTCCTACACAGCCTCCCTACTAATCTGGAAGTGACTATTGAAAAGAATTTTGAAAGAGATTATTTAGTTTCTTTGCTTTTAAACAACTGTATTTCATTCTATTTTGTCAGAAAGAATAAGCAATACAGACAAATGTGTTTTGTTTTGTTTTAAATAAAATTCTAATTCCCCTACCTGTAAGGAACTGAATTTTTAAATGTTCTGAGAAAAACATTGTACTAGCTTCTTCATGCAGTATCCAACATTGCCAGAACAGCAGCAGTACTGGAGTAGAGCTGAAGAAGCTTTTTGAACTGAATTTTGTTTTGTTGAAAAATGTAGATGGACCAATCAAGAGAGCATTTTAAGTTCTTGAATTAAATTTGCTAAATTGCTTGGAGTGAAAATTATTCCCACTTTTGAAAATACATCTGATCAACATGTTTTATTCTAGAAGTGTTTTGAACTACCAAAAATACAGAATACATTCTTAATTCAAGGCACCCTATTACAAGTATTTAAACTGGACACACAGAAGCATTTATCAAAAGGGTGGTCAAACCCTGGAACAGAACAGTGGCTGATGCCCCATGCCTGTCAGTGGTTAAGAGATATTTGGACAGTGCCCTTAACAATATGCTTTAATTTTTGGTCATCCCTGAAGTGGTCAGTCAGGTCCTTGTAGGTCCCTTTCAACTGAAATAGTTCAGTTCTGTTCTACTCTTCAATCCACTGTGTTACTCTCTATGCCAACAGATAAGATTTAGTGGTCTTGGGGGTTGGAAAAAGAGCAAGCTGGTTTTAGTTGTTTGGGTTTTTTTTCTTTTACCCATTACAGAAACTTACCGGCCAGTTGTCTGTATACTCTAAAGTTAACAATACACAGCAGTGGGACTCAGAACTGAGAATCTGCCCCCTAGTTCCCAGACAATCTGAACATTTTACCTCTCATGAGGATACAGACGGCTGTACTGCAGCTCACATGAGCCCACTCACTGTGCGAGTTCTGCTGAAGTCACTGGGACTATTCACACAGAACAGACAATGCGACATTATTAAAAGTTAATAAAGTTGGCACAATATGACTCAAACTTAATTTTCATCACTGTAGGATACTGCATATTTTTTCTATGATGCTATAATGATTTGTGTCTTGATATCTCTCACTAGGAAGATTTAGATGCTAGGCATATGTGGTTTCTGAGATGCTACCTTGCATGCATATTATCCATTTAGCTTGCCAAAAGTTACATCTGTATCTTAACAAAGTGATTAACACATTCTTTTTTTTTTGACAAATTCAGTCAATCATAGCAACTAATTGACAATCCTCCATCTCGATCACTAAAAGATTAGCCAAAACAGTCCCCCAAGTACACAAGATATGCTTCACTTGGAGATAAGCATTACTGGCTTCCCACCATATTCAGAGAATGTGTTAAAATATAGCTGGCTTATTAACTGAAATGTCTGTATATGCCTCAAAAATGAGGGGATGGAGTGCAGCTTCCTGTATTTCATCTAGCCCCATATTTATTCCTCATTTTAACACAGCCCCCTTAGTGGCGCAGGAGCAAATCTCTAATATATGAACTTCAATTATATTATTTATTCTAACACTGAGCTTCCTTCCATCCACTCCCCTCAAGGGCAGTGCAAATCTAATTACATGACATCTGCTGGCTTTTTTATTACAAATCGAAGTGTTAAACAAGTGTGAATTTGTTATGCTTTGAACAACAAAGAAACATATTTCCATATACCTCAGTATTCACTGACTTACAGACTTAACTCCGTAAGTATTGAAATCAGAAAATAGCATGTATCACTTTCCTGTTTTCCCTCTGTTTCTCACACAAGGTATTAAAATTACACTGCTGGTTTTACAGTCAGAAACTGTGTCCTGTCACGCTTGCAAAACAATCCCATACATTTTTCTGTTTAAAGACAGTACTTGTGCATATTTTATGTGATCACAGTACCCTTACTTTGTCTGAGAGCTGTTCTACTTGTACTAAACAGCAATAAAGGTGGCTAGATAATTATACTGTACTGAATATTACAGTAAACAATTTTTCATATACAGAAAACTGCATGTCTAAAGGCTTTGTATTCCAGAAAACTCATCCTTATAGATTACCTGATATACTCAGTACTTTTCCATTTTAAATTTGTTTTCAGTATTATTTAGTGTTTTCCTGGATACCTCTATAGACAATTAGATGGATTATCTTGCATCAGCATGTTAGTTGCACAGAATGTAACACATATCCCCAAATTTGTTGTTTTTCATCTTTCACCCATTCACTTACATGCTTTCCAGAGAATTTACAGTGTTACCAGTTAACTGCAGCTTCCATGAATACTCCATTTTTCAGTATCTACACCTTAATGCTTTCTTGATTTAAGTTTATAGCATACTAAATTAAATAGCTCCTAGATCTGCCTCTTATTTCTACATTCATACCACTCTGCTCTCCATTGTGTTTTCTGTGTGGTCATGCAATAAACCAGATCAGGAGAAAGATCAGGCTGAACTTTTAGCCCAATCTGGATTATTTTGCAGCAAACCACAGCTTCTCAAGCACCAGAAGTAGAGACGGAAGGCAGTAAAGACATATGCAAAATGTTACTCCAGAAGATAGCTTGTAATTAGATCCTAGACAAGTAAGATATTCTGCTGCTTTTTACTCACCCTGGGCTCTAGGAAATCAAGAAAAAAGCTTCATGAAGAAAAAACCTATGTACGCAGAAAAAAAGGCCATATGGACTACTTGTGATCATAGGAATAACCTCCCCAGATAAGTGATGTGTTCCCCAACATTAAACATTTTTAAAATTGGATGGATAGGGTGCTGGGCCATCTTGAGGTTCCTTCCAACTTGGCATTCTACAGTTCTGGTATTCAGATTGTTAAGTCTATGTCCTACAGCTCCAAGCTGAAGTTACTTTATTTCTAAGGGCCAAATGACAGTTCTACCAAAACTAATAGCAAAACTTGGAGACCTGTTTCCAAAATAGGGTAGTAATAATAATAAAACAGAGGTTTTGAGAATTTACAATTAATACACTTAGTAGAACTTCTAGTTAAAATGACTGGTTATTTGGTCTAACAGGATTTAGTTACACGCTATTAGAATGTATTGGGTAAAATAGTAATGTTCAGAAGCCTAAAGAATAAAAAGTAGTCTCTATTGTAATAAAGTGTCTATTCACAAAAATAAATGGCATGCTCTGCAGATCAATATAAAACCAGGACAAGTCACTATGTATCTTTTGTATAGCTACATCCATAGCAGAAATCTGTGGCTTTTCACAACCCAATGGGTTTCATTTTAATATTTAGTTTTAGTTGACCAATCACCATCTCAGCCAAGATGAATAAACGTGAAAATACTAAGTTGGAAGTTGTAATTCCACATTGCCATTAGATGATTTAAAAAATAGCAACGGGGAAGTCACACTGATTTTACAAGAGCCATCAGAAGAGATAAGGATTGGACATCAGTTAGAAGTCGAGAAAGAATAAGGGATGACTAAGTCAATGATGAAGATTGTAAGAAAGCAGTCTGATTTGACAAGAGGTACAGCAGTGGACCTTGTCTTCTCTGCCTTTCTTCACTCATCAACCTCCCTCCTTGCCCTGACAGTCCCGATCGATAGACATTTTCCACATTCTGTACCAATGAAGGTGATCTAAGTGCAAATGTCAGTCACAGGTCTGCATGCCAGTGTTGTTCTAACTACAAGAGTCATAGCTCAATAGTGCGAAGTCACCTCTGAACTCATCTTGTTCAGAATCTCTTCACAACTGCAACCAATATCCTCATCTTATTTATTTTAAAGCTTTTAACATTTAAATTAAAATGTTGAAAGGAGGCACAAATACAAGTACATAAACCAGTGTGGAATGGTCACTCCAGCTTTGTATATATTTGTGAAAGCAAGCTAGGAACTACTGAGGTTTGTATTTTTTTAAATGGTAACAACTTGGGCAAACTAATGCCTGTATTCATGATGCACAAAATCTATTCACTAACATGAGAAGGTTTGCTGGTTTTGACGAAAATATTAAGCAATAGAGCCAACTGGACATGGTTTATAAACTGTCAACAATATATTTCCCTCCTTAATTGAAATTTTAAGTAAAACAAAACAAAAAAATCAATTTGGTCTTAGTGCTTCCAATACAAAAAAGTGACAAGATCCTACTTGCCTTTTTTTTTTTTTTTAAAGTTTGTGAGGTCTTGTTTTCAAGTTCCTATGCAATAAATTTCTTAAGTTAGTATACACTGGTGAACCTTTTTAAAAGTCTATCTGTGAACCAATTAAAAATAATAGGTGCAAAACAGACTTTTGGAAATATGTGAAATTCTTTATATTACCAATTAGCCCAGCACTTGGACAATGACCAACCTAAATCCCAATAAAGTTATAAGGGATTTATATGCCTCTATTCCTCTTTGAGAAAATGTGTATTGAAACATGTTAATATGTAATCTTTTTGAGAAATACATCAGCAGTCTTATGTTAATTGGACATTTTAAAATCTTAAGTCTTAGAAGATATGTCTGTATATTTTAATAGTGCACTGTGGAGGCATATAGACAAATGTTAGATGTATAAAACATTTTTTTTGTTTAAAATGGGTTCCTTCTAAAATATCTTGTTAAATAAAGCATCTGTGCCAGATTATAGTTACATGCATATATAGGAGGTGGGAAATAGAAAAAGGAACTTGTCTTGCTTTGCATTTCAATTTCTAGACCAAATGCCCTCATGGTATAGTGTCTGATAATTTGAAGTGCTTGCTGCTTTCTAAGATCAAGAACATTTAGAAATTCAAAGTCTATTGCTTCATGAACAAAACCATTCCTGTTGCAACAAGTATTTATCTTTTTAAAAATATTTTCATGTTTATGTTACACGTTCTAATAAGCTATAATGATGTTTTAATAGTTATGCAATACGTATTTGCATTATGCAGAACTGGTAAAATAGAGCTGTAACTTACTATCTCCTTTCTCATTGCCAGTGATAGAATCTTAGGTTTATAAAGATAAATCAAATACTTGAAGCACCATTGCATGTATGCAGCTCAGCCCTAAAGTAATTCCTGCATTCCTATGAAACTCTAGATAAAACAAGTCTTATTTACACACTGTATGTACATTGCTGTTGGATATCGTGCAGGACACTGAGAAATTCCCGCAGGAATTATTAGACATGGCTCATTCCATTGCTGCTAATGGGAAGGTAATGCTGGGTTAGACAGAAGGGAAAAACACAAACCAACCCTGCTTGGCTTCTCTTTCTGTAGTTTGTGATTTTAATTGCACTCCCACTTCACAATGAAATGTAAAATTCTGAAATAAGAAATATTTTTTAAGATGAATTCTGAACAAAGAGGAGACACCTTTTACCATACCAGACATAAATAATTGGAAGAGGACAAACTGGATTATTTGTGAGAGAACAGCTCATTTAAACAACTGCATTTACAAAGCACTGTTTACCCCAGGGAACCTTCTACAACATGAATGTCAGAGGAAATTGTAGAAGGTCATATATCTCAGCTCTGTGAACCTGTTGTCCACAGTGACTGTGGATCTTTTGAATAAATAAGGCTTTATCCTGTTCTGTGGCAGACTAACCTAATGTTGACTGATTTGTAAAGGCCACTTTCTACATGAAGAAGCATTAAAATGCATGCTTTATGATGAAATATACATATTTCTTTCACCTTTACTCTCTTAGATCTAAACCTAAATGTCAAACATTTAACACATGTTCAATATTTTTAAAAGGTGTAGCCCACCCACTGATATTGGTTTTGGGTTTTTTTTTTGAGTAGGCTGTTTCTACAGCACGAGCACAGAATGACTCCTATACAGAGTTTCCCTTAAAGGACGGACTCAGGGAATCAAGCACCAAACCCCACATATACCCAAGGTAGTCAGTCAGGTTCTGAACTTAAGTTCCATTTCGTAGCAAAACTTTCTTAAGACCATCTGCTAACAATTACCATTTTCCATTCAATTTCTTCAAAATACCCTCTTTGTTGTATTCTTGCCTCTTTAAATATGCTTATTTATAGAATGGCTACATAAACTCACCTTTCCCCTAGTTAACAGACTGCAACATACATGATCCCACATTTAATTCCTATTCTAAGCATCAGGAAATAAAGCAGCACTTCTGCTCTATTTACACAGTCGTGCTGGGGCACTCCTACACCCACACTTGAGACCCATTCCCCGCTCAGCCACATGGCATCACACTTGGGATCTGCTAAATGGTCCTTCTGGGAGAGGAACATAAAGAGGTTGCTCATGGGAACCATATGAAATTGCACCTCAAACACCATATCACACTGCAACTGTGTGAACAAGCCCATATGTTGTGCCAGTTGTATGTATGTTCCTGAGTGTTGCTGACATAGTAACAACAGCATGAACAAATCATGTTTCTGGTCCTCCCAAGTCTTACACATAGTACTCATGTAACCTACTTCACACACAGAGACATCACAGCACAGAGATACATGCATACTAAGAATTATTTTTAAATGATGTGTAGATACTTTGAAAGCATGCACCAGTTTCCCAAGATTCAACTTACCTTTCAGTTTTAAATGTATATGTATTTCATCACGTCTGTATAACCCAGTGCTAGGAACAGATGCACCTATGTACTGAATTGTTGCAGGAAATCAAGTTTCTTATTGCCTTGTTCCAGGAAATCAGGTTTCTTATTGCCTTATAATATGAACTCAATTTGTAAGTACTTAACACTTTGAAATAGGTTTTTCTATGATCTCATTACTGTGCGCACTGCACTATGTGGTAATGGAAACCTCATCAATTACAGGCTGTTCAGTTACATCCTGTGTAATGCAGGGTCACCCTATGGAGCTTATATATAATTACAGACAAAAGGACCATTCTCTTCCATATAAGCACAAACCCAAGTTAATTTTGAGTCAGACTTGGCAGGATTTTGAATTTCTGCTGCCTGTGTTTGTTAAAAAGAATGAGATAAATGAATAAAATTATTTTATAAGAGTGCTGACTCATTACAGCACCCATTCTATGGCTCATTTTCCACATGTAAATCTCCTTTATGTGAAGCCTTGCCTCCTTTCCTTCTAGTCCTGATTTCAGCCCCTGTCTGGTGCTGTTTGATCTCACTCAGTGCCAATTAGGTCATATACATAAGCTTTCCCATTGATTCCAATGGTTGATCTATTGGCCCCAGCATACCTCATTATGTGAAGAAATAATAGCAAGAAATTATTAGATGGATAGTCTGAAAAATCCTTTCAGTGCAGTATGTTGTGCCTGGCTGTTTGGCTACACTCTCTCTGCTTTGTACTTGTACTTATTTCCTTGGGGGATTCCTGGGGGGCATTGCCTGAAGTCAACCCGTGCTCTGATCTGTCACATCGCCATTGCTGTTTGACCAGGTCAGGAGGGAAGGCAGGAGAGAGTACCCTGGTTTAGGGATATAAAGTGGTACTCTTAAGGCAGGCTATAAGGCAGATGGCAGTGACTCAGGACCTCACTTGTCAATAGTATTTTAACTGAATTCCACCAACACCTGAAGTGCTCAGCTTTTCTGAAATCTATGCTAAGAGCACACCTCTTAGCTACTTGAAAATAAAGGTAAGCAGCTTTACTGAACACAGGAAGAGGCTAATCAGTGCATTTTGCTATTGATTTAAACAGGAGCAGAATTAGCATGATTGTCCAGCTAAAGTTTAAACGTTTAGTATTAAAGAATCTGAAATGCAGGACTAATGTTTTTGCATGTAAAACCTCTATCAGATACCTTCACCTATTCACAAGAACCATTTATTGAAAATTAGTCCTCTCATAACCTGTACTCTCGTGCTGTTTGTGCAAAAGCAGAGATGACAACAGGGAAGAATGATCAAGTGCCGTTAGAAAGCTATTAGGATAAAGGAAGCCAGCTCTTGTGGGAGTTTCCTTTTAAGCCTTGCATACATGAATAACCCATGCTTTGAGCCAGCAATGTGCCCTCGTGGCCAAGAAGGCCAGTGGCATCCTGGAGTGTATTAGAAGGGTGGTAGCTAGTAGGTCAGGAGAGGTCCTTCTCCCCCTCTGCTCTGCCCTGGTGAGACCACACCTGGAACACTGTTTCCAGTTCTGGGCCCCTCAGTTCCAGAAGGACATACAACCCCTTGAGAGAGTCCAGCGCAGGGCCAACAAGATGATGGAGTGGAACACCTTCCTTATGAGGACAGGCTGAGGGAGCTGGGTCGCTTTAGCTTGGAGGAGACTGGGGTGTGACCTCATTAATGTTTATAAATATGTTAAGGGTGAGTGTCAGGAGGATGGAGCCAGGCTCTTCTCAGTGATGGCCAGTGATAGGACAAGGGGCAATGGGTCAAAACTGGAACATAGGAAGTTCCATGTAAATGTAAGGAGAAACATTTTCACTGTGAGGATGACAGAGCACTGGAACAGGCTGCCCAGAGAGGTTATGGAGTCTCCTTCCCTGGAGACATTCAAGACCAATCTGGACGCATTCCTGTGTGATCTAATCTAGGTGATCCTGCTCAGGCAGGGGGCTGGACTAGATCTTTTGAGGTCCCTTCCAACTCCCAACGTTCTGTGATTCTGATTCTGTATGCTACTGCTGTGTTATGCAAGTATCTCTGATATTTTAATCTGACAGGTAACCTGAGGAATGTCTGGATTGAAATACAGCATGGTGGTGGTGTTAGTGGTGGTGGAGTCATTCAATCAGTTCATACCTATGAATTATTTACTATTCTTTGTATTCAACAGTTTGGTATTTGGGCTGTTGAATATCAGGAGAATAAAGCAGCCAACCCTGTGAAACTGTACAGAAATTAAGACCTGTTGTAGCAGATGATTTTCTATAACTGCTGTCATGGAAGCTGTCAGGTATGAAGCACAGATTTGCTAGATTTTGTCATAATCATTGTCCCATGGACTTCCATGGAACTGCTGGTACCAAGTACTACCTCTGTGCATAGGAGGTCTAAGTTAAATGCTATGATTAAGTATCAATAAAGTTTTGCCAAAGGGAGAACTGCTAAGTATGTACTTCAGCTGCAGTTAGTTCATCCACTGTAATGTCATTTTAATGGATTTTTTTCTCTGTCAATCCAGAAAGATCAAAGCAGGCCTTGTTAAACAGAGATAACTTTAAATCCTGCATTGCTGCTGCCTGAGTATAACTAGCCATTTCCAAAGAAGCCAGACCAAGTCCCTAATTTGTAAATTCCAACAAAAGCATTACTTCTTGTAGCATTAGCAAGCCTTACATCATAGTGAGAGCTAATTTTACAGTTACTGAAACAAATTAAGGCTCATTCTCCATATATATCACAATAGTTATAAAATTAAAATGTTGAAGAGTAGATCTGTGCATGTGGATCATTCAATTAAACCTGAACCCTGTCTTGACAGGAAATCATTATGACAATTGGTTTTTTTTTCCTTGATGCTCCTTCTAAAATTTTAGTTACTTTCATCCCCTTTTACCAGTGTAGTCCTTCTCTTTCCCCCTCTCCCCTCCTACTGCTTAGTACCATTTTGCAACCTCAAGCACAAACACCTCTACTCTACATAGACAAAGAAAATTTGCTGCAAGTAAGATTCTTGCTGGCCCACACACCTAGGGGAGACAAATGAAATCAGAATATATGAATAAGTACCAGACTCAAAGCTTTGCCTGAAGTGTTTTGCACGATTTGTTATACTCATCTGTTCTCTTTCTCCTGTGCTGATCAGCAGAACCTTCCTCTTCCAGGCTTGGGAGGGAGGTGGGGGGTATAGAGCTTAGGTCAGGGAAAATGAAATATTGCTCTTACTGTGATGCCAAAAAGTGTTTACTAGGTAATGAAGGAAACCTTAACCAACTAGGCTGAACATGCTTTTAACTGGCCCTTTCAAAGGATAAAAGCAACCAACTTGTCATGACAGCAACAAATTTTCAGGCAATTAAAAAACAGCCATATGAGTTTCTGGTTAACATATTGTGTATACTCAAGTATTTTGAAAACAAATTAAACTTTTGCCAGTCCTGACAGTTTCTAAAGCAATGCAGATACATACACTCAGAAGAAAGCTCAGAAAGAACAATATATCCACAAACAAATGCATCAGATGTGTTTCTGTAGAAACCCCGGCAGAGTATTCTTTAACTTTGTGTTTAAAATACTAACTGAAATGTTGCAATAGTAAATTAATAACAGATAAGCACAACTCAAATGAATACAGGTAACACCAGTCACCATGAGATCTGGTTTTCCTTGGCACTGGAAGCCTTTTGTTCTCATGAACAAAAGCTTAAATTGGTAAAGTTGCATTTTGCACCTTTTGAGCAGTCTGGAGGCAACAGTTCGCTGGATATATAAGGGCTCCTGCATGGAAAGCAGAAAGGACACTCTCTTTTAGGCACGTCATAACGCAAGGTTGTGGAAATACCGATGCACTCACCCCAAAAAAGATTAACACTTCTCAGCCAAAAAAATCAGAGAGGAAAAAAGATCCTATAGAGAGGTGAATCTACAGACTCAAACTACAGACAAATCACCATATAAGGGGTGTGTGCTCTATCACACAAGAGTTGGAATTGGCAAAATATGAACAGCATAGATTAAAAACAGTAGTAAATTAAAAAATGACTAACCCAAACTTACAACTGAACAGTATGACAAAGAGGCAAAACCGACAGTCATCCTGGTAGAGAAAGGAAATCAGAGATGATCAGGTCATGCAGAACGCCGCAGCGGATGGGAATAAGCGGATTATTATTCAGAGCATACGGGGCTGGGATAATGCTAAACCCTCGAAGACATTTCTCTTCACGGCATTTGTTTCCAGCCCCTTTGTTTCCCGCAGACACGGCTGGGGCTCTCTGCATCCCCGTACCTCCCCAGCCGCCGTCTGGGTCCGTTTTGTTCCTCTCTCTCTCTCTCCCCGAAACTGCCCCGGGCCAGGCTTTGCCCGAGCCCTTTCTGCTCTTTGGGAGGCTGTCGGAGGGGTCGGGGGAACCAGTCATGGGGGCGAGGGGAGGGAAGGGGGTGGCTGGTAGGGGAGCCCCACATGTAAAAGAGAAGCAGCGTGGTGCGGAGGCTGCGGCGGGACAGTGGGCAGCGCTGACACGAAGGGGAGGTCGGGGAGGTCCGAGAGCGGCGGTGCCCGAGGCTGCTGGGGGAACGTGATGGAGTTCCCGGGACCGGACTCCGTGGGGGACGCGGGGAGCGAGGTCGACGCGCT
>VXBZ01011158.1:178590-284815 GCA_013399135.1 Heliornis fulica | reverse complement strand
GGGGGAACGGACGGGACGGACACCCTTCGCTAACGTGACAGAAAAGCTTATCCGAGAGGAGAGTTTAAAGATGCATCGGAAGCCGGAGGTCCTACCTTGTGTTACTGCGGCGCTATCTCAGTGCTAGGCAGATCGCGTTAGGAGCTGTGCTCGAAGTACTCGGCAGGCTTGGCTAGCAAAGACTGGCACCCCCCTTTGCACAGCCAGGCTCACCTCTCGGAAGCACTTGGTTTACAGAAAAGTAGCAGAACAGAAGGAAAAGCAAAAGGATACCTTGCTCTACACATATACTGCTCGCATAGTATCTCTTACTTTCTTTTTTTCCCTGCATCCTGGGTTAACGGGGTTTGCAAGTTACTGTTAGTGCATGAGATGTGTGAACCCAGCCCAGAGACCTGCCACCCCCCTGCCACACTCCTAGATAAACTCCCAGTGACTTCAGTGGAAGTTTTCAGTGCCCAAGGACTGAATAGCACTTGCAGCATTGAGCCCTTGAGCTTTACATTTCATCAGTAGTAGCATTAAATATATTTACAGTCTGGGTTTGAGTGACTTAACATTTTCTCTTGCATTGCTCTGGTATTATCTCCTACCTAAATAAGAATTATGCCCTATCTGTATCTATACTAAAAAAATGACCAAGCATAATTGCTGCAATGAAAATAAAAACTGCCTTCTTTGTTGCCCTTCCTTTTCCATATTTTGTAATATCACAAGGATAGCTGATCATTAGTATTAGTAATTTTGTTCTCGTGGAAGCTGGTTTTGGTTGGGTTTTTCATTAATTTAATCTATCTTTCTCCTCCAACAATATCCCTAGAAGGCTTGGGGGGGAAAAATATGATAATTTGAACAATGCGATAATTTCACACATTGGTATAAAATATTACATGGAAACAATGTGATAATTATACACATTGGTATAAAATAGCACATGAAGAGTATAGGGAGACACTAAGGTCCATAATACTCATACATGCATTAAAAAAAACCCAACTACACAGCTTTCAAAGCTGTGTTCCAAGTCAAATATTGTACTCCTTCAAGAAGATAGAATGTTATGCATTACAGATGTTTCCCTGGAAAGAATACCCAGCAGCTGATGCCACAGAGGAGAAAACTGATAACTAGACACAGAAGAAAAAAAAAAAATCCAGAAAACTTCACGCCCTTTAACTGGTCTCAATTTGGGAAAGGGTCCCACAGTTGCTTCTTTGATTTAGCCTATCATATTTATAGCTTTTCAGCATTCTTCAGTCTGGTTCCCAAAATACTTTGTGAGGACTTAGTGTAATACATTACAGTGAAGGATGCATCGTTTTAATGCTACGAACCAATCTTGCACTTATTAATTTAAAATCCAGAACATGATTTAAGTAAAAAAAAAAATGCCAAAAAATACAGCATGGTTTGGGATTAGCTGTGTTTCTTCCATTCTTTTCAGAATGCTGCTTTTTTATTTCCCAGAAAAAGGAAACCCAGGTTAGCCCCTATTAAGTGGGAGGACATAGCTACTGAACAATAGCCAATACGTTCTAACTGAAAGGTCATCTGCTTCTTTTGGACTCAGTGGTAAAATCTCAGTGACATCAACAGGGCAAATGCCTGTCCAGAAGCCTTTGTGGAGGTGATAGGAAAGAATTAAAAAGCATTCTGGGTGGCTTAAGGTGGAACATGGAAATAAATAAAGCCATCTGCTCAGAAACAAACACTATTATAACATTCGTCCTGAAGTAAGTTCCTGTCTTACAAAAAGCAAATGAATGCAAGTATAACAATGTTATGATGCAGTTTATAGCAAGAGAAGGACAGACTATTCAGAGGTAAACTCACTGCATCTGTTGCTTCAGTATATGAGCTAACGAAGTCCATATTCAGGCACCTGCAATAACTAAATACAATACTGTATTCAAAGCCTGAACTGTGAATCTACTGGCTTTTCTATCTTAACTATCAGGACTTACCTGTGAAGTTAATTGGCTAAACGCTGTGCATGTGTATATATTCTTTATATTTAAATTAACAATGAAAAAAATTAAAAAGCTTCTTTGTAATTATACTACATGGTACCAGCCCAAAATCAGTTAAAAAAATGCCAATAATAGATTTTGGTGTTTCATTTCTTTCCTTCTAAAATGAGGCATCTGTGTAATATTATTTATTCATGCCTTGAAAGTAAAGCAAACACAAATATATATAAAATACCACGAATAACCAAGGAAGTCACAGAGGAAAAGAAGTATGTATGAGAGTACTGTCTACACAGAGCCAGTGTCCAGCAGAAGTCCAGCAGAATTTAGTGTTTAAGTTACTGCTAGTAACAGCTTCCCAGTAACATACTCATGGTTTGGAAAAGAGGCCTGCCTCAATACCTGGAAGCAACTGCTGCCACACAGTGTTTATGTGGCCATACCTTCTGCATGGTATGTTGTTCATGCTACATTGTTATATTTCTATTGCTCTTTGAGAAAAGCAGGTTAACTGTCTTTTCCAGAGGTCACACTACCAATAAGTGGTAGAACTGGAAATAAAATACACATCTCCAGAATGGCGATATAGTAGTCTTTCCATTTAAATTGCTTTTATCACAGGGTAATTCCACTAATACCTTTTTGTGAAAGAAGAATCACGCCTCAGGCTCACAGACTAAATACTACATTGTTCTCCCTACCTGGAAGACTACAGTCCAGGCAGTTGTTGGAAGGTATTTTGGGGTTTGGGGCTTTTTATAGCATAGGGTTAAAGAAAAAAATATGAAGAAAAATTAAACATGAACGTCTGTGTTTTCCTTCTAAGAAGCAGCTTTCCTGGAAACATTCTTATTACAGCTGCACAGCACGAGACCCTTCATTTTCTACAGCTCTGTACCACATAAAACAATGGTAGTCCCATTACATTACTGTGCAATGGGTAGAACCCATTACATTCCTAACACTTCAGTTTATTTTTTTCAGAGCCTTAAACCACTGATCATTGACATGATGAGTCCCACTGCTGCAGAGGAACCAATTCAGCACATTATACACTTAATATATACAATATTTATGAAACCTGAATATAAAGATCCTTGAGTATGCAATACTGCTATCTGCTATGGTTCTCAATATAGTTCTTAAAAAGTAGTTCTGATGGATGTACCCTTTTTTCCAAGGTTAAAATACCAAGATAAAATAGTTATAATTTTAGACTAAGAGCAGTGCTCAGGAAAGTGATGGACAACAGCATCCATTGATCACAGTGAGCATCATCCACAGTTTTGCTGAAGTCAACAGGATTAATTTCTTTGATTTTAGCAAGGCCTAATCCTGGAAGGGAAGAAAAGTTTCCATCGATTTGAACTGGTGTTAAATTTGACCTTCACCACGGGTAGCTTTTTACAGGTAGCTCACTGAAACCAATGAATTAGTTTCATTCTGAAACTGGGATATGCCCCTTTATATGTTTGGTGAATCATCCACTAGTGTTCTGAAGTACTGCAAGTAAGCTGGGATATACAGTGTGTATCAATGGGAGACTCTCACACATTTTAATTTTGACTTACCTAATTGACTCCAAGGCAACAGAGATGAATTATCAGTGCAGGGCCTTGCTGTGGCACTGTCCCATGTTGGAACCCTTTGGAAATGAAAGCAGAAATAAAAGTATTAGTTGTTTTTACATATTTCTAAAATTGGAAAGTTCTTAATTCTGCTTTAAGTCTGCAATTACAAAGCACCCAACACCATGATGAAAGGCAGTCAACTTCTACTTCTGATCCCTCTTTTCCAAGTCTACATTTACAGCCAAATTACAAACCTGTGGACAGAGGTGTTTATGAAGAAACTACAGGCACACCTCTAGCCAGCACCATAAACCCCACTGCTGCAGCACCTGCACGCACAGCAGAAGTGGGCAGTGATTCCCATTCTATTTGCAATTCAGCCACACACAGTAACAATGCTTATTCTCAGTGAAATGTAGAACATAAAATAGGGTTTGAAGTTACACAGCACTTCTGGCTATGAGAATGGTATAGGAAAAGAGGCCAAGCACAACAGCACAATTCCTTTGAAGCTCTTCTGCTTTTTGGAGTTAATTAAAAGTTGGCTGAGAGGTTTTCCTCTCCCTTTTTTCCTGTGTGTTTCATCTTGAGCCTATATGGCAGGTGTTGCAGAGCAAGTTTCATCAGTGCCCACTGGATACCCTTACTTCCTTACATTTGCAAGTATAACTTAATCTCTTTTGCACAGGGATAGCAGATAGGAAAGACTCTGACTTGGGCAGATACCAGGGCAACTAAAATTACCAGACTATATGTAAACAACATGAATTGACCGTCAGTAACCTCAGCTGGAACATAATTAGAAGAAACACATACATATTTTTTGAGTGTATATAAATGAAGGAGGTAAGACAGAAGACTTGTATTCAACACAGGTCTGAAATAAGTCTGTTGTAAGACCACAGTATGTGTCCTAGAGCCTGCTTTGTGGTCCTGTGCCCTTGTTTCTAAGTCTTTTGGATCAGTTCACCTCTCCTCATCCTTTCTCTTCCTCACCAGTGCTGAGAAGGGCACTGATCCATGGCCATGATCCCTCTACTCATGTTCCTTGGTGTTGAGCTTGGTGTTGAACTTGGTGTTGAGGCAGTGAAGGCTCGATAAGCACTTTAAGCAGAAATGACACTATACTGAGTTGGTGGAGAGGGTAGAGTGTGTGAGTTTCTCAAGGCATGACAGAAAAGCCGGAGTAGCTATTACCACATTAACTCTACTCCCAACATGTTTAGTTTTCTTTATCAACTAAAAAAGACAGAAACTTACAGCTTAAAAAATGAAATGCCACCACAGCTACAACTTAAGAAACCTAGTGCCTCCAAGGCATACAGTTTAGCCAGACTCATTTTCGAACAAATAATCCATATGCTCCTCAGAGCTTTTTGTACCCTAGTTGGGAGCACAGAAGGAAGCCCCTTGGGCATGCACAGTGAGCTGCAGAATCATGAAAATGTAACAGCAGAAGACTTAACCAGTGAAATTAAGAATTGACCAGTATCCTTTTAATCAGCCTAAATATTAGTTTTCTTGCTGCTTATGAAGTGAAATGTGTTTCCTGGTCATTTTAACAATGCACTTATCTTGGTTTTAAGATACTAACAGTTTCTTAATAACAAAGGTTAAATCATGAGTAATAGATACTTGGTACTGGAGTATAAACATACATGATGGCAGATAATGCTGGTCATCCAGCAATTCCTTACAATTGGCATAGTATCCACAGATCTGTGTTTCATTATGAAGTAAGAGTTTTATCTATTGGAAAGGAAATAAAAAGCTACTGGATTGGAAGTTTATATTTTAAAGTTCTGTTATGTTTTATGAGGTATCCATGTTACTGTAACTAGCATATTAAAATAACTACCAGGGGTCCGAATACTGCAACATTTTGAGTAGAAAGATCGCAGTACACATACTAATTTTAAGAGGGTTTTCAGTTTCAACTTCTCATTAAAAAAATGGTTTACTTATTGTTTTGCTTGAGGACAGAATGCTGGATTTTGTCCTGCATGTTAATCATAGCTGTGAGTCAGTGCTACCAGAATGTGAGAATTATTACACCATATATTCTGTTAACTTCTAAACAGCAAGCATAATAAAAGATTTAGTATTAGATGCACAGAAAAATAAGCTTTTAAAAATGTCTTTCTACATTAACTATATTAGGAGAAAATCAAGAACACTTCAACACTGTTACAAAATTACCTTTAACAAGCATCTTGTGTTTTCTATATGACAAAAACTGGTTCTTTATCATATTTTCTTGCGAGATGAACAAAGTTCTGTTATGAACAGTACTGCCCTTCATTCCTATACAGGGCTGTAAACCTACAACGAAAAGCAAACCAAAATATTTTGTTGACATATTCGATGAATGAAAGAAAAATAATTATTTGCTTTTTGTTTTAATCTATGTCTTTTCCACGGGCATATGGAAATAAGTCACTGTCTCTTCCAGTCATTTTCCTTTTCTTACCAACTGACAGTAGTAGTGTGTTTTCCACTTCAGCAGGGACCAGATATCACCTAGCATTCTTAGGGTCATGGGTGGCAAGAGAAAGGCTGAGTTTTTTATTTAATGGTACTAGACCTCAGTGGGAACTCTGTGCTTTTCAAACTTGTTTCCTGAGGCTTCTACTAGAGATGCAAAGGATTTTAGATTTAATTGTTGGAGAAGGGGTTTCTGATCCATACAAGATATCTCTTGTGCTATCTTTTGCTCTGTTTACATAAGTTATTGTACTGCTATCATTGAGAAATCTGTAAATGCAGAAAGAAGAGTGAGGCAAATTCTGCCATGAGGATCTTAGAAGACAATGTTATTCTTCAAGTACTCCCTTATTCAAATATTTGAATAGAAATATTGTGTGATATGTACTCAGGAAACACTGTATTGATTTCTGTAGGTATCACACAGAACTGTAAACAATCCTGTACAAAATTAAGTTTATTCTGGGGAATGACATCTTCAAAATTGCTTTCTGTTATGTCACGAATCACTCTGCTGTGACTGCAAATGATGTTTCAAGTGAAAATAATAGTTTATACAAAAGTCTAGCGAAGAGTAGAAATAAACAAAATTCCAGACTGTCTGTGACAAAAAAGGAAAAAAGAAAATGTACAGACAGCTAAGCAATGTGCAACATGTCTACATTATTGTTATAATTAATTCATTAATGATCCTCTATTTGGAATGATAGTTCATGCTGTAACATGAGTTGAATATATTTTGTTTGTAATTTACTACACAGTAAGTTTACTGCTGAGAAAGTAAATAGGAGGCCAAAAGGAACATACAAACCCGAGTTTGAGGTTAATTAATTCCTTGAGTTATTTGGCAGTCATTTCACATTGTGGTTTTTTAAAATATACTGACCTAAATTAAAATCAGGACACAATCTGAATGAAAGTTGAGAAGAAAAAACCTGATCTACCTTTTACTATTTATTTATTTATTAACACATACATGAACATATGAACAGATAAGCGCAGATGCAAACATCGAGTGTTTTCTCCCGCTGCTAAACCCCCTGCAAACTGGATGGTGGTGTAGCTTCTGATTTTAAGCAGCTCACAGAACACAGGCAGATGGATTAACTGAGATTTCAGGCAACACTAACACATACAACTGTGCTGTTTGATAATTTAACAGAAATGTATTCTTTCCTGTTGGATTAGTTCTCTGCCATGAATCTCTGTTCTGCTTCTGTGTGGTTTTATACCTATGAACAGCTTTTTCACTTTTTCCCATTTACCAGTGGCATTTGGCTGCCTTCAACAGCAGATGCACCTTGCACCTCAAGTAAAACTACTGTAATAAAAAAAAAAATCTGTTCATTTCTTGGATTTCTGTGTTCTGTAGCTTTCAACAAGGAGACTTTTTCCATTTCTTTCACACTATTCTTTAAGGTTTTAGCTTGTCCTGTCTGAGAATTTGGTGAAGGCCTCTCAGGAATTAATAGAATTACGTCCAGTGTTTTTCTGTCTGAGAACAAGTATGAACAAATGCATTCTTTGGCCAAAATAAGCTGCTAACATCCATTTGATGCATAATGTAACACAGGCCAGATCAAAAGCTATGCAACCCATGTGGCTGTACCTTAAGTTTGATGGTATTATGTGGAAGATAAAAGTATAGTACATATATATATATATACACACACACATACACACAGTTCTTGCTCATTTGGGTAGTGGTATTTAAATAATTATGTGTACTCTAAACATGCTTTTTCTTTTGTTTGTTAGATCTTTAACAAAGCTTTAGCATCATAAGGACCAGAAATGAGATGTAATCTGAGTATAAGAAGCAAAATGTTTTCCTCATGTAACAAACAAGGTTATCTCCTTTTGTACAACACTCTCTAAGAACGTTAGATGTGCCAGAGCACTTCTTAGAAGCAGCTCAACCAAAGAGCACCATGGTGGTAATACATAAAATAGAAATTCTGTCTGCAGAGGGAAAATCAAGTTCAAAATCTTTTGTATATGAGACAATAACTGAGCACTGGATTAACTTGGAGTGTTTGTTTGTTTGTTTATGTATTTACTAGGGTTATTGAGACTACAGGGTGGGAAGAATGAATTTGATGGTACGGTGGAGATTTATTTCAATGGAATCTGGGGAACAATTTGTGGGAGCCATTGGGACAACAATGATGCAACAGTCGTATGCAGACAGCTTGCACTTGGGTAAGTTTCAGTCTTGATTAACTACCAGTTACCTTACTTTAATGACGCTTCATCATAGAAGACAATCTATTTTGCAAATTCTGAGGGATTTTTGTGTTTAATTGTTTTTTCTGTTTGAAATTTGTTGAATGCTGAAGTTGTTCCTCCTAGAATCCTTTTTTTCCCTTCAGCTGTGTTGTACTTCAAAGAGGTTGCTGTGAGAATCAGTACTTAATTTTAAAGCCACATAAGGGATCTGGAGAGGGACAGACCAAGGTTGGTGGGTTGCTTTCATGTGAAAAATGTGAACAGGCCAGAAAAGCTTTAATCTAGATGATCCTGCTCAGGCATAGGGGTTGGACTAGATGATCTTTCAAGGTCCCTTCCAACTCCTAATGTTCTGTGATTCTATGTGAATCTGTTGAAATAAAAACTGCTTTACTAGACATTTGGGAGATGTCCACAAGGGCAGAAATATGAGGTCTGATGCAGATGTCACTGATGTCAGTATCAATCAAGAACAGCTCCAGTGAGTTTACTGAATCTATGAAAATCTATATGTGTCCAGAATTAAACTCTACATGGGCTCCTAATCATGAGAAAATTCCTGGTTCTCAGGAGCATTGGGTTACCCTGGTAATTACCCATTCTGTCCTGCCAAAAACCATCTGGGAACCATATCTGTTTTTGGAAAATATGGTATTTTTCTTGCGTGTGTCTTCACCTAGCTAGATAGTCTGTACAGTTTATTTTCAGAGTTGCACAATGATAGCAAAACCCCAAACCACAGAAGTTTTGAAGCTTTCCAAAGGAATGTTTTAGAGTATAGTAACACCAGAGGTTTAAAGTTCCTGCACTATACACATTGACCACTACTTCCTGCTGCTGTCAGAATGGAGTTAATGGGACCCTTTGTCAGAATTCAGTCATTAAACTCTAGGTAATGCCTACAGCGATACTGCAGTTGTACTAGCAAGAGGAAACTGAGGTAAGAAAGAAAACACCCATACCAAAAAGGAGTTTTGAAAATACAATACAATTTCCGCTTCTAATGAAATCAGTGCTGTTGAAGTGAGCAAGCAAATTACTTGGATTTACACACACACACACACACACACACACACACACACACACACACACACACACACACCCATACACCACCCTCCAGTACCCCATTCAGTTCACACTTTTTCAATAAGCCACAAAGTATGGCTGGCTTTATTGCCTTTCTAACATTTCTTCAGTCACATACCACAGCAGTGATTTTGTTTGCTATCAAGCAGGAAGGGGCTTTTATAGCATACTTGCACTGTGACATTCATAATGATTATTCCACTTTTTAAGACTGCTAGCCAGAACTAAATCTAAGCTGGTTTATAATGTTCAATACTAATCTGGACAGACCATGCCAACTTATAAAAATATGAGGATTAGATTAGATGAGATAAAAGTTCAGCCATCTGGAGACCGTGATTTTGCTTAAGACTTCAGCTGCCTACGTGCAATATCTCCTTTCCTCATTTTCATGTAAGTTCTTTTTGCCTTCCATACCCTAAACACTTCAGTGAACAAGACCACTATTAACGAACACAGTTCAGTGATGTGGGTGAATGGTTTTGCCTTTTCCACACAAATGGCTTAAATCTGAACCCAGGCCAGAAAGGCCCACACAAACAGCAGTTGAAAGTTCTGTTATCATTATTTTTTGGCAGAAATTTGTATCTGTAGACCTCAAAGTGATAGAGCAGTAGGTATTACCAGTGCTTGTCAGGTGCTTCCATCTATCTGTTCCTTTGATTTTACAACATTTGGGCTTTGCTTTTAATTTAGTTTTGTTGGGCATTATATGAAAGAAAAGATGTCTCAATAATTATCCCTGTAGATTCAGTATTGGAAGGAAAGGAAGCTGTTTATAAAAGTTCTGGGTGGATGGGATTGGCTGAATAAAGAATAATGCACACGGGCCTGTTCTAATGAAGTATGAGGTGGTTTCCTTGCTCCATGGTCATCACCATATTACATGACGTGTATAGGCAGAGGACTGGTATAGTTTAATGGGGTAAAGGAGAGGCTAAGGGTAAAAGGCCTGTGGGCCTCTCCTGGATGTGTAACTGCAGTGGGGTGATATTGTAGATTCACCTGTAGACTCCGTGCTGATTTTTGTCATTAAGAACTAGGAGAACAGGAATGTAGCTGTCCCTGCAGCAATACAAACCATTGTACTAAAATATCTGACACCAAAATGGTGAGAACTGGGTCACATCTGTTACTTTTCTTTATGCAGAAGACAATGCTGAACTGTATGAAAAAGTGATTAATTTGTACTGCTGAAGAAAGACCTTTCTTTTCTACTCCAAGATTTATATATGACACTTCCTTTTTAATACTTACTTTTATTTCACTTTTAATATTCCACTTCCCCTCCTCCCACTCTAATCTCCTATCGTGATTATTCTTACAGTGAAAAAGGTACAGCAAAACACATACCATTTTCTGGACTTGGCCACATTCCCGTTTACTGGAGTGAAGTGCGTTGTCGTGGTGATGAAGAAAATATACTGTTATGTGAAAAAGACATCTGGCAGGATGGATCATGTCCTCAAAAAATGGCAGCTGGCGTCACATGTAGCTCTTCCCTAGGTAAAAAAGCCACATATGGGTTGGTTAACTCCTTAGCCTATTTAAATAAAAGTAGTACTCGTTATTAAATTATATATTTTAAGAAATACAGAGACTTCTTCAAACAGAAAATCAAACAGATTGAATCATCACATCATTAACTGTTTCGAATCCTTCTATGCTGTGCAAACAGCCACTACCTGAACCACTTTTTACCTTTCTATAGACAACAAGCAAATTATTGCTTTGAGCTGTAGGCTGTGAGATAGGGTGCAGCAGCGAGAGTCTCTGGCTGTAAAAGTAGCATTATTTCCCCACCACATTGCAAAAAAACCAAAACCCAATCATTTATTTGTCTACATGGAGGTTGTTTTTTATGGCTACATATGCCATATGCCAATTTGTTAGCTCTTCTTGAGCAGTAGTGGAGCAGCAAATCAAACTGATTTTGAGTTTCAGCAGACTAGATTAAGCTTTCGTATTTTGCAGGTTCCACTGCAACTAGCCTTTTTAATTAATTCCAGTGAACTGCTAAGATGAAATAGGAGAAATGCCCACAGTTTTCTTTTTTCTTTTAAGCCAAGAAATAAGATGAAATAGTAACATTAATTGGCTGGAAGGCCTACACAAAAATTAATCATTTTATATCATTCAGATGTAGGATCTGGTGAAACTTAAAAATAACCTTTTTGATACTAGAGTGCTTCTTTTTATATGGTTTTGTTTCTATTATTACAGCTTTATGCAGAAGTGATGCTTTCAAGGTAATTTCTTGCAGGATCAGAAAGGACTAATGATTTGAAAAGACCAAAGTCAAACCATATCTCAGAAGCAGCAGAGGAAAAATATTCACACATTCAAAGTTAGACTCCACAGTCAGTGAGATTTCACTGGTCTGACTGGAATTATCAAATTAATGAGAAAACATGAGGATGAATTTCTACTTCTGTGGCAATGAGAGAATTTTCACCTCCTATTTAAGATTTTAATCTCTGGGACCAAGCCTATACAGGGGCAATATTGCTCCTACTGGTAGAAACACAACTTTACTGACTGTAGTATTTGGCCTTACAGTCCTAAGTATCCATGAATGCTTTGACACTCAACTAACTCCAGACCAGTAAGTTTACTTGTCCGTGTAATATTCTTCAGCTACTCAGAGTGGAGCTTAGAGGAACCCACTTCTAAAGAGGTTAATCTCAGGTTTTCCATCTAACTAGAAAAAATAAAGCGTGGTTCTTCAGTGGCATCAGACAAACCATTAACCCATCTTCTTTTTTCTTTACTATCAGGATAATGTTTCGGGAAAGAAATGACCTTTTCCTGTATTCTATGATTGATCACAGCCTCTGTCTTTACTCCAATCCGGCTGGCTGGTGGGAGCAACGTTCACGAAGGACGGGTAGAAGTCCACCATGCTGGCCAGTGGGGGACCATCTGTGACGATCAGTGGGATGACGCAGATGCTGAAGTTGTCTGTCGGCAGCTTGGCCTCGGGTTTGTTTATCTATGTATTTTATATTCCAGCAGCAAAGCGGGAGAGTTAGTCAGATACACACCTTGGAGTTGCCAAAAGACACTCCTTTAAAATTGCACTAATACTCTGAAGCAGTAACTAAGTTTATATATAGAAGTTTCAGGTATAGTGCTATTATTTCCAGTTCCCTGGAACCTTGATTTTTAGGATCCAGTCTCCAGTATCATATATATGGACAATTTTGTCTGTAGGACAGACAAAGGATGTGTCTCAGAATGCTTACTTTTGAATGAGAACCAACTGTATTTTCAGTACAGTTTCAATCAAAAACCTTAGACGAAGAACGGGGAGTGCTTTACTGTTTAAATCATAACCTCCATTTTACTGAAAAGAGTTAACAGCCTCCTTGTAAGAGTGACAGCCTCCAAAGCATTGCTTTGTCACAAGGGGTATGTTTTCTGGCATGCCTATGTGAACCTCTCAGGATTTAAGTCACAAGTCACTGAAGATTATCAGTTTGCATATACTGGCTAGAGATCTGTTTGAAGTTTTGAAGCTTGTCAGTGATTCTGTCTGAACTAAGCATGGCCCATACCATAGTCACAGAAACAAAACAGGATTTTCTTGCTCCTCTTCTGAACAGCCAGGGGCAGTTTTGATATCACACAGAAGATAAGCATTCAGTATTTGAGGAAAGATGTTGCAGAAGTGGGAGGCAAAGATGAGAAGTGCTGGATAAGTGAGGAAGGACATGGGAACAACTAAAATGAAAGGCCAGATGGGTTGAAGAGGGAAAGAACTAGGAGCAAGATGCAGAGATGATCTTAAGATGTGAATTCAAGGAGGAGAAAGGGATTATGTCTGGGACAGACTTGATGAGAACTAAGCAGGTCAGCGCAGAGGAGATGGAACAGAACTTGCCTGTGCAACCCCACTGGGATTATGATGAATTAAAATAAGGGGCATTGAAGGCAGCAAGCTTTGTGGCATTAGCGAGCAGCCCTCAGTATACCTGCTTTGTAATCAGAAACTGAGGCCCTGGACTGCTGGTACCATCCAGAATAGCTCCCAGGGATGAGAACCCTGCAGTAGTCACAAAGCTTCTAGATCTCATGGTCAACCATGTGGGAATCAACATGCTCCTCTGACATAAGTTTTATATTTTTCCCTAGTTTATTTTCACCGTATTTCTATATTCCTGTATGTTTTCAATTGGGAATACCTAATACAAAGTCTGCCTTCTTACAAGCTCTTTTTGCTTCTGAATTGGGCTACTGTTAATAACTTTGGGGAGTTACTAAACTACGCTTTACATTTCTGTATACTAAAGGCAAATGTCATGCTCTTACCCTGCCTCCTTACTGATTACACTAAAACACCTTATATTTAATGTTCAGAAACTGCAGTTCTGAGACTTGTCTAATTTGAATCACTTTTCTAAGTTGTATTAGGATAGTGCTAAGTCTTTCTGAAATATAGTGATTTACGGAATTTCCCAAGTAATCAAGATGTCTTGACAAATGAGCTCATTATGTGAAGTGAAATTTTACCAACAGTGGCAGCAGACCAGTTACAAAGCAATAAAAATAATCTAAATTTGCATACTGTTAAAGTATTTGAAAATGTACCACAAATTTTAAAAGCAAAGCATCTCAGTAAGTAGTTTCCTACACCCTTTGAACTTTTCTGTAGCACTACTATAAAACTTCAGAATATTCATCTATCATTAATAGGTGAAAAATAATGGTAATTTATTTTATTGTTTGGTTTCATATGTTCTTTTTGTTTGATAAAGACTGCCCTTGCTATAGTAATGGGATGTGTTGTCTTTGCTTTATTTGAAGTCTAGAGAATCATACTAGATTATGGTAAAATTTGTTTTCAACAATCAGGGTAGTCAATCATTATCTCTTTCATTTCAGCCAGCTTCTTAATGAATAAGGACCTTTTTTTTTCTCCAGTTCTACCACCAGCAGTATTAAAAAAATACAAAACCTGGAAGCTATGTAATATCATATTCTCTTTGTGTAAAGTATAATACAAACTTAATACAAACATAATACCAAATGAGCAAATACTACTCAGCAAACTTAAATGAAGATAGTATCTCTTATATGTATAAATGTTCCAAAGTGCAAGCATCTTAAAACTACCAGTAAATCAGGATTTATGTAATACGCCTATATGTAGGATAATATTAATAAAAACAGCTATCCTGAAAGTAGCCCCTTCAGTCCATATTTAATGAATTCTACAAATAATAGTCTGAAATGCTGAAAACTCACAGAGCCTGTCCTGATAACCAGAAAGATACACTGGAAAACCTAGACATTTTTATTTGTTCACATGCTTAAATATAAAATATAAATGGGACTGAAGTAAGTATTGCCCGTAGTGTGTCCTATGGGTTATATTTTCTTAGTTTACTATATAGTCATTCACCATTTCAACCAGTTCAAAAAGCAAATTTTTAGGAGATATAAGAAATGGAAGACATGACTAGCTTTCTCATTACTGGGATTGCAAAAAATGTCAATTAATTTAAAAAAAAACCTTTAGACAGGTAACTCATTATAGAAAAGTAATAGACCTTTCAGTCTTACAAGTTGAAGACGACAACAGTTTTTAAGAATACTCCTATAGAAACCAGACTGTATATATGAACAGAGAAACTACTGAGTGGAAAGAAACCAACCCCTGAAAATCATTTGCATATGAAAGATGTGGCATCTTAAATAGAATTGGAAAAATCCTCGTAGATCCTCAAGTGCTAAACACTGCATAAATTCTTTACTGCTGGAACACTGGAGTGGTTTCAATTTATGTAGGGTTTTGTGCTCAAAATGCTCTATACTGACATAAAGAGTGTAACACATACAAGGCCAGTCATTAGTCTGCTGTCTGTTTTTACTGCTACCACTGATTGGTGGTATGGCATTGTCAAGTCACCTAAGATATCTTTGCTGTGGATTTTACATGCCTAAATAGGGAACAGTCACTTTTATCAGCCTCATCTGGGTATTTGAGGTTTGATTGATGTGCCTTGAGAACAACACATGAAAGTCACTGTAGAAATACACAGGATTATTATTACTACATATAAGCATTCAATGAAAACTAGAATCCTCATACACAAGCTGTACATTTATAATCTCTTTGTGGAAAATCATGCTTAAAAATCAAAAGGGACAGAAAAGGAAAATTGCAGCGATATAAACCAACAGAAATTGGTGTTCTCGGTGCGTTCAAATTCTGGCAGTGGTGTTTCAGTGACTCTGAAGTCACTGAAGCTCCCCCACATCACATTACATGATGAAGTGTGGGCTGCACTATCAGCTCCAGAGCAGCCCCTACTTGGGCAGTCCCACCTGTTAATTCCCCAACCTTTTAATTGTCGGCGCTGAGCAGAGAGCCTTCAGCTTGCCTGTTCCTGACTGGGTGTTTGTTACATTTTGACAGGGGCATTGCCAAGGCCTGGAGCCAGGCCTACTTTGGAGAAGGCTCAGGCCCGGTGCTGCTCGATGAAGTGCAGTGCACGGGAAATGAACTATCAATTGAACAGTGTCCAAAAAGCTCCTGGCGGGAGCACAACTGTGGCCACAAAGAAGATGCTGGCGTTTCCTGCACACCCCTCACAGGTACTTTAATGACAACAACGGCATGGGAAAACACTGATGGACACAGAGCTCACAACTCTGCAAAGGGAATCTGCAAAGTGGGCAGATGCACAAAGCCCCACAGAAATAAAGTGCTCTGGCAGTATCAAAATGAACCAGCTGTTGGCTGTGGAAACTGTACAGCTACAGAAAACCTCATTAGTCAAAACAAAGCTGTGGTCCCTCTGTAACGTGCTAAATCCCAATTACCAAGTGGGGCATGCCTTAGCTGTGCATCACATCTTTCAACAGCACTAAGCACGTCACCTTAAAAGCAATGAGAAATAACAGAATACACAAGGAAAGAGATAAGGCATATATACAGTGAAATCCAGTAATCAGAGCTCACTCAGCATGTAGTAGGGGCTGGGATGATCAATATCTCATGCTATTTTTCTTGCACTTAAACAATTACAATACATTATGTGACCCTTCACAGCTGACCAGGTGCGCTGTGGCATTTCTTTCACCTTATCAATTACATGACCCCTAGTGAACAGCACTGGATTTAGTTGCCTGATCTTCTGATCAGATGCAGTAAATGCAATGTTATTAATTTGCTTTAGGACAATAACTGGACCAAAGAAACTGATTCTTGTTTTTGTTTTTCCTTACTTGTTAATGACACAGATGGTGCATTAAGACTAACAAGTGGGAAAGGCAGTCATGAGGGACGCCTGGAGGTCTATTACACTGGGCAGTGGGGCACAATCTGCGATGATGGGTGGACAGAACTGAACACACAGGTGGTTTGCCGGCAGCTGGGATTTAAGTAAGATTACTTGATACTAGATCTCTGACTCTTCGACTTCATTCACAGTGATGAAAAACATTTACATGAACCCTACATTATTCAAGAGTCTGTCTTTTTAATATTAGCCAAGTGCTTCATAGAAACTACTGAATTAAAATCCCTGAAAGCCTGCTTCCCTCAGTCCTGAGGAGGTATTTATGGCCTCAGTTTAGGAAGGAGAAAAGGCTTCAGCTGAGGTTGTGATTCAGCAGTCTTTATTCATTGAGTTCCTTCTAACCATTATTTTGTGGCTGAGATCAATACATATGTTATAGAATAAAATTGAATTGTTTTATTCTATTTTGCCTATAAAAGCTCAGAACCTTTCCTTGTTGCACAGTCATTAAAAACCAGAGATGCTCTCAAAGTGTAAATTCTTTTGGATCTAGCTCAGAAACACCCACAGTCTGACCCTGGAAGACTGTTAGGTATTAGAAAGCAATTTTTAGAAAAAAAACCCAATCAGTTTTCTGCATTCAGGAATCTGAATCTTCACCATTTTTCCTACTGACTGTGGACAAAGATACACTCTCATTAGGTATTATTGTCTTCAGATTATAACAGCTCACATTCAAAAAAGAACTTGGTCTCTTTTTTCCCCAGACTGTGACATTTAAATGTATACATAATACTAAGAACATGCTTTAAGTCTCAAAGTCAGCGAGGCAGCCATATGCTTAGGAAAGGAAAGCATTAATCAAAGGATTATATTCTCAAGTTTGTATTAATTTAAGAGTAATTCCTTAAAAAATACCATTACCAAAGACGCAGCATATGGCGCTCTCACTGATTTTAACACTAACAGAACCTGCTCAATCATGGCTAACACTGTTTATTGTTACTATTTCATAAACCTTTATTTCTTCAGAAAATTTATTTGCTTTCTGTGCTCAGGTGTCATATGCCCGCCCATCACTGTGGACCAAAGAGTTATGTATATGTATGTGTTGCACAGGTATGGAAAACGTGTAACCGAGAGCTACTCAGAAAGAAGCTCTGAGCCCATCTGGTTGGATGACGTAAGCTGCTCAGGGAAGGAGACAAACCTTCTGCAATGCTCAAGGAGAGAGTGGGGGAAGCATGACTGCAACCATCAGGAGGATGTCAGACTCATTTGCCATCCAGATAATGACAGCCATAAGCTCTCCATTGGTAAGGCATCTCTTTGGTAGAGTCACAGTATGAGTATTGCAGGGCGTGCAGATCCAAGTGTAGTACGGTATACTTAAGGATGCTCAAAATCTTAGTATTTAGCAGATGCGTGCAAAGAAAGAACAGGAAAGGGAAGAAAACTCATTTTTCTCCTTAAGATCACAGAAAGTAAGCTTTCCTTTAACAAACATAAACAGATAAATCAAGAAAGCTCAGCACCCTCCAAATACCAACTGTCTCATGCTATCAAAGGTGAAGACAAATAGAAATCAATAGTATATCATCCTACAGCCTTACATTCAGATAATTAAAAAAAAAAAAACAAAAAAAAACAACAAACAACAGAGATATGGTGAAAAAGGGGAAGTTTGGAGATGGCAAGGAATAGGCAAGGAACTATTGCCTATCATTTATATTGAGCATAGGTGAATGAATGGGCCCCACTTACTGACCAGGACAGAATGGTACTACAAACGCAGCTCAAAGAGCCAGTTCCACTGTCAAAAAAGCCTACAAACTTGTGTAAGAAAAGAATTAAAAAAAAAAAAATCAGATAAGAAAGCAAGCAAATGAGAAATACTAATTATGTAGTGACACTGTAGAACAGAATATATACAAATGAACTCAAAAAATTCTTAAATGGACATGTACATATTAAAAAAAAATATTCTGGCTATCAGATATGAACAGTAAAAATTATGAGTAAACAATGGGTTCTTTAGCAATTCTGAAAAACAGTTTAATTTTGTAAATTTCCTACATACAAAGTTTGTAGCTTGTCAGTTGCTGATGGTATTTTTTATTTACCCAAGGATATTTTAGCTGATTTTGAAATGAGAATTGTAGCTGTTGGAGCTAGGTTTATGGCTTCTCCTGAAATTGCATGGATTTGTGTACCTAAAATTCTCTGGAAATTGGAGAGTTAAGCTCTATCCTGAAAACTGAGACATGGATTTACTGCACAACATTGCTACCTGCTATAACACTAATCAGCACTTAACACATGTACTTTTCTAGTCTCTCCCTCTTTATAGTCTTTTTCTTTATATAGCCTTTTGACCCTCTCAGGGTCCAATAAATATTTTATGTTGCAGTACAGTTTCATTATGTATAGATGATGTCAAATCATATTTGTTAGGAAGAATTTTCTCAGACCAAAAATAACAGGAATTCAAATCATAACTGCTGTCTTTACAGATGCAAACCATCTGTGCTGCTTTGCTCAAATTCCTATAAAATATAATCTCTGCTGAAGGAGGTCTGGTTCAGTTAAATGCATCCATATGGCAGCATTCTCAAATCTCCCATTGCCAGAGAATTATATTAATGTTGTCCTCATAAATATATACATATATATGTACACACTAAAACACCAGAAGATAATAATAAAATAGTGAAACTGCATCATTAATATCCCGTGTCTCTAGCTAGGTAATATAATTTTCGCTTAAATAATATTCTTCAAAAAAACAACACATAATTTCAACAAGAAAATGAAGACAATGTATCTGACATTTCATGACTTCTGACTGAGAAGTGGACAGACTCCATTGTTACCATTTACTTCCCAGCATTTGAAAAAGCCTTTTTTCTTCCTGTAATGATGAATTTAATGGGAAAATACCACAAAGTTGTAGATTTGTCCAGACAGCATGAATTCAAGTAGAAACAATATGCTTTAAATGACATTTGAAGCAAACAGACTTTACTTCTGGTTTAAAATCTATTGTCTTTTAACTCACTCTGATCCAGAGTAACGATTGATATACAAGAGTAATTCACATCCTAAATGAATCAGAATTAAAGATTAAATGCAAATGTCTGAAAATACAGAATTATTTCCAAGCATAACTAATGTCTCACCCTTACAGATTTATAAAAGATTAGGAATAGGTTGGAAGAATGAGGAACAGTCTGACCAATTATTCTAAAAAGAAACTCTCATTAGTGTATTAAGAGTTATAAAGTAAGACATACTAAAAGATTTAGAAGGTGATTCTCACTTAAACATTATTAAGAGGCCTAAGAGACATTCATAACGGGTTTAAGGCCACTTGCATTGCCTGCTTGCTTTAGAAGAGCTTTAACATAAGAATCAAATGATTCTAAACTTATCTACAAGCCAAGCACTGAACGACCAAGATTAATTCTGACTAATCCACATAAGTGAGATTTTTATATTATGAACATACCTGCATAAGCAATCAATTTAAATTGCTAGAAAAACAGTCACACATTAGCCTAGAGTAAAATGCTGCAGAACACTGTGATCACCCAAAATACACTACAGAAGAGGAGGCACAAGGATAAGTAATAACTGAAGTGCAACAAAATGCTGCACTTTCTGGCTAAGATATCGGGTAAGATAAGTGGTAGTCATGAGTCTGAAAAAGGTTTTATGAATTGAAATAGTTAAAGCCACCCATGAACTTTCTGCAAGGAAAACATGTCCAGCTTGTATAGGTATCATATCAAAGATATCTTGAGTGTTTTCTGCCTTTAGAGGGGGAATTGTTCTGTGCCCATTGCGGTCAATTTCTGAGCTATGTCACATGCATTTGAAATGAAGGAACCAGATGAACTCTGAAACTCAAAATACAGTAGTATTTTATACTTTTCCTGTAATTTGTACAAACTGCTTCCCTTTGACAGCCAGGAAAGTTATGACTGTTTTAACAGCTGATATTAGGCTTGTTGAACATAAACATCAGTTGATGGTATATGCCAAACATGATGAAAATGACTTAAAGTACTAGTTCTTGCTTGTGTTGTGGTGAGTTGACAGCAGCAATTTATTCCCAGGTCCTCCCATCAGGCTGATGGATGGTGAGAATAAGAAGGAAGGACGTGTAGAGATTTTTATCAATGGCCAGTGGGGCACAATTTGTGATGATGGATGGTCTGATAAGGATGCAGCTGTAGTCTGTCGACAGCTTGGTTACAAGTAAGAAAACTCATTAAAGCTGTTTCTTATCTGTTTGCTGTATCTAAAAATGTTAAGTTTCTGGGTATCACCAACACATCTGAGAGGCCTTTTAAAACTTGTCTGTTTGGCATTATTCTAGAAAAGTGTATTTATACTATTTATGGAAGTAGTGGTAAAGCTGTGTCTTCAAAATGAATATTCATTAATTAACTGGGAAAAGTAATTTTACTTTTCAAAGGCATATCATAATATGACTGGCAACTGAAATGCAAGGTTATTAAACATTTCAGTTAATTTTTTTTTTAGAATTTAAATAGTCCAAATTAGTAAGCTATTGACTAAATACTGTATTTATCTTTTGAAACCATAATGATGACTTTGAAATCCTTAAAGGTTCTAAGATAACTATTACAATTTTAATGAAGTATAGCAACAGTGTCCACTGTTACAAGGTGAGGATGTGTTGTATGCAGGTTCAGATGTAGGCACACCAGCTACTGAATTTCTTGTTTCACAGGATTTTTCCTTCATTTACTAATATGGCTTGATTCAG
The DNA here is from genome assembly GCA_013399135.1 of Heliornis fulica. NCBI lineage: Eukaryota > Metazoa > Chordata > Aves > Gruiformes > Heliornithidae > Heliornis > Heliornis fulica. The sequence continues at coordinate 263,433 of VXBZ01011158.1, read as the reverse complement.
TGTATCTTAAAGATTTAATAAAAATATTACACGAAGGATTATGGCTTCAGCCTTCATGACAGTAATTTGGATAAGCTTCATTTAATATAGGAATAGATTGAACAAGGAAAAAACCACCCTCTAATTAAAACCACAACAACGTGTGAACTAAGTCACTTAATCAGTAGTCACTTAACTGGTCTTATATCACTCATAAGCTATTTTTTTCTGCACATCTAAGGTCAGTAAAGACATAACAAATATAGGGCAGACATATAAATAGCAGAACTAGTATAAGCTGAATAATACCCAGAACACTAGTTAAATACAACAGAAAACTATTGAAATGTCTCTGTGTGTATTTGTAAAGATCTTTGAGTTTAAAAAATACAAATCATGTTATCTGATTGCTGTGTCTAAAGATATGAAGTCTGTGCAACCAAGTATCATCAAATTATGTTTGAATACATAATGTATGCCTATTAAAAATTGTCTGGTATTCATTTAGTAAAGCATATTTTGAAGTATTAGTAGACTATGGCTTCAAAACTTGACTTGCATTATCTCCCACTGAATCATTTGTTTTATCTGCTTCATCCTCAGCTTCTCTGGCCTTTTGTATGTCCCCTGCAGATGATCAAACTCAGCCACTTATCCCCACCTTCTGTTTTTTAAATCTCTGCAAGGAGAGACAGTTGGCTGGATTCACCATTTTTCATGTCAGAATGGGGAGTTCAGATTATAGGATATAACAGAGCACATTTCCTGAAGGACTAAGGATAGACACATTTTAGAAATCTAAAATTATGTTCCAGAAATTGAGAGAGCTTGTTGGAAGTGCTGGACCTTGGTGACCCTATGTCTAGACAGATGCATTCCACAAACCTGATTATGTCATTACGTGCATTGATGAGCTGGAATTGCTTCTGGGCACTCATGAACAGATCTTTTTACTCAAGTTCAAATTATATTTTGTGTTGACTGTTACAAAGCAAGGCTAGGGCTTCTGGGTTCATGCACCTGAGCTTGAGGGTTGAGGAATGTTTTTTCCTTAGAAATAAACACATGATGACCTTTGCCTGAGAGGAATTCAAGAAGCACCTAGTACTGAAGTTGACATCTATTTTCATTAGGAGTGACCACAGAACTAAACAGCAACATCTAAATCCCTGTCCAATGCTATGTCTAATCATAAAGTTTTTTCTACTGAGGGATTACAATCCTGGTGGGAAAAAAAAATCACACATTTCTTATTACAAATGGTGAGAAGACACTGCCTTAAGACTTGTGTAAGCAAAGGGTAAAGACTAAGGAAAATGGACTTTTTTCCCTGTGTATATTATTCATACTATCAATACTTATCTGTACATTTATTTTACAAAATCCTGCTTTAAAACATTCTCAGCCCTTAATTCAGTTCATGTCACTAGATGATTGCAATCCATACACACTAAAGTCCCTCCTTCATCTTTGCCTCCCTACATCTCCTTCACCTAAAATATTTAAATATGCAATCTTATAGATATCAGAGTATTCATTGAGATTATCTGATAAGCCAATGGAGGCAATACTCTTATAAGTAGCCAGTAAGTCTGCAAAGACAATTCTATACTACACTGCAATAAATACTTGTCTGGGAAAGGCTAGTACTGCCATAGTTCACAACGAAGTAGTTATCAATGTCCTGAGGAACTTTAGAGCAATTCCTTAAAGCAGAAACTTTGTTTTTTGATATAGAGATACCAAAACATGGTAATTTGCAACAAGGTCCTGTACTGTTTCACTATCTTGTAATAGCATATATGGACACATCAGGTGCCTACAGGTATTGGAAAGTTGATAATTTTTTGTTGTTATCTGTCATAATTTACTAAGGAAAATACCTGGAGCAAGAAGAGACACATTGCCTGTGACTGACAAGTTCAATCATACTAAACTCATTAAGCAAAGACTGTCCTGTACTTTTTCCAAAGTCAGCTGAGGCTTTTGGATTATCTGGTAAATACATATTGGCCATGGAAATTAAAAATGTGTAAGAACAGTTGACCTTGAGGTATCATCTCTGTCAGATGTTTCACATGCTTCTCTTTCATGGCTTTTTACAATTCAGGCATTCGAACCAACATTCCCTACTTGAAAAACCTGCCTGCCTACCCTTCAATAACATGGTTGAAACTATACAAACAGGCAACGCATTCTAAGTGCAAATTTTAAAAAGTAGGAAGCCTGTATGTGTTACTTTCATGTTTTAATTATATGGATATGGGCAACTAATGGCTGGATTCCTTCAGTTTGATCCAGCCACACTTCTAGTACGATGAAGTTTTGGCAAATCAAAATCAAAATTCCCCCAACACAGAATCCCTGGCTGATAAAGGGACATAAACTCTTTATGCCATTCTCACCTATCTTCCCCAACACTGCAGGTATTAAAAGATGTTCAAAAAGAGGTGTCATGGGAGACAACAATTTCTTGCCTAATACATTTACATTATTAAATTATCTTTCTTCGGTACAGCAATCCTCTGCACATGAAATGTATACACAGAAGTATTGTCCTACAATATGCAACTGTAACATAAAATGCAAACCTATTATATAGTGCAATATTTTATATATCTAGTATTTAGTATATTCTCATCACAATTAAATATCAGTGAATTGCTCTTAACTGATATGTAGACTTGTAATTCAGACACACTTAGAGGCGGCTGTGGCTTCCCACCCAACTTATCTGTAGAGCCAGTTTGATGGCCCCCCATTTGTATTTTTTTCTGATGCTTATAATGCATACAGAACATCTGCATTACCCTAAGTAACTAAAAGTGAACATCTATCATAAGTTGCCAAATGAGATGCTTACATGCAAGTCACATTGGATTCTTACTGCACTTGTTCATCTACTCCCTCACCTGGGAAAAGGTTCATCATTCACAAGAGGTCACTCACCCAACTGACACTGTGGTCACTGCTGAAGCTATATGGCACTACAGGACTTGAAACTCTAATAAAATGTCCCAACTCCAACATTAAAATACTTAGGTTTGATACTTAGACAAGCATGGGTTTATCACACCAACCTTCTTTGCAAAGTGCCTTAAGGCCTACGCACAAAAACGCTCCACAAGCACAAAGTTCCTCCCAGGAAAAGACAGGTGCTGAGACTGAACTGGGTTTAGTCTTTCTCCAGTTACTTTACAGCTTGAGAACTCAAGCACAACTGGGGTGCACTTTAAAAATGGCACAACAACAAAATATGGCAGTAACTATTAACAACTAACAGAGCTGTAAATCATAGCTCCTACTACACTGCAAGTGCACCGTAACTGGCCCATTTCTACGTGGGAATCAGATCAGAACAAATTATTTTTAGTAATCACAGCTGCTCATTTTATATGAGGATTAGAGAGATTATGAGAAAGAAGCTTTCAAATATTTTGCTTTATAGATATTTGTAATGGGGTTACAATGTAAAATACTTTGCATAGTACCTTCTAACTAGATATATAAACTCACTTTTTAAACATTAATGAACTGTAGCAAATTTATTACAGTTACTTTTTTTTTCTTCATAACAAATAGAGGCAATGAGAAGAAAAGTTGTCATCAAGTGAATCAGTGACAGTTCCTGGAACTCCTCAATTCCTTTTGCTACTCACTCTGAAATACTTCAACTGAGTAAACTGTAGAATGCTGCCTCAAACTGTTTCACTAAAAAACTATTTTCTGCTTCCAGAGGTCCGGCTAGAGCAAGGACAATGGCATATTTTGGCGAGGGCAAAGGCCCAATCCATGTGGATAACGTGAAATGTACGGGAGATGAGAGAGCCCTGGCAGACTGCATTAAGCAGGACATTGGGACACACAACTGCCGCCACAGTGAGGATGCCGGGGTGATCTGTGATCACCTGAGCAAGAAGACGCCTGGGAACAGCAATAAAGGTGAATCCCCATTCTGAGTGGCAGACTCAGAACTGTCATGGCAGGAAGAGACAGACTGACACAATCCCACCTCACAGCAGAAACAGCTATTTCAAAAGACTACAAACAGTGGAGCCAGCTCTTTTGCTTAGACTGTGTGATCTTACTGCTGTGCCAGCTATGCGCAGGAATCCTAAAGGTTATTTAAATGATAGAGGGTATTTGTCTACCAGAGTTTATGGCAGCCATGTTTCTTAAGTTATATGAAGGGCACAGTTGTACAAAAACCTAGACAGCTACTGTCAACGTTTCAAGGTACAGGCTATCTTCAACTGACAACTGCGAGCTATGGGGCACGCCAAGGTTGGCTTCTACTTACATGAACCAAGAACCCAATTAAAAAATTCTACATTTGAGAAGCAGAGCACAAACACATGAATTAGTCATCACAGTCAAAAAATCAGCTGAAAGATTCAGCTCAAAAGAATTTCTGAATCTTCAGAGAATTGTACTGTGTCATTTCCCCAAGCAAAATTTGGTTGTTAAAAACTACCATGAAACACACAGTAACTTCAGCCCTTGTGGTCTGGTTTTTCTTTTAGTTAACTCTCAGATTGGCTGCTTTTCATTTTGAATTTAATGCTGTCTATATCTGTTTCTGCTTTAGATTCTCTTGCTTCTGTTTGTGGATTGAGGTTATTACATCGTCGACAAAAGAGAATAATTGGTGGGAAGAATTCTTTACGGTAAATATTTGATAAAGAGAAGTAATTTTGAATATAAAAACTTCTAAAGCATGTATTTGCCATAAGCAGTTTGCCTTATTTCTGGTTTTATTTTAAGTTTGTTGTTTGTTTTTCTTTTGGCTTGTTGTGAGGCAGAAGCAGAAATTTACTCAAAGCAAATTTGGTAGGAAATAAAAAATATGCATTGATATTCGCAGCATTAGTTAAAAATTTTACAGGTTTGGTCTTTGATTGGGTTAAATGTCTTATTTTCAAAATAGCCACTTTTCTTCAAGTACATCTTGATATCTGGGATGGAAGCTATACAAAGAGAGCTACAAATAGAGTACAAAGTTTGAAATGCTACCTGCACCAAAGAACAGGCCAATGATTCATTGCCTAAAACCTGGTTTTCCATCACAAAATAAACCTTGATGAAGACACTGGTATAAAACTAGGCTGTTAACACTTTGTTCTTAGTTTTTAACAACATATTTACTTTTAGTTAATATAATCACATTAACTGAATACTCCTACAACTATTGCTAAAGGCTAGGTTAAGGTATATAGGTTTCATTTTCATAATGTAACTACAAAAAGTACATATTCATAGACTAGCAAAAGGGATCAAAAAATACACTTGTATCATTACATGTCATTATGCAGCCAATTTCAAAGCACATTCACAGCATCAATCAATCCATTTAAAAAAAAAAACCCACTGCCTAAGTGGAGGAGTTTCAAAGAACAGTAACAAGAGGGAGCCCAGGAAAGCTTTTAAATGCAGTTAGACAGAGCAAAGTAAGATTACTTACCTTAGTAAAGAGACATAATAAATAATGCGTTATGCAGAAACAAAGAACATCAAGAATTACTGTCTCTGAAAACGTGTACAGAGGACACTGGATGAAATGAAACAGTGACAAATAAAGGATTTCACAATTAAGTCAAAGCAAGAGACTTGATCCTGTTATAAATAAGAACAGGGTCAAGATTTGATGAAGCAAAAAGATGAAATCCAATAGCATACTTGGAAATGCTTCAAAATCAAGAAAGAGAACATATGAACAGTAGCAAAGGACTCACTGCCATAAGAAGTCATTCAGACAGAGAACTTGAAAAAGTTCAAAAGGAACTGGATATTTACATATACACCAGGAAATCCAAATCCAAACTACCCCATTTTGGAAAGGCATAATAAATCCCATCTTCCAAAACTAAAAAGAGTATTTTTTTTTTAATGCTTTATGGGAATTAAACTCCTTCACCTTAGTTTAAAACATTTGGTGCTGGCAGCTTCGAGACAGGATGCTGGACTAGATGATCCTGGGCAGCTCTTGTATGGAAGCACACCTATTCAAGTTGACAGCAGTCAGAAAACACCTAAACATACCTGGTGCTTATTCTTGTATGTTGCTGCTGTTAAGGTGCATCTCTTTCCCTTCTCTCCAGTGAAAAATAATCTATCCTTCTTCATAGGCCTGCAATTATGCATTCCAGATCTACTATACAAACCAGATGAACACAGGCTGAAGAAAGGTGCTCATCTATTACTCTTAGTTTCTAGTTGCTTTAGACCTCTTGGTTTTCCAGCTTCCCTTTTCAGAGAGCTCAGAACCAACAGATACTGATTCAGACAGGAAAGGATGCTGGCTTAAGCTTTTCAAGAAACTCCCTTCTTTCCTCGCCAACAGGAAATTTCTGGTTTATTGACTTGGATGGCATTTAGCAAGGAACCCATAAAATGTATTTTTGGCACAATAAATACAATCTGAGAAGGGAAAATTAAAATAACTGACAGCGGGAAGAAGCTTTCAACGTGATGGATGCCCAAACAATTCATAAAGTAATCCTGACCATTGTTAAACTGAATTCCGGGTGCTGCAGGAATTTATATGTGTTCTCAACTGTCACTCACTAAATAACAGTTTGAAAGCTGTCAGTCAAAGAGGCTAAATAGGATTTACATGGAAGGTAGTAACTGATGAGCTACTTTACTTACTCTTTACCATTGTTGTACTCTGAACATAATGCATTATGCCCTCTATAGGGGCGGCTGGCCATGGCAGGTTGCAATCCGACTGAAATCTTCCCATGGTGATGGAAGACTCTTGTGTGGTGCTACTCTCATCAGCAGCTGCTGGGTCCTCACTGCTGCACACTGCTTTAAAAGGTATGTGTCTCTTCAGTAGTGAAGTGTATTTAGTTATTCTGGGTACAGGCAAAAATATTCCAGTTCAAGCCCACGGAAAACTGTTGCAAAGGTTTGGCCTTTGATTTTAAAATAGCCTATCAACCAACCTTCTTTCCTTCCAAATAGACCCAAACAAAAATCCTAATACATTGAGATTATTCCAGGTGTCATCATTTATGAAATTCATATTCACAAATTCAGCATTTCCATGAAAAAAAAAAAAGGACCATATTTCTGACATTATAGCAAGGTTGTTGTTCCAACAAAACCACAGCCTGTGGTCATAATGAATACAACTGAGTAAACATCAAACCCAGGCACTCTAATATTTCGGATTATTTTTGCTAATGACAGATATTGGCAGTGGTATATACATTTTCAGTGTAATACTGCAGTATGACTAGAGGAACTGGGCCTCCCAAACTCGTCTTAGGGTAAAGCACTACTGTGTATTTTACTGAGTCTGATAGGAAAGTAAATCCTTACACTGGATGCTAGTGAGACAGAGCTGTTTTCCTTATTCTTCACAAATAGGCTGGAGCAACTGCCTTCCTCTATTATGTCACACCACATAAAGAGTCTTCTACAGACATCTAAAGGAACCAGCAAAATTCAGCTCCTTTCCATATGTCTGGCTAGAGGCTTGCAACTTACACTCCCCTGTAAATCAAACTTGATCTACCTGGTCTTTTCTAGATATCTTTCCCCATCTGTTGCAGATGATTCTCCTATTCAGCCTCTCTCCCCTATTTTTATAATCAGGAATTCACTGCAAATTAAGTTACTGTAGTATGAAAACACCAATTTGCACAGTAAGGAAGCTGGTGTAATATTTTACATTTTTGGCAATTACTGTATTGGAATCCATACAGGCGGTTGCAGTACGGATTGGAATAAAAGCACAGAAGAGTGGCATTGTAGTTTTGACGACATTTACTAGAATTTGCTCAAGTGGGCTGCATATGTTTTAAATTTGGACTTTGAGCACACTAATAACTAAAAAAGAAGTCAGACATACTTTTACTTGAATGGAAGTTGTTACCTTTGCCGGGTGCCAGATACATGTCTGTCCATTTTCATGTTTCATGAAAGTCATAAAGGACTTTTCTTGGTAGTATTTCAAGATGAAAGGGTCAAACTCAATAAAATTTCTGCCTACTTCTACAGTGTCCCAGTGGTTTCTGTAGGACTACAAAAGCACTCCAGCTTCTATCATCAAAATTTAAGGAAAACAGCTTCCCATTACCCTGCTCATCACCTCTATACGAAGGATGCAAATTAAGCTCCCGAGAAAGCCTCTGAAGGCTTGAAAACAAGGCAATTCTTTCTGTTATTTTACCTCAGAGGTCCTCTTTGAGGGAAGAAAAAGGGAGGTGACAAGAAGCCAGTTATGTCTTCTGTGTGCAAATCAATGTCTCAGTTACCCAAGTCTTCCCCTTAGAATGCTTTCACCGAGTTTGGTGAAGCACGTTATCATTTGCTGTGCTGCTGCAGTTGCAGTGCATTCTGACAGACTGTGCTCAACTTCCGAGTGATCCAGGGTGATTTGAAGGGGTAGGTTTCCAAGAGCTATCTATAGATCAAGCACCTTCCTTACATATTTTCCAGACACAGACAAGGGAAAGGGCAGTATACCATTTCTCATATCCTGGAAATTGACACACTGCTTAAGTAACAAAAGTGGTCTCATCTATAGTATGGGTAAAAATTAAACATAGTTTTATGCATGATGATGGGAATTGTCTGCTGGTAGTATAGCAGCATTACTGGTTTCATAATTTTATAGACAGAAAATTTAAGATTAAAAAAAAAAGTAAGCTTATTTTTCCTCTCATAACCCACCTATCTTACTAACAGGTAGGTCTACACATTAAAAATACTTAGAAATATGAGCCATATTATAAAAAAGAAATTGTCATGACTGTGATGTGATTTTGAGAAATACAGTGTTATTTGAACATTGCCCTGTTATAATAACATAACTTGTATTTAGGCATTTCTTTAGACAATCCCGAATGCCCATGTATACTTCAACAAATCACTTCCTACTAATTTTGCTTTGAGAACTAGGGATCCTGATGCACAGCACAACCAAAAACTTAGAAATACACCAGAAGCAAAAGTAGACTCCAGAATTAAAATTCCATTTTCTCAAACTCTGCCTGACTGGTGACATGAAATCAGGTGTGCCTTCAATCTCAGTACATTACTTAACTAGCAGCAAGATAGTATTAGCATGGCAGCCGATGACTATCCTATCCTCTGGGAAATAAACCTGGCAGGAGGTGCTAAGGCCAACACTGCCAAGGGGCACTAGAACTTCAGAAGCATGCCCAAACCATCCGTCCCACAGAGGGGCAATACCCTGATAGCAACATCTTTCATCCAAGAAGTCTAGGCATCCCTGTGCTAGACTACTTTGCCTTTTTAATCACTCACAACAATTTGCATTTGGAAAATACCAGCTACTACAGGGGAAGAAACATAACTGTCTACAGATTAAAAAAAAAAAAAAGCTTAAGAATGCCTTATGTGTGTGAGTGTGCACAGAAATAGTGTAAAAGCTAAGCAAAGACTGCTCAAGTGTCTCACTTTCATACCTTTGCATGAGAAGCAACACATCTCATTCTACTAAATGTCTAAAATCAGTACTTTTAGTTAAGATAAGCTTTCCTGGATCTCCTTTTTTCATTATTCTGCTATAAATGGCCATTATCCATAACACCAAAAACCAGCAGGAACCTATAAAAGGGAACACTATTCCTTTTGTCAAAATCAAGGATATAACATTAAACAGAAGCTGCAAGTTTTCTGCTATACTGTCTGATATATGGCTGACAGAAGAGCACTCATCACTAGTCTTAAACAGCCTTCCTTCTTGCTTAGGCTTACAAATCAAAATAAGCAATTAAAATCAATTATTTTGATTATTACATTTGTTTAGGAAGGAATTGTGTTCATTTCTCACTAAACTGTAAACACCTAATACATCTGTGACTCTGCAGTACTCTATCATTTCAATGAGGTTAAAAAAAAAATACATGAAAAAACATACAACCTTTTCCCCCCTTCAAATTGCATTAAAGATAGAACATATGATAAATCCTGTAATTGATGTTGTGGGTAAGGCCTATAAACTAAAATGCAGAGGAACCCACTAATTTTTTTAAAAAAAACCAAAAAATGAAGAAAGGTTTATACCGTGTAGAATTACCTTTCTCTAGTTGAGAGACAGATTTCCATTGCACAACTGGTAATACACATCTGCAAAGTGCCGTCATTGTGTTTATCTATGTACACAAAATCTGCATGTCAATGTATACAAGAGTTAACCAGGATGGCCAAATAATCTTAATCTGTAAAGTATCGGTATAGCACTAATAGGTGATTTGCTGCACACAGCCTAAAATGTAACTATAAACTATGAGGGAGTAGGTTCAGTGACCTTTTGGAAATGTTTTGGGCAGGCATGTCTGGCCAATGTATATTTAATCCAAAGGACCTTGTACGTTTGTATTCTGATATTCTGATATGACACTTAGATGTGCACCAAAAATTGTGAAACTGTTACTTTCAAACATTCTAAGTTCATTATCTAGCAATACATTCTAGGGTACAGAATCCCATTTATGATAGCTTTTATAGTTATTAAGATCAACAGTTACAAACAATGACTAACAGAAATTACTGAACTATTTAATATTGCTTAAATGGCAAAAAAAACCAGCATAATTTTAATTATCAGGCTCAAGTTGCTGTATCATGGAGATTCTCGAGTGGAACATCACATTGCAGTTGGGAAATTTGAGCAGAAAAATTTATCTAAAATGTCTGTAGCAAAATCAGCTCGTATTTTAGTGGGGATTTTGCATGCAAGTTAGCATAGTCCAAATTAATATAATATAAAGCCATTTTACTGCAACAGTAATGAAGTACTTGCTGTATCAGCTTCCTTTTCTAAATTAATGAGGAAAAGTATATCTTAAAATGTTGGCTAATGCATCAGCAAATATTGTTTTTAATCTCACCCATGTGAGAAGTTACACCAGAGAAGTACTTAGTTGGCTGTGCAACACCTACCCGCCCCCCAGTGTTAGCACACTCCTTATGTTCTGAACATTATATCTGTAAATAGGTGTTGCAAAAGTGAAGCACCATTTGATACCATGCGCCCTGACCACTCAGCTGCCTGCCTCTACATTGACCCCATCCACTTATGAGAGTGCACATACTGTCAATGTGCAAAACATTCTATAGCTGGTGTTCTATTCCTTTGTTCCAAGAGTTTCATATGGGATCAATGCATTGATTAGCTTATATGATAAAATGAGCTACTGGGTCTGTCAAATTGGTTTCCAGTGTATTCAGACAGCACTGCATACCACAGTAGCATGCATTCTGTCAAACAATCAACAGTATGAAAAATGTTGGCCAAAGTGATCAATATGCTTGCTGATAACTCGGTAGTTTCTCTTGCTGCAACCAATTCAGAAATCTTTAAGCTGTGGTTTAGGATATACACTACTCTGGAAGGTATAAAAAGATTAAGTATAGGTTAGATGATGGAATAGGGTAATTTCTGCACATGTATTACAAATTTCCTGTTGAAGGCTATGATGGAAAGGGAGAAGTCAAAGGAAAAATATTTGGGTTAGCTTAGCCAGATTTTAAAATAAATAAATGTACCCAACAGTACTCCCTTGTTTGTATTTTCCTGAGAAGGGCTGTGTCCTGTATTCCAAGTATCTCCAAAGGCATGCACAGAAAAATGTTGTTTCAGCCACAGTAATCGTCTCTAAGGTATTTACCATTTAGTCTGTGACGTGAAAGAGATTGGGGTCACTTCAGATATAAAACAAGTCTAAGATTTACATGTCTCTGTCGCTTTGACAATAGATGCCTGTGATGTATGTATGCTTTGTTTTCCTTATTATAATTTCAGTTAAAGTAAGATGTTTTTATCAAGTTATCTAAGCCTAGAATGCCTCAATCAGTCTACAAACAAGCCTGAACACTGTTTTCATTTCAGCCACTACTTGAGGCACCGCAGTGACCTTAGTGCTCAGGTTTTCATTATGATGTGGCAGTCTGTGTTACCTTTACTGAATACACCTATAATGTATGCCTTGCTTGCACCTTTGACATACATGCCAGTTATGGCAGATGGTCATAGGAAACCTTGCCTGTGAAAATACACAGAAAGAACATAGCCCAACCTTAAACTTCGGGCGAAGTTTTTTCTACGTTCTTTAGGATACGTCTGAATGTCAACCTAACACCTAAGGAAGGAATTTGGCTCTTTAGAAAACCTTTTGGTATCATTACATGAGCAAAACTAGCACCGATAAAACCTGTATGCATGCTCAGCACCCGACTTTGCGTGAGCCAGCCCTGTCTGTTTTGGCCTCAATCGCAGGTACGGCAACAACACTCGGAACTATGCTGTGCGCGTGGGAGACTACCACACCCTGGTACCAGAGGAGTACGAGGAAGAGATTGCAGTGCAACAGATTGTGGTGCATAAAGAGTACAGGCCCGACAGCAGCGACTATGACATTGCACTAGTGAGGCTGCAGGGGCCCGAGGAGCAGTGTGCCAGATTTAGTACCCACGTCCTACCCGCCTGTTTGCCATCAAGGAGAGAGAGACCACACAAAACTGCTCCCAACTGTTATATCACTGGATGGGGTGACACAGGTAAAAATGTTTTATTGACTTCCACCCATGCATCTCGTTACCTGAGGCTTCTTAGTTAAAAAAACTAAACCAAACAAACAAAACCCCAACAAAACAACAAACGAACCCCAAATACTTAAAATAAGAAAATGCTCAGAACGGAACAGTTTTATATAGGGGATTATTATCTCTCTGATCCTTAAACAGATGACAGCAATTTGTTTACTGAATTTAGTTTGTGTTTGAAAAGTGGCAATTAACCATGTCACTGCAAATCACAGAACCACCCAGTAAAATGACCTCATTAAGATTGACAAGCATGAATGAAAAGCTTATTTGTTGCCAGGCACACTATGCTTAGCATTTTACCACCCCCTGCCTCACAGCATAACAACTCCTATGTATTTAAGGTTTTTAAGGTAAGTACAGTGAATATTTTAGAAAGGTTATCTAAATTACACTGTCCTTTAAATGTTTTACAAATTAATAACCATTTTTACTTTCATGTTTTTATGGTGCTGAATACAGTGCAAGACAGCAGCCACACTTGAGCCTTTGTTCCACTGACTCAAACTGGCAAGGAGACAAGGCCATGAGGCCAAATATCAGTTCTTCCTCCTTACAAGCATTAATCTGCACACAGATGTCTGGGTCTCTGTACTACAATAAAGGAGATAAGACCAATAGAGTGGGGTTTTGCTAAAACAATTGCTAATTCACTGCCTGTCTCTGTCTAGTTTTTTTACGCAATTCACTGAAAGTTCAGCAATACTGTTAACTTAGAACATCTATGTAAGGAAGCATCAACCACTCCAATAACTGTCTTTAATTATGGCAAGAGCTTACATCATCAAAGTACTTCAGTTGAAATTTCACACTTACTGTATAAACATAATTACAAGTATTAATGTTTTACTTCAAAACACCAAAAGAACACTGGCTTTAATTTCACATATTTCCAGCTGAAAAAGATGCAACTATAGAAAAAAAAAAACCACCTAAATTATTTAGATCTTGACATTCTGTAAGCAGAACAATGCTTGCACAATGCAGAATTCCCTACAGACAAAGAAAACCAAAGGACAGGTTCTGGTCACCCCCACAAAATGAAGATTATTTCTGGCCAGCAGGGCCATCAGTACTCTGAACACATACAAGTTAACCAGGATTGCAAATGGCACTGCCAGTCTCTACCAGATTACACTTGGGCTGAACAAGATCAGCTCCTCATTTGAAGGAACAAGCAAGCTTGCAAGTACCTACAGGACACAGGTGTGATGGATCCCTGGGTGCTCTACCTGGAGGCTGACAAGGGCTGCAGCACCTGTTAGGCTGAGCTTGACTAGATCTGAACTGGTGCCCTAGAAGTGAATGGTTTCTAGAGGTTTCTTCTCTCCATTTAAGTATTAAGGCGTATATTCTTGTAGAAGACACAAAGTGTGTTTGGAAGAAAATTAACTCTAGCCTTGGAAATATACAAGTAATAAATTTTCATCCTTAATTTCAGGTTTAAAAAAATATAGAAAATATTTCAGTATTCTACTTAATGCACTGTGTATTTTTCAGTATTCAGTTTCATTTTCAGTCATTTTGTTTAAAGACAAGACAGCATGAAGGACTGAGAGCCAAAACTGGATACTGTCACTTCTAGATTTCCAAGATCAATCACTATACTGCAACAGTAATTTGGGTTCTCTTTTCAGGAAGAGCCTACTCAAGAACATTACAACAGGCTGCCATCCCTTTACTTCCCAAGAGGGTATGTGAGGAACGTTACAAAAGAAGGTTCACGGGGAGAATGCTCTGCGCTGGAAACGTCCAGGAACAGCAGCGTGTTGATAGCTGTCAAGGGGACAGCGGGGGACCGCTGATGTGTGAACGCCCAGGGGAAAGCTGGGCTGTCTACGGTGTGACCTCCTGGGGCTATGGCTGTGGCGTGAAAGATTCTCCAGGCGTCTACACAAAAGTATCATCTTTTGTACCCTGGATAAAAAGTGTGACCAAACTATGAATATCTGTAATGAAAACCAAACTTTTTATCAAAGTTTGAGGCAGGAGTTTGAAAAGCACAGACAGTGCGCAGCTGGGGCCCACAGTGAATGGAAACAGACACATTTTCCTGATTCATGTCTTTTCCTTTTTCGTTAAATGCAAAACCGCAACCTTTCTGGTTAGGGGCTACCCAAACAAAATCCCTCTGTGTGAAGGAAGTTTATACATTGCATGAACGAGTTACGATGTATCTAAGAGAAGGGAAAAGTGATAGCCAGGTTAGAATAACATTGGAGCAGGACAGCTGGAGAGTTCACTATGAGTTCCACTGCCACCGGAAGACTGAAGCTCCAAGCTATTTATGCTTCCAAGCTTCTCTAGAATTAATTACAGATGTCAAAATCTTCAGTCTACTTTATTTGATCAGTTCTTGACTGTTTTCCTGTTATTCCAATGATTTTACACTCAGCCCTCTGACTCGTGTTTTGGTAGCTACTGAGAGATTAGGGGGTTGATTCTTGGTAAGTAATTTTGAGTATGTATTAAGCATCAGAAGGAAAGAAACTGTCAATAAGATGATCCCCAACTATTCTGACAGATGTCCTCACAGCTTAGTGTCCATCAAGTACATTCCTAAGCAAAACTAGTAGTACACTGGAAGTTAGTTTCCCCACAAACATCCTGTACAGCTGCAAGTGCTAGTTCAAAACCAACCAACCTCTAGGGTCTTTCCTCTAGGAAAATATCATTTGTATTATTTCCAAAATTCATCCTTTTTAGTAGATACAGCATTTCAGATAGAATTTACTTTTCATATTTACCACTAGCTGTCAGTACAGTATCAGACTAACAAACATCCCAATCCTCTCACTGCTAGTTTTGGAGGGACTTTACTCAAGTAACACCAAGAACCTCTGTCAATCTGCAAAAGAAAGTTGTACATATACATAATGCAAATACTGGAGATGTTGAGACAAAAGCTGAGAAGGTCTATAAAGTCTTAAACTACTATTTTCTAAACAACAGTATTTAGGCAACTCTCTCCTGAATAGTTGCCACACTGGTTCAGACATATCTTACAGGAAAGGTAAGAGTTAAGATAGTTTTAAGTGACTTCTAAAGTACTGCCACATCTTGATTCCATTTAATTCCTTTTATAAATACTGCTCCTCACACTATAAAAAAAAACTTAACAGTTTATAAAACTGCACTGTTAAAAAGTTACTCTTGATGTACAAGACAGATTATTACCCTTTTAGAAAGGGCCACCCCACTGAACTTAGAACACAGGAAATAATCACCACTCTGGTGCAACACCAGTGGTGTCAGGCTTCAAAATATCCGCAACCAGCCACTCAAAGAGCCAGAAAGCAACGTTCACTGCTACCTCTACCTGTCAAAGGCCATTCTGATTACTACATTAACAAACATGCCTCTTCAAAGATGAAATGAGAGCTCTGTGGGCCACGAAATGCTCCACTGTGGTAAGTGTGGCAGATGTGTGGCACCACATAGTGACTGTGCAAAAATGTGACCACTAGTTACTGTTTTCCCATTTCCTATCCCCAAACACTCTGGCCATGACAGCATTACATGACCTTTTGTGAACAAAGCGGGATGCCTACATTATTCATGTTCTAAGTTGGAAGCAACCATTCATTTCTGTCTGTATGGTTTTCTCTTTGGTGTTGCAACAAAGTTGTGTTGCATCCAACACAACTCAATATGCATATAAAAGTGGTGATATTGCAGAAACCCACATGATTGGAAGATTTTGCCCACATTTCCTTATGACCTCAAAAAGTTTCCAGGGTAGTTCAAACTTCTTGTTGAAACTGGTGCTAAACTAGTACATGAGGTGCTTTAACGTATTTTAGTTTTCTGTAATTCAACAGTCTTTGAAACAGTATGAAATAGCTAAAACCAACAAAACCCATGCTATTGTGACAACCTACTGTTACATCTATGTGAAACACTGCTAGTGAACTTTTACAGTATTTACATTTTACTTATACACAGCCCTTTTAATTAAAAGGGAAGTAAATCTGTCACAATGTATCTGCTAGTACCATCAAAGCTTTGCTATACCAGACCTGTTATTTTGAGACTTGTGAAGTAGGCTTTATAGTGCAATACATGCTTTGTGTACAGGGGAAATAAACATTTTCATTTAGAAGCTGCACCACAGAAATACAGTACTTGGGGGAGGGAATTATGCCTGCAAACTAAATGTAAACATGTAGATTTAGTACATTAGTTAAACAGGAAGCTTGACTAGATTTTGAAATGTTGCACTACTGTTTTCATGCAGAGAGCATGCCTTTTCAGTTTCTAACATAAAATGAAATTCTCCTGTCTTACAGTATTCTGATTTTTGTTCAATGAGCCTGATGATGTAAATGTATACAATAAAAACTGCCACACTGACCCTTAACTTTTATACATTAACACTGTGGATAATGTACAAGTAGATAGGAATACCAGCTGGGTAAACTTAGTATGAGCTTTCTTAAGTTAGAAATAAGGCTCTAGAAAATATTTTCTTCAAAGCATGTAAAATTTGGGCCATTTTCTCAGGAGATTGAAGTTTGTTCTGTATTTACCTTTGTAGCAATGTAAAGGGGAAAAAAACCCCAACAAACCAATCCAAAACCACCGACAACCTGGTTTGGGTGAAATTTGGAGAAGTGCAAGGAATCTGCTTTTTCTAGAACAGGAATTGAAATTTAATAGAAATAATGAAAAAACAATTTTTCACATGGAAATGTAAAGCCACATCTTTTAAGAATACCTCTGTTGTACTAAAGTAATGAGGGAAAACTGATTTCACTGCTGCTGTGCATGTGACTGGATGTTTATGGAAAACTTTGGTCATAAGAAAGGCCATGTAACCCCACTGAGCAAGGAAAAGTAGGATGAGACACCAGAAGGCAACATTATAGTTCACAGCTGTGTTTGACCATAATCTGGAAGTTCTAGATATTTATTAAAGAACTCAAAATTTAATCTTCATTAATCTAACCTGCAGGCCAGGCCAAGCCACCAGGCCAATTTATTCAGGAAGAAATCACTTCACTTGGCTCACAATGGACTAGCAGGAAAGACCATTTAGATGGTCATCCTCTAAATTACCGTTTCACACAAAAGGACCCTCTGCTATAGGAGGCAGAGACAGCAGTTTGCAAACGCAACTTGTAAAAACAAAAAAAAACCCAAAAGAGACAATTCAGTTATTACACACTGAAATTGTTGAAATACATAAAAAACTGCTGTCTGATAAAAGAAGCAATCAGCATTCAAGGGAATTGGGTAACACATCCAGCTACCTCACCAGTGTAATGCCATACAGCAGCTGAAATCCAAAACCAGAAAACCAGCACTTGTAAACAGATGTGTTTGTTTTTTAAAAGCATAATGTACAAGTCCACTCAAGAAGAAAAATTCACAGTACACACATCTCTGGCTACAAGCCTTGCAAGCTACAAACTTGGAATCCCAAGCAGTAAAGATGCCATATGATACAGTTGTACAGAGCTGTTTAAAAGGAGAGTAATCACATAGCACCAATGAAACAGGTGTGGCACCACTCATTATAGCACCACAGAGAATATACATTCAGACATACTTTGGCAATGGCAGGAAATGTACATGCCTTAAAGTTTCCTGTGACAGCTCCCTAATCTCCCTACCAGCCTATTCCAAAGTGTGACTAACATGACCATTGGAAGTAATTTCCTCAGATCTAATTGACATTGTAACTAAAGTCCACAATTCTGCCCCATCCACTTCAAAAAGGAATCTTTCCCTCAGTTGCCAAGTACTTAGCAGTAATAACACTACTTACTGATTTCAGTCCTAGCTGAGTGTTTCCGAGTCATTTCAAGTCCTCCTTACTTTACAGTTTGCAATTTGAAAAAAATGAAACAAAATATCCTTACTGGAAGATATTCTGTGAGTTTGTGCCAGAATGGCTGGTATTAGCAAAGACTGTAAATTTAAGTAAAATATGTATCTTGTCTGATTCTGCCATGATGCACCACCTACAGGAATTCCTTATGTTCTTTTGTTAAATATGGATTGAATATAAGATACCTCAGCAACTGTTTAGGAGCAGCAACAATCCACCATTTCTCTCCCACAGCAGTAACCATTGATTAAAATCATGTGACTTCTGGAATGGCTCCCAGACAACACATCAGCCACAGCTTTGGCCTGGAGCCATAGTCACAGACATGAGGCCCAGCTACATGTTGTGTCCCACCAACAGGCAGATTTGGCATGGATCAACAATACCAAAGAACAAGTGCAGGTCTAGCTTTGGTCATCAGTAGTTTTGTAAGGAAGAAGCAACACTTGCAGTCAAAGTTCATGTGTCTTTATTGATTGATACACTTGAATGCTTTACACTGGCATATTTACTGTAATTATGAACATACATTCCCAAACATTCCTCTAGACCTCACACACTTACCTCCAGCTTACGCAGTACATGCATATTCTCTGGAACAACCTTTTTAAACACACTTGAAGAGCAGAAGAGCCACCGCTGAATGCCCACATCAATGGGTTTAATAACACTGCAGTATGGTCAACTACGATAAGAGTGCACCGTATCCTCCGACCAAACTACTAAGCATTATTGTAATTGCTTAAAACCTAGTGACAGCCTAAAGATAGGAGCAGCAGCAGATCCCTGAAAGCAGCACAAGATCAGCTAGTGTAGAGGCAGTGAAGTTTAATTTCAGGCACGGCAAGCTACATTCCAGCCCCTCTTTGTGAGGATAAGAGATAAGACTTGCAAGTCGGAATTTAAAGCTGTTATGGGTAAAGAGAGATTAAGACCTAACCTAAAATGAGCTTTTGTTATCTCTGTCATAACCAGAAATATTATTGCTTGCAAAAGGCATCAAGTCCAGAAGATTAGATAGATCAACCCCTTGGCTTAAGTAAAACCTAAAAATTCTAGTCATAGCTACTCCTAGAACT
This sequence comes from Heliornis fulica, assembly GCA_013399135.1. Lineage (NCBI taxonomy): Eukaryota > Metazoa > Chordata > Aves > Gruiformes > Heliornithidae > Heliornis > Heliornis fulica. The sequence goes on along the minus strand of VXBZ01011158.1, from coordinate 243,960 downwards.
CTCATGTGGAATTAAGCCCCATCTTCCGTCATCACAACTCAAGAGTGTTTTTCCCCTGTAAAAACAAGTTTGAGGCAGTTTAATATTGCTACAAGAAACACATACAAGACAGCAAACATCACTGTACAGTATCTTTTTAAAAGAGTTGTAAACCCCTCTGAAACAAGCTCTCAGTATCAACTTGACAACTCACTCTTCTCCTGCAGTCACCAATTACTTAGAACTCATTTCATTAAATCAGAAACATGCTTGTTAATACATTCCTCCTGCAGACTTCTCCAAGAAGGCTCCGAATTCCACTGTCTCCAGTTTGGTGAGCAAAAATACCAGTAACACACGTTTTATCATAATCCAGTATTCGTACAATAACTAATACATCTACACCCGTGCCCAGTTCTTCCTAGTTACACTGACTTACGCAATTGACTGTATTTTTCTGACAGGAAAACACACACACATAGAAGAATCATGCCTTACAAAAAAAAAAGTCAAGTCTATTCCTGGATTTCAACAGACTCAGGAGTCTAGTCGCCAAGCACAAGTTATCAAATCGATACTTTACTCCCGCCAAACCCCTCAGTTCTAAGAGCTTATTACGTGACACATACCCAGTCACACGTTCCTGAGAGGAGGCTCTCCAACGGCAACAGAGGCATCACCGTACCTTCAGCTTCTACGTTCCTACGGAGGAAAAAAAGGTGGGGGGGAAGAAAGAGAACGTGTTAAAACGTGTGTCTAGCCGCTGAGAAATAAAAGATTAAACAGAAAACCAAACTACCCGGAGTCACTGGGGGAGCGGGGAGGAAAGGCCAGTCCCACGCTGACTCGGCCGACCCGGCCTGCAACTTGTGACTTGCCACAGTCAAAGACCAATACCCACAAGAGGAGTAAAGGCTATGCCAATTAGCAAGCAACTGCTCTTCCATGCCTAGGAAGGGAGACAGCCACGGGCGGCAGCCCCCATGGAGTCATGGATCGCCACTCCCCACCCCCCACCACGTGGCGGCCGCGATTTTCCCCCTCCCTCACCCCGACCCCACCGCCGACCTAACGGCTCCCGCTTGCTCCACACCCGCCTCACCTCAGCACGGAGCCCCCCGCCTGCTGCTCGCTCCGCTCCTCTACGCGACGGCTCCACTGAGACCCAACGGCACCGCTGGAGAGGAGCCCGCCGCGGTACCTCACGGCTGCACCACCGCCCGCTCGGCAGCGCCTCGGCCTCCTCGACGCGCCGCACTGCACCGCGCTACGCCACGCCGAGCCCGCCGACGGCCGCCACAGCAGCAGCGGGCAGACCGCGTACCGCCGATCCAGCACCGCACGCATCGGCGGGAACGCGGGGGTTCTGGGGAGGGAGCTCCTCCCGCCGGAAGGGCGGGGCCGGCCGCGGCGCCAGGCGGGGTGACCGCATGTTCCGGTTAGCATAGAGCGAGTAGGCGGGACAGTCGGAAGGGGCGCTGCCAGCACCGCCTAGGGCCGGGCAGGGGTGTTAGCGACCCGGCACCACCCGGGCACGGAAATACTGGCTCGGTCAGCCGCAGCGGGCTAAGGACCTTGTCTTTGAGTTTTGAGGGACGCTCTGAAGAACAGGCTGGACGTGACGAGGAGCGCGGCGCGGGAAGCTGCCTTCTGACTCGCGTTCCAGTAGCCACAGTGCCTACCGTTCTGGGTTTGTTTATCCATGGAAAAAAATGGAAATTACTGGCGGCATATCTGCCGCATTGGGTGGTTTCCACCATTTCCAGACGATAGCGATGTCACAGGCAGCTCGGAGTGCCGGGCAGCCGCGCAGCGCTCTGGGACAGTAGCCGTGCGCTGCCCGCGCGGTGAGCTCACCGCCGCTCTCGGGCCTTGCCTCGCTGGCCTGCGGGGGTATCCGCTCCGCTCCGCCTCCGGCGCAACAGAACTGACTCCCGCCTTCAGCCCTAACGTTTTCCTTCCAGAGAGAGTTCTACACCTGAAGCGTTTGTACTGCTTGTACGAAAAGTTATGCAAAACCCGGGTTTTTTTCTGGTTTGGTTTTGGCTTTCATACAGGAGTGAATCAGTTCAGAATTCAGTTGAAGGAAGGAGCTTTACCGGGAGACTTAGTACACGGACTGCTTTCATGAGTTCATTTAGGAGACAATAGTAAGATTTCTTTTTGGGTAAAAAACTGTTTCTCTGATCTGAATAACACTGGTTACAGGACTTTAAGTAGTAATTACGAACTGAGCCCTTACCCCATGGTTGAACTGGGCAACTTCTGTTTCACACCTCTTTGAAGAGGTCTGATAATTAAATGTACAGGAGCCTTATTTCCTACCTGAATTTCTTAAAGAAAGGATCAGAACAGAAAAGGGGAAGCAAAGAAAGAAAATACTGTATTTGAAGAGCAAGAAACCTGACAGAAAAAGGAGTGGTGAAGACTCAAGCTTACATCCATGCTATTCACATCCATCACTGTTAATTTTTTAAAATCGTCCTCATTCAGGCTCACTTAGCCCTTGGTTTCAGCTGTTAATGGCTGTCCTGTTCCTGTGATTTGTCGTCTGATGGTGACTGTTGTGCTTTCTTCAAACATGTGGTCCAGAGACAAACAGTATCTTTTGCCTTTGAGCAATTTTGGGATTGGAAAAGCTGAAAAGCAGCATTACATGGAAGCACTGTAGACAGAGGTCAGGCACCTGATATTTGTAGCAAGGATCTTTTCCCTTTGCTTTGTACCTTTGTTATCCCTATACTGTCCCACTTTTGTTATTAAAGATTACAGAGACAGGTATTATAAAAGAAATTTAGACTCCTAAATTTTGGGTTGCATCATTTCTCTGTAATGAACGGAACATTTTGTTAATATATTAAAATATTTTCAACACGTCTATGAAGATGAAAAGCAGCTTTTAGCCAGCTGCTTTTCTATTCTGTTCTGAATTTGTTGAGAACAGTGACTTTTCTTTCGGATCTTCGTACCATCTTTAGAGGTTTGCCTAAGAAAGGTTCTCATGTGTGTATGCATTGGCACAACCAAATGCCCAAGGCAGTTAATTTGAATAAAGCCTGCTTGTTATCCTAAAAAATAGCAAGCTTTGGAAGTGTTTCTATAGCAATTTTTAGCACAAGAAGTAAAAAGTAAGCAGGAAGCAAACACAGTAAAATGAGCAGCTGCAATAAAGCAGTGATTTTCACTCACAGAGAGAGTATGCAACATTTTTCATTTCTGAAAACATTTCATGCTGCTCTCGGGCTCCTGGATTGTGTTGTAGCTCAGTGTCAAGCTGCAATAGCTGCTAACAAACCTGGAAAAAGACAACTTTTGTGAACATAAAAATCACTTCCACGCAGCACTACATTTTCTTATCAGAGTTTATTGTTGCACTTCAGATACCATGCCACTATCAGAATAATATCTATTTTATTTTAAAAAACTTAGAGAAAAATGTTTCCAGCAATTTTCATTCAATGTGAATGACAAGAGTATTACATCTATAAACATTGAAATACCTATTTAATTTCTTCCTGAGGAAGTTTCACATTTTTAAGCAATGAAAAAGGATATTCTGTACAAGATAGTCTGCAAATCATTTAATTCTTTCTGCACAAGTAGAACTGGGAAAATATCACAGTATTTTCAGGAATGTTTGGTCAAATAATTAAGTGATTCCATATCAGGCTCTGTGTTTACACCCCCCACAATCACTTTCTGCTGATAATCACATGTTGATTTTTAATGGCACGGATGTCGGCAGGAAGCAAATTTCAGAATCATATTCATGAAGATAAAGGTGAAGCTCACACAACCAAGCATTTGTTAAAAAAATTGCTTGTGCAGTTACCTACCAGGGGAACAGAAACCATGGCTTTCTTACCAACCACGACAAAACATCTGACTGACTAGCAAATATAAATTTTTTGTAATGAATCAGTATTTTTTAATAAAGTTAATGATCTATTTCTGGAAATCAAACACTGATTGTAGGTAAACTGAGAATAGAAGAGGTTAAACTTTGACAGATAATTCGTGTTGTATGACTTGCTTCTTCAGCTGTACTCATGTACATCCTATGATTTGGGAAGAACACACCTATCTGTTGTCTGCATGCTTTGCTCACTCTTCGTTCTTCACCAAGCTGACCACACATTAAAAGAAATCCTGTTTTTTAAGCTCTCCTGTTAAATGTAAGAACACACTTAAATAGAACAGTTCCAGAGAAAAAAATAAGCGGCTTCATACCATCTTTGTACAAAGAAGTAGTACTCAAACATCGTAAATGCAGACCTGCGAAGAGCGCCAGCAGTTGCCTCTGCTTCTCTGTCGCTTTGGTGTGTAAGATTAGCTCACCTGGTGTATAAACACCTAATGCTGCATGTAAAGACACTAGTGCTTAACAGCTGCATCTCAGCAGGAGCTTTGACTTCTGCTGTCCCAAGATCACACCCTTTCAGCTGCACACCTCCAGATCAAAATGTCGTTACTTTGTTCGTGGTAGTGATTCAGGTACAGTTACCTCAGGAATCCACTGAAGGTCTCCCTAGGAACTCATTGATTTTGTTCCCAGTTCCCTCACTTAGGAAGGGCACTGGGACAACATGGGGGCCTTGATTTCCCAGAGAAAGACTGAAAGGGAGCTCTTGAAAACAAGGAATGAACTGTGAATTTGGCTGAAGCCTGTTCCCCCTGCATGTAGGAGGCACTCAGTTTGTGTGCAGCGGGTCCTCTCACCATGAAGGCTCGACAGTAAGTACCTAAGGTTTTTATAGTTTCTTCTATTCTGTACGTGCTCCTCTGAAGAACATGGAGTAATACTGAGGCAGCAGCGCACAGAACAGGAGCTTTGTGCAATCCCTGTAGGTTTTCAAAAATTGATTGAGTGATGTTTCATCAGGTTATATTAAGGGTAATATCAGTCATTCCAGGATGAAAACCCCAGGTATTTTCTCCAGTTACTCAATTTAGTTGTATCAGATCCATACAGATGCTTGCAGGATGCATGAGCTGTCCATAGCATGCAGAGTATTTGCTTTTACAGGTGTTCAGAATCCAAAGTGTTTATCAAATAAGAAGCATTTTAAGACAAGTCAGCTTTTGGGATGAATCTGTATGACAGTGAATATTTAAAGTGAAATGAAAATCTGTCTAATAAATAATAAAGATGTTCATCTTAAAAAATGTCTACTCTAGTAGGTCCTCATCATTAATCATGCATACTCCCTTAGCAAAAATGTGCTGCGTAAAGAATACTGTTATATACATCAAATTTGTCTAGATTTTTTTCTTTACAGGCCTATCAAAATCATGTATTACATAGACAAAAATCAATAAATAAAGATTACCAGTTAGAGGTACAGTAAAGGTCTCAACATCTGTTTTCTATTTAGGTAATAACAGACTGGTTTCCATTCTATTACCTTGAAAGTTAAATTATGTGATTACATAAATGTTTTAAAACAGCACTGAGACATACGATGTTCTCCCACCATTTGATGAATGTTTTTAACTATTCACCCTAAAACAAATTATTATAGCATTATAAAGCTGCTGTAAAAAGCATTGCATTTAGTTCTGTAGATCTCTTGTTTTCACTACATCTTCATGCCTTTAGAAACTCTCAGAGCCAAAGTTCGGTGGAGAAGCATTAAGGCCATATTCTGCTGAAGTTTTCACTGATCTTCTTAACTTTTAAGTAGTATTAATTGGACTTTACCTCACATCTAAACTGAAAAGTTGTGTGAGATGTATCACTGAAATGTATCACATAAGCATAAGGCTGGATATTTACGTTTTCCATGATTAGAGCGTAATTTTCCACAATGATTACACAACTGTTTATTTATTTTACCCCTAAAGCTTATTTCTAATATTTGTCACCAAGCATGTTTAAAATGTCTGGAACCAGACCAGTATTTTCACCTGGAAATCTGACAGAATTTGCAGCTGATGTAAACTAAAGGTTGCTGAAAGATGCTACAATTTTCATCAAGTTGAGGGATCTTGGAATACACAATGCTTAGGTTGAAGGCAAATAAATTAAGGAAAAAATAGTGGTGCAAATTAAGGCAATCTAAGTATTGATCTCTTTCTGTCTTTATGAGTTTTTCACTGATTTCAGTGGCGTCGCTGCTGATTCACAGAAATGTAAGCGCAGAGTGCAGTATCCAGATCTGGCTGCTCACAGAAGCCAGGAGTGAAACACTGTTCACTGAACTATGTGAGTTTGATTCACAATTGTTGAAATAAAATACTGCCCATGAAGATTATACTGCTACTTCTGTGCTGCACATGTCCCTCTAAATTTCCGGGAAGGTAACAGCTAGGTTCTGCTGCCACGTCAGCCAGTACAAAATCGAACAGTAATTACGGACAAAGGTCCTTACACACTGTAAGGATTTGTTGTTCCAGGCTATAATGATAGGTAATGAGAATTCATTCGTGTTTTTTTTTTCACACTGATTTTGCCTGTGGCTTCCAGATTTTGCTTCACCTATCTGGTTGCTGTGTACAGCTGAATTACACATGGTAACTGTACTTCTCACCCTTGTTAGTATATAACTTTGGGTATCAGCAAGTTAATTCCAAAGGCAGAAGTACACTTGGCATTTTGTGCTACATTAAGTTTTCTTATTTTCTCCAAAACAATAATCAAATAATAAGAAAAACTGTCAGCTGTCTAACAAGGGGCTAAAAAACCCTACATGAGAGACAATACTTTTAAACTGATATATAAAAATGCAAATATTTACCATAAAGTTAGACAGATTGTGTATCTCTGAAGCTTATACTGGTTGTGAATAACTTCCACATATGTGCACAGTAGTCCACAAGTCCACAGGCCCAGAAATGTTTATAAGAAAGATTTGGCCTACCAGAGCTACAAGAACCACATGTATTTTCACAATCCACACGCCAGCATATGGAAATATTTTCTATCTCTCACTCTTTTTTGAAGAGGTATATCTTACAAAACCTTCTGGTAGCTACTGGAGACTTCCGGTACGATGACTGATGTGTGGAAGAGAGATTTCAAAAAGCCTTTTTTCAATGCTATCTTACTTTCTGTAGCTCCTGTCTCAGCCATGATGGCAGGGGTTGTCCCAGTTTGTGTAGGAGTTTTGACAGTTCCACATTGTGATCTCTGTAGTAGCTTGACAGAAAAGCCCTGCACTGATGGATACAAAAGAAAATATTTTTATTTATTAAAATGCTGTACTGCAGTTGCTGTGAATTCTAGGTTTCAAAGTTTGTTGTACCTGTGCCAAAACTTTACTTTCTCTTACAGAATTTATACTGTTTTATGCTATCTAATACATGCAAGTTTAAGCTCCTCAGAAGCTGAGCTGTAAAAGATAATTTCAAGAGAAATAAAGGTTGTCCAAGATGAACACTGAAATCAAAGGATCTGATTCTATTCTTGGGTAGTCATGTAAAAGAATCACACTGAACTTGATGTAGTTACTTCAAATTTATTGAAGTGTGATTGAAACTAAAACTTCTAAAATTCCTTCATATACAAGATATATCACTTACTAACCCCATATTCAGAAGTAGAGTTTAAAGACACAATAAACAAACACAGCCTTATCATTTCCCTATCCAAAGCCTTTTCACCCAATGATTTTTTATCAGTATGATTCTAGTGATATGAAAGTTCCTTATAATTTAAGTACTGTGAGGAAAAATAAAAATAAAAATTCCCAGTTTCTTTGCCACATTAACACTTACTGCTGTTCAAACTCGAAGTTTTGATTTGTGTTTTAGTCAGGGCAAATAAAATGGGAACACAGAACAGAATAAGCATAAAAGTTACAGCTAGAATAGAAAGTTTTCAAAAATTTGTAGAAGCTGGATTAGATGAGTCTGCATTACTCGTCATGGTCTAACTACTCTCAGACAAGGGACCAGACACAAGCATATCTGATCCTGACTGGGGGGAAAAAAGCCCCATGTGTTGTGAAGTCTCTGCTGCTTGTGTCACTTAGGTAAAGGTGACAGGTTTACAAGTGAATTTCAGGGATTATCAGAGGTGCCAAATTATGTTTTCTAAGGGGTGCCAAGTTTCAAAGGTTGGTTTTTTCAATTACTTAAATTCTTTGCATTTGAAATAACTGAAAAGGTCTATGCACTCCAGAGCTATCCTGAATCTTTCATTTGTAGGGAAAAGTAGATAGATAATTTTACTCAATTTGTCTTCTCTCCCTTCCTATAATATTGCCTGCATAGTATCCCATATGTGGCAATTGAATCTCTGTACAATGTCAACAAGCATAATGATTTACCTCAGAATCCATAGGAGGGTATTTTCTACCTTTGCTCTTTCCAAGACACTTTGTTTTTCCTTCTTCCAGGAGCTGACACCAGAAACCTTTATGTGAATCGAACCTGAAACAAAAGTATTTTGCAGAGTAAAGGCTGTGAGATACTGCAAGGAGGAGACATCTCTCAAGTTTAGATTGAAGACTCAAAAGAGTAAACCTGAAGGTGTCAAAGGACAACCAAAGCTAAATGTCAGAACCAAAGGATTTGTGCACATGTGCATTTATGCTTTACGGAGTGGATGTTACATTACAGACTGATGCTGCTGAAACTGTCCTGTAGCTCATGTCATAATTAAAGAGAAACTAATTCCTTTCTCTTTGTGCATGTCAGCATTCCATGTTCCACTTAGGGAAATAAAGTTCCTTTCGATTCATATGCAGTTATCACCACACAATACTTACTTTGTCCCTCTGCCAGAGGTCTACTTCTGTAACAGTCGAGCTCCACAGTGAGCGGCTCAGTGAACGAATCACAGAAAATCTAACCTGAATCGGGTTCTCTGCAGATATTGAAGAATACATACTACTTACTGGCAGCCCGAAAGAGAAGGATGAAAGGCTTTATTTTGCAGCAACTTTACCTACAGACTAACTGGTATTTTAGGAATATGCATACATATAAAAATGATGATTAAATTAACTCACGTTAGGGCTTCAGAGTAATTATAATGAGGAGAGACTCCCAGAAATTTCTGTACTTCATCCATTACAGTAGATGGGTCAGTTCTCAGCTGCTGTCCATCAATAATTAACAACTATAACAAATAAAATAAATGGAAGTTTAATTCAAAATTCATTATTTCAAGCTTCAAACTGAGACTTCTACCTCTTTCAAACTCATTCATTATATGGAGAGTACTGTAGAGAATGGTAATTAGTCCAGTTTTAACCTTCATTAATGACCTGTAGGAGCAGGGTCACAATAACGTTTAGGAGATTGTCACTGGAAATGACAGAAAGACAAAAACCAATAGGTAGATGTTTGGTGAAAATGACTGACTTCTAAACCCATGCAACAGTATCTAATTGTATGAAGAAAAAGTCTTTGAGGATACGATTCAAGGCAGATGTTACAAGAACCTTAAGGCAGGGCTGCAGGTACAGAACGTGCAAAAGCTCTCTAGGAAAGACAGGGACTGCTAATTCCTTTTCAATGATTTCAAGTGCTTGACTGTTTACATGCTCACAGTAGTAGGCTATTTCAGACAGACCACCCTTTTACCTGGAGATGAATATTCAGGGAAACAGACACTACCCAAGGAATTTATTAAACTGTGGTTTTATGCCCAAGTTACCAACTGACAGTGCAGCAAGCTGGTGTCTTTTTGAATGCTGGAAGAAGAACAAGGTCCCAAAGGGGTTAGCCAAGCATTCACTTCCTGTCATGGAAACACCTTTGGCCTTTTCCATCATGCTTAAGTGATGAAAACAATGGAGGAAATAGATTTTCAGATGAATTGCTGTAGAATATCTAGTAAACTCCTGAGAATCAGTAATAAATACTAAGCAAGACTTTTACAAATGTAACCTTTCAGTATCGTATACATATATTAATGTCATTTTGTAATTCTGTAATTTTAATCTTTTTAAATTTTAAATCTTTTTCATCTTTAATTGTTCTGTATTTTTATCTGAATCTGTAAGATTAGGATTACATTAAGTTACAATCTTATTCACCTGATAAGGCGGGAAGTAGGTTAGCCATCTTTCAATATGCATAGCATACCAGCCAGGTGCTAGACATCTCTTCTGGAGAGCCCGAAGCTCAGATGGGGCTCGAGGCCCAGCTGTGATCACCTGGTAGAAGCTGAACTTTAGAGCTGTGGGATCTTCATGTGACCGCTGATGCTGTAAAAGAATTGACATCATTACAGATTTCCAGTCCACAAAGCTTGTGAAAATGAGTCAAAACTGCATCTTACTGACCCTCACTGACATTAACATGACTAATTATTTACACTAAAAGTTAAGAAGTCTACACCTATATTAATTCATTGAAAATGATGGGATAATATTTATTGATACAAACAGTGTTTGTTTGTATCCAAAGAAACCAGAAACTATTAACTAGACTAATAACACCAATAACAAAACAGAAGGTATAAATGATTACTTTCAATGAACTGAGTGGCTTTGTACAAATTAATTGGGCATAATAAACACAAATAATAAGAAGCTCTGCTTCTAGTAGTTTCATATTTTCTTTTTCAAGCTTACACAAAGTAAATACTCAGGAAAGGCAAGTTTGAACACTGCTGTTTTTGAGGACCCTTGGATAATTCAGGTCAGGAGGGACCTTGGTAAGTTTCCAGTCAAGCCTCCCATCCAAAGCAGGGTAAGCTATGGGATCAGACTCAGGGCTGTGATTACTCCTCATCAGAAAAATAACATAAAATATATCATAGAAGTTCCAGGAACTCTTGTTCCCTATTGACAAATCCCCGTTGGAATCTGCAGACTATTAGAAAATTTTGTTCTTATCTATCTTGTATTTTGAGCAGTAGCTACATAGCTACATCTATGGGCTAATTTTGGTATGTGCCAATTACATAAATTAATCAAGTAAAAATTTTACATGCTTATATTACAGGCAAACTGTTGAAAAAGGTGGTTTCTGGTATTTTAACCTGTTAAATCCTTTCAGGTTTACACTGGAAGATACCTCAAGCCCATGGGAGATCATATATGGTGCACAGACTGACAAATAAAAGCTTTTATTATCCAAACACTTTATATCCATATTTACACTGAAAGGATACACAGAGAACACTCAAGATGGAAACCTTAACTTGTGTCTGCCTGTATTCTTTAAAGTGCATACCTGGTACCAGGAATATGCCCGATCGGATGGGTCGATGAGGATGGTGATGATCTTGGCCTTGGGGATGAGGGAAGCAGCTCGCTTGGGAGCTTCCTCAGAATGGAAATAGTTGGCACTTTTCTCAAAGAGGAAGTCGGTGGTGACGTTGGAAGGAGTGGGGAAGAAATCCATGTACCTAGAAAAGCAACATCATACTCAGAATTACTTACATCACACAAAAGTTGACAAATCTCTTAAGCATGTTTTATTCTAGAATAATCAATTCAAATAACAGCCTGCCTGCCAAATAATAGCAAATAGAATTTTACATTATATTTTTGACTTGGTACTAGCTTTTTTCTTCTCACTACATGTAACCAGACATTGAAGCTATTTTTTGTTAATGGGATGAAAATGTTACAATATTCATGTTTCTTCTTAAAACTACTGAATTCTCAGTTTTCAGTCAGGATAAAGTCCTACCAAAGTTAAAGGTAGAAAATAAGTTTTCCAAATTTGAGCTTTTGCTGACACCAATTATAGTGCAATACTGCAGGAAAAAGATACCAGGTATTAGAATTGCTTTTGTTCAAGAGAAAAAGAGTTTGTTCATGTGGGAAAGATGCACAGTAAAAAAAAACCAACCCTACAGCTTTATCAGGTAAAAGGTTTCTAAGCTGTTACAGCATCTTTCACTTATTGTTCTATGAGTCACATTTTTGTGGAAACATGGGTTGTATTCCTTTTAGTTTTCTTTGGGAGTTTTCCTCATCCATTACAAGGTTGCAGTTAATTTCCAGCAATCTCCCATGTCAAATACTGACTTCTTTATCCAGGGCCCTCAGACCATCTTCCATTATCATTGGGGAAAAGAATAAATGGTGGTTGGATAAAGAATAAATGGTGGTTGGATAAAGAATAAATGGTTGATTGAAACCAACCAAACCATACATAAATGGCTGGTTAAAAGAATAAATGATTGGTTGTCTTGAGTATTAGTTAACACCTGTATTGAGAAAACAAATGCCATTTAAAAGAACTTCTTCTGAAGATCATGCTTAAGTACTGAAAACTCTGCCAGTGCTTAGGCCTTGTTTTATCCATAGAAGTGAGCTACTGCTAATACAAATGACATGCACTTGTTGGCTTTGAAATTGACCATGGTAGTCAAGGCCAGAAGACTTGCTAGGATGGAACCAACTGATGGACATGCAGTTTTCTTTAGGATACGGATCTCACAAGATGATGATTAGCACACAGATACTGATTGTAAGGTACTTACAGAAAAGGAAGGAATCTACAGTGGTTTAAAGGGACTGAACTCTGTGACACCTGATTCTGATAATTTAATTCCTATTAGCAACTTCTATGTATATGTAAGCAAACATTGTCATGTTATTGTTTTGTGCTTCTTTGGCACCTGTCATCAGACCTGTGCAAGAAAAGTTGGCTGGCCTTCAGATGACAATTTTCTATACAATACATAAGGAATAATACTTGATACATAAGAACATAAGTTGATTCATTCAAGGTCTTAAGAATTCAACAATTCTGCTACAAGGCTGTATTGCTAGTCTCACATGCAGACTGTATGTAAAAAATGAAGAGGATGGCCCAAGAGAACAGAACAAAAGGCTGTCACTTCCCCGCAAGTTTATACCCGCCTAATATTAATGCAACTACCTAGGAATATCATACTGTTTCCCTGAACAATGGACTCTATTTTCCCAAAAATACTAGTGCTCAATTGATGAAAATGATGAAGCTACACCAATTTCTGCTCACAAATAAAATTACTAGGAATTAATGATTCAACCTGACTGTGGAACCTCAGCTGTTTTGACCACAACCATCAATAGAAAAGAAGACAGGTCAGCTTTGGAAGACACTACAGGCATTACAGGCAAATCTGCTCTATATCATGTATGGTGTCACTGTATCATCTATGGTCTATATCATTATGCTGTTGTACTGAAGTCCTGGAAGCAGACTGAGTAAATACAAGACAATTAAATATGGTACTGAATTTTGGGAAAAGTTAACCAATTCCTTAGATAACATGGGAAATTTGAAAAAAAAAACCAAAACAACGTAGAAGTTGATGTGGAGTCAATGAAAAATGGTAGAGATTGGATGAGGTTGGATATGAAGAGGTTACACAGTTTAGGCTCAGTGTTTCAGCGGAATAGACTGAACTCTCACTCAGTTCCTCATTCATGAGACAATTCTTAAACTCAACAAGAGCAAAGCTGAGAAGGCTTTAGAACAACCTGTCCAAGAAACCTGCAACAATGCTTATTTAAAGAAACACACGACTGATTTATTTAGAAATCTCCATTTCAACAGCAGAAAGATCAGTTCTCATCTTACTGTTCTGTCATCTCTGCTGGGAGACTACAATATACATCCCTACCTCTTTCAAGACAGCAGTATTGAGATTGCCAGGGTCTGAAAGGACCCTTCCCTGCTTCTGTAGTCAGCCTTGGTCTAAATGCACATCTAACAAAGGCTGAGTCAGCTCTGGGAAAAAGCTGCATCTCTACAACCATAAAAGAAATTGAACTGATTGTTATTTGTGAACGCTCTTGCCTTGAAAGAATCCTAGCCAATTAACAGACTAATGAGGAGAGACCTTGTATCTAATTATCATTTGGAAGCTCATTACATGCTAACATTAAAACACACTATCAGACTGCAGGTCTGAGAGATTTGTCTGGCAGACAAAATGCAGATCTGAGAGTTAAGCAACTACACCACCAGGTAGTTCTGAGTATCCAAGACTTAACCATAAGAAGCTGGCAGGGAGTTGACTGCTGTGAGCTTTACACGGCAGTGCTGTGTTAAGACGAAGGTAGTGTGGCACATGTCTGCAGACAAACTGTAGCTGTGTGTTAGGGCTAAGTGGCTATGGAAGGAAGAATGAGGGAAGCAGCAAAGTGGTCTTCTATCAATACAAAAACATTGACTTTGTGGGAGAACTGGCTCACTGTATGCAGGCTGTCTCCATCAGGTTGACCTGCTATACCTCACTTGCATGTCATGTTCTCTCACATCAAGATTCTCTGCAGCAAGGAGTCAGCTTTCTAATTCCCAGTCATTCAGCCAGCACCTCTCGATTGGTAATAACTGGCTGACTCACCACACTTTGTAATAAGAATCTACTGCAACAATTATAGCTCTGTAAAAACACACTGACTTAAAACCAAACTGGATTGGACGTATCTGCACTAAGACCATTCACTCCGTTAATTTTATGGATGAATATGAAGTCAAAGGCGATAAGACTATTTTCTCTTAAATTGAGGGACAAAAAAAGAAACAAGACACAATATCAATAATCTTTTACTGGTGCTCCCCAGCCACTATATTACGTCACTGTTTTTCTTTTCATCTTGTAGTGCTTTACACTGCAGCACCTTCTGAACGAGAAATCAAGAGTGACCTGGGTGTAGCTATGTCTGGGTATTAGGCACAGTGAACATGGCAGATGTGACACATACTCTTGTGACAGTAACATTCTCTTAATTACCTGATCTTTGAAAGACATTTTAGAAGGCTTTCCTTGTTCCCCCTTTTACCTGACTGCCATTTTAAAACTGTATCTGAAGGAAAACAATGCCTCTCCCTGATATTATAGTTTTTCTCTCTTAAGAAATAGACTTCACACAGGAACATGTTTTTTGCCTCCATACGTCCAAGTAACAACCATTACCTGTGCTAACTTCAAAGCCACATGTAATGAGAATTTCCTGTTTTGTTACTGCTATGCATATATTAATATATGGATATTTAAAGAAAGTCTCAAAAAAGTTAGTGAATTTACGATATTCTTTCGTAAGATTATTTATTTGCATTTAACTGTCATTTTGGAAGAACATAAAGGTTATTTTATCTCACTTTATATATAAACAGTTACCATTACCAACAGTAATGCCATTTTTCTATTTTTCACAATATACAAACTTTTATATTTATACTAATAACCCATCTTACCAATCAATCCCCCTGTGGTAGTTATTTCTATTAAAGAACTGTACCTCCTCAAAGGTTTTTGGGCTGGGGGAGTTACTAATGATGGAAGGATGCATGATCAGGAACAAATACAAGGCTGTGGTACCTGAAAATAGGATAAAAGTCCAAGATTAAAAAAAACATAGAAATAAGACACACATTGTTTTGGGGTCATATCCGCAGATGCACACAACCAGTGAGGGGATGCTGATACAATTTTATTTCAGCAAGGGGATGCTGATTTATGTCACTTAAGAACCTGAAGTTTCTCTGCTTTTAAATTGAGGACATTTAAAGAACTGTAAAGTCAACAGAGAAAGTGGAGTTTAAGCCAATGCTGAAATCTGTTTTTCACACTTTTAATAACTGTGTTTTAAAAATAATTATTGTTTTTTATGAGCCCGTCAAAAAAATGTAAAAATCTTGCACTCAGTAACTACTGGGGATAGGTGAAGATGAAAGAAAGCACATACGCAATTTTCTTGTTACAGAGAATAAAATTAACCATTAAGTTAATTTATAAGGTACTGCAACCTTGCAATTCAAACTTTCCATTAGAAACTTCTGGACTTGAAATAAACACCAAGAAATAACAAGTATTTATAAACAAGATGCTTGCAGGACAGAGAAAAATCTTGTGGTTAAGGAGTTGCACCATTTGAAAAGTGGCTGTCCTTTCCTCCTCCTGCTTTGACAAGATCGTGTCAATCTCGTTGATCTCTATCAGTGTGTCACTCATTTTGACATAAAGCCAAAAACTGTGACACACACCTGAACCCTGCATTTTCAGTATGTGTACTGTCTGCTGCTTTAACTTATTAAACTTTATGTAGGTAATATCTGAAAACAAAAAAATGCCATTAGATGATGAAGATCTCTATGTAACTGTTGGAGAAAGAAGTGTTTAATCAGCCTCAGTACTTGAATTTACACATAGCCTATCTTGTTAAAATACAATAAAATCTCACCAGTTTTCTGGGGTCCTACAACCAAGAATTTTGGTAATCGATCACAGGTTTTCTCTTTAGACCAGATATCTCTGTGTCGTTTGTCATCACAGGGATTCTAAAACAGAGAAGAACAACTAAGAATTTAATCTGTGGTCACAACTGATAAAGTTCTCAAATTACATTTTTATAAGTTACCAATTTTTCAGCAATGTAAAATTATTCTTACCAAAACCTATTATTTTCACTTGTGTCAGAAAACCATGCTATGTATTAAAAAACTATTTCAGTAATTCAGAAATCTATTTGCAATGTAACCAGGCCAGAAACTGTATCACTGGATTATCTTGGCTTTGTTTGGGTTTTTTTTTTGAGACAAGTATGCTGAAGAAACGTGGTTTCCATTCTAACTCATTCCTACATATATATATAGTTGCCTCAGCTACCCAGAAGTCCCTGGGACAAGATAATTTCTCCCGTGTAATGTCAGTATGTTCAGTGGAATTATGCCAAAGAAAAAATTCATAATAGACACTTCAGATGTGGGAATAATTCAAAATCAGTTGATAATTACATACAAATTAAGCAGACTTAAAATTGCTAATGAGCTCTCTAATTACTTTTTCTTTTACATTACTAAAACAGCTACCACTCTATGCATGCTGTAGCTTTTAAACTAAAGTAATAAATTAATTATAAGGATCCATGGTCTGATCCTCCAGTTCAAATCAGTACATATTATTAAACATACATATTAGTTTTTCATATGCTGCTTTACAACTGAAGCAGCTTAAATTTGGTTTAGAAATGTTACTTGCAAACAGTTTTTGACACTGTTGTTTGGCAGTACTGCACTGAGACGAAGGGAACATGAGAGCACTCACTGCTTAGTGCAGTAGTTTCATTTTAGGGGCACCACTTTTATCAGTGAGTGATGGGTTGAAGATGTGTCAACTGCAAGGTCAGTGCAAGCTTCAGCCTTAGGAGGTCTCCACATTCCATATATTTTCAAGTAAGTCACTTGGAGAGTGGGATAATCAAGGAGCAGGGTTGAAAACATCAATGCATTAAGTGCTGGTAAACTTCTTTCTGGGACAGTTCCCAGCCTTCTATGATTAACTTACTAATCTATCTACTCTATTTCTACTTGACTAGTTGGTTTTAGCATTAAAGTGGCCATGGTCTTAGCACTTTTTTTTTTGTTTTTATTTTTGTTGCCCTCTTCTCACACTCATGGAAAATACTCAGTTCTTTAGTGGCCAACTAAAAGATGCCTATACACTTCTCTGTCAAATGCTTCATTCCTCTTAGTTACAAAAGTAGAACAGCAGTAACACAATATGCTTTTCCTGTACCTCAGACATTTCTATATGCAATACAATCACAAATGCAATTACTTAAAGACAATTTTGATTTAATGCGTAAATACATATTGATTTCATTACTTTCTATGGTGATTTAAATTACAGGGAAACATTCACATATGCTGAAGTTTCAGTAAGCTGTTTCATGGAAACAACTGTCAGATCTAAAACCATTATTGCTTTTCTCTATAAAACACTGAAACAACTTCAAAAAACCATCATCAAGATTATTTCTTTTCCAAATCTCTTTACCAGCAAACCTGCCTACCTGCCAGAGAGGGTCCTTTTGTTCAGGGAATAGTTGAAAGTACTTGTGAGCCAGCTGAACCGGAGGAAGAGTTTGCAGTTTCAGATTTGTCCAGGTATGAACAAAGTTGGCCAGATTCACGAAGGTATATAACCCCAGGCGGTCGTTTCCATAATTAGACAAATGTGTCATGAAGATACTAATCTTTAGAACAGAACAAAACAAGTAGACGTTGACTCTTTGTATCACTAGATGGCAGTGTAACCACAAACTGTATACATTTAATTTGTATTTTGCTGCTATTACACCTGCAAGACTTTGATCATATTTGCATAGATCTTTCTACCCTTGCTCTTTGTTGAGTTCCATCCTCTTTCTCAAGTCAACTCAATTCAATCCATGAGGCAAAGTGTGGCACAGGCTAGCTCTGTGTGAGCTAGGAGATGTAGCCCTACCCTGAGGTTGTACAGTACTTGCATAATCTTTATGTAAATTAACTTCAGAAAGAATACAACAAAACCAACACCCCCAGTTTTACTTCAAGAGAAAAAGCAATATTAGAAAGGTGAATTCTGTTCTCGTGGAAGAGTAAAGAAGTCAGACAAAGAGGACAGATGATCTCTACTGCTGTGATTTAAATCTGATGTGCCATATCTACGTGCTGGTTTATGGACTTATGTATAAGCTGAGAAATTGTAAAATTACAGTGAAAAGTATTACAACAGTACTACTGAAGTGAACAGGACAACTCACAAATCTAACAGCTATCTACATACTTGGCACCAACTGGCCCAAATAGCGCTCACCCAAGTTGAGACACTTCTTGTTGGACACTAAAACGAAAAGGAAGCTGATCTCTTCTATGAAGCTGTCATGCAAGCACTGGACAGATAGTTCAGTTGTATGCAGAAATGAAGAAACAATACCTGAAACCTGACTGAGTACGTGTGCATAAAACACTCCCAGTAACAGTGGGGAAAAACAAGGTCAACACCCCATCGGTTATAGGACTGCTTTTGTTTCACCCTTTCAACACCTTACAGTGCTACTCAGATAAATCCTCCCCACTTGGTCCCTTGGTCCCAATGCACCCTCACGCTCCCAATGGAAGCAATGCTTGCTATGAAGGTTTCTCACCCTCACGGGAAGGGCATGTTTGGATGCATGTAAATTGTGCTGGTTAGTACAGCAGGAATACACAGACTACCAGGACAGCCTCTCAGGGACTGAGGAAGGGCTGAAGACTGAAACCTCTGTTTTGCAGAATGATCCGTTTTCACAGTAATTTTTCACTGATGTAACAGCCTGTCCCCACACTGAAATCTGCAAACACTTCTTTAGCACAGTGACTTTTTGGGGAGTTTTTTTTAAAAATAGAACTCTCCCAAAATAAACTCTCCAGATTAATTTCCATTAAAAAATTAGAAACACAACTCTTTTCATAAATACAACTGCTAATGCCATGAATGGGTAATTTCTATTTAAAGTAAAACTTGATGTAAGCCACTTTAAAAAGGAAAAGGCTTACCACGGTTGTAATTCTGAAATTAGTTCAAGAATTTAAGTTAATCTTTTGTAAAGGAATCCCAGCCTTCAATAAAAAAAAATAAAAATCTACAGCCATATTCTTTTGTTTCAAGGTATTTAAAACACTGGATTCCTTTGATATAAAATGTTCAAAGCTACTGAACTTCTGTTACACTTCAGAGTACGTGCAGTGAACAGAGTCAGAAAATGTCTTCTATTAACAGTGCCATTTGGTGATACCTCTTGGCTTATAGAGTTAAGCTGAGGGCTTCACTTCATCTGAGTCAAGTAGAATTAGAAGATATGCACTGATAAGTCATTGGGATACAGTCTTTCTTTTCAAGCAGGAGTGAGATTAAAAAAAAAAAAAATGACCCTCACTTTTAGGCGATCACTAATACGCGTTTTTCCAAATATATAACCTTTTCCAGTTTCCTTTTTCATTTTGGGTCTCAAAGCAGGAACAACCCAGCCATTGGGAATACGTTGTTCTCAATAAAAATACAATCAGAGTCTTTCAATAAAAAAGGTTAAATTGTTTTCTTGACAGCCTATTTCTTTCCTACACATGGGTTGACCTCTGACATTTATAAAGTCAGTTCACCTCCCGGCACCTCCTCACCTGCCAGCAACTCCAGTACTGCACTGGAAGAAAAAAGCAAGAGTACTTTAAAAGATTGCTAGATTGTTTAGGGAAAATATGTATTACTCTTTCCCTGAAGGGAGTATCACTGTGATTTTAAGAATGTTGAGTGGAGGCTGAAAAATTGATCAAATGTATCATCGTAAATAATTTCCAGCATATGAAACTGCGTCAATGAAGGGGGAAAATGTATCAGATACCTTAGTTCCCATTTTACTTTTTAAAAATGTAAAATACTTTAATTATTTACAGTGAAAAGAAAGATGACCATATGCTGTACTGAAACACAAATGACTAAATCCTGCAAAGAAATTTATACATAGCGTAAGCAAATACACAATACAATATACAACTTTAAATCATAGTAAAGGAGACCTTTTCTTCAGTAGGCATCAAAAATACTAAGATCAGCTGAGACAATCTTCCAGGAAAGTCCAAACAGAAGTTTTTCCCCTCCTGCTGATAATGTATAAATTCTTAGTAAAATTGCTACCACTAGTGGTGTAAAATTAGAAAACTACAGTGCTGTACTTTCTAGAACAATGAAACATTGATGATGCAGGGCCTAACTCACCTGCTCTGACTTGAGAACTAACTCTTGTATTCAGCTGCAAAAGGTCTTTACAGGCTAAGCTGTGTAACTAACAGGAGCACGATGCTGCAATGGCCACAGTCACCTTACTCTGAGAAGGATCCTGGACCACTTTGCACACTGGTGATCCCTATACGAGGCGGCTCACAGAATGTGATGCTGACGTGCCAGCCCTCCACTTCTACTCTAGGGATGGTCCTGCAAACTTGTTGACAACAGCTACACAGCCACAGCACTGGGAGAGATGTACAAGCTGATTCTCTGGTTTCCCTGGCTACAAGAAGAAAACGATATCCAAGTGCCATTTGGAGTGTTTTCACCTCGGTGCTGGCCCAGCTGCAGGGGATGGCTTGTTGTTCCCTACTTCCCTGCTTTCCCACCAAGCTGTGCAGAAGGACAGAAAGTCCTATCATTCCCCTTCCATTTGCAGATGTGCAGTTTCACACAAAGACTAAACATAAATACTACTTTTTGCCTTCCATATTGAGATATATGGTGATTTGTTTTGTTCTATCGTACCACATTGTTTCATTCAAACAAGTTCTAACTAATGAGAACGATCACTCTTTCTGTGCCAGCTAATAGTTAGCGCTCTGTGCTATTGAAGATTTATTCTCTTGAAACCACAGATGAGAAAATATAAAAGGAAACCTTTGTGGGCATCTCCGAAGACTAAATCCAGTAAATAACAGTATTTGTTCAATAATCGCGTACCTCTGGGAAATGCTGTAAAATAGAAATAGAGCTACATATATTCCTTTATTCCTCCTTCAAAAGGGAAGCATCTGTGAACGGATTTATATTTACTCTAACAAGCATTTTAGCCTCCCTTTCAGTTAAAAAGAGCTTATTTGATTTTATTATTTCCAGCCCTCTTCTAAAATAATTTCTTTCGGGGCATCTCGGCATTTTCTTTATCTCTGTGCGAGAAGGCTCACCCTTTTTAGCTGTTCCTCATAAACAAACTATCATCTTGGCTGCACTTCAGTGCACACTCTCCCCAGGATTTAATATCTTTCATGAGGGGACTGAAATGAACACCAACAATTTTTTAAACGATGGTTTGGTATTAAATATGGCCTCTGGGCCAGTAGCTCCTCTCCTGCTTTCACCTATCTTTTGATCTGAGTAGCAAAGGTGCTTTACTCCTCACAGAGCTCACAGCTGCATGACCTGCTCCTTACAGCTTCTCCTCAAGAGTTCTGCACTCCTTCCCCACAATGAAAGGGCAGATGGCTATTTCTGTTACACTCTCCTTCCCAAGCCCTGACTATTTGAGATTCTGGCCAGTACTGCAAAGATGTAGGGAAATGAGGACAAATACTCAGGAGAAACAGCTTTTATCTTTCTGAATGCTCATTCCATGCTGCATATTTCCTAACTACAATTCCTAATTAGAGGCAATAGCTTCTAGCTCAACAAATTAAAGCCGAGACTGAGTTTGAGTTACTGCTATTAAATCAGGTGTATCAGGAAAAGGGGAACCAGCATGATCTAATTTATGTATCGAGAACAGAGAAAACAATAAGTGCTCGACAAACAATCTATACAAAATGAAAACTCTGCAGTCAGTTGCCCAGCTTCTGGCAATGGATATTACTTTACCAGGTTGGGTATTTTAAAGACTACTGCCCACTACAAACCCAATAATATTAGAATGCTGCACCTATTAAAACTATACAATAAGGACACTACTAACTAAGCTTCCACTTATGTTGATGTTTTCCTGGCAAAAACAGAGGTGCCTGCCTCCTAGGCAATGACATCCCCAAGCAGGAGAAGCCCCTCTTACAGTTGCTGGCTTGCCACGTTTGCTTTCCTGCCTTCCTCTGCCTGGAATCAAGGGGTCTCTGTGTATGGAAAGACAGGTGAGAAGAACCATTCAAGGGTAGTGGCAAAGGTTGCTTTGTTTTCCTCCTATTACCAAGCTCTCTGTGAAGGTCTGGAGGGGCAAATTATGAAGCTTCTCTGTGCTGGGACAGAAATAATTTAATCTGAGCAACTAGCTGCTCTAATGGAAAACACCAGAGTGGGTATCTTGTGCTGGGCAACCTGCAAGTATTTCCACTCACTTCCATACATCCTGACAAGCAAAATGTACCTTGCTTCATATTCCAACTCCACTTTATGCAAACACATTGCAAATGATTAGGCTGCACTTACATCACACCGTTACTCTTCTTCATGCTCTTTTTCCGTTTATACCTCCCCAATGATGTACTGCAACAGGAGGACTTTTCAATCTGGTTTCAATTTCAGTAACAATGCAGGGAAAAAGAGCGGTGGCAATGTCTGCAGCAGTCAAACAAATTAAGCACAGAAGCCTCTAGACATAAAAAGTCTGTACAACAGTAGCCCACTAGTCCGTAGTCTCCAAACACCTACACTAGATTTTTGTTCATCATGCACCCCCAACATACATATCTTTATTTGTAAATCATATAATTCTAATACAGAAGTTCCAATCTTTTCTTACTATGCCAAAATGGATCATCTTGCACACCCCCTGGGGTGCACATACCCAAGTCTGGAGACCGCTGCACTAAGCTGTCAGGGTCTGAGAGAGAAGACTCCTTTCCAGAGGGTAGCTGTACCCTCTTTGGCAAGTATCAGGTAAGCAGAGCAGAACTCAGACTTGCCTTGACATTGACAATAAGTAGATTTGTTATTCTTTTGGCATTTTAAATCTACAACTAGGAGAGTTGGTGTAAGAAAAAAAATAGTAAAAAACATTTCTTACAGACTATGCACATCTTTCATTTCTTTACCATATATAAATCTATTGTAGGCAATCCAACTTGAATAAATTCATACTGTTAAACCAGTCATCAACATAGTTTTGTCATGGCCACTCTGTCATCATCCAATCTGTGCAACAACATTAAAAAGCAGCATTGAGGCCTCCCAACTCAATGAATTTGAGCACAACACTTAAAATGAAGTTAAATTATGATTGACAATTAATTAGGTGATTGCTGCGAGGCACTAG
Organism: Heliornis fulica; assembly: GCA_013399135.1. Lineage (NCBI taxonomy): Eukaryota > Metazoa > Chordata > Aves > Gruiformes > Heliornithidae > Heliornis > Heliornis fulica. The sequence goes on along the minus strand of VXBZ01011158.1, from coordinate 220,552 downwards.
AAGCAGATGCATTACAATTTAGTATAATGCTGGTATTTTTGCCACAGAACAAATGTTTATAGGCCACAAGAGTATGTCTAAGTCTCAGTACACCTATATGCCAATTAATTTGGCATTGTGCACACTGTTTGCAGTTCCGATTGTCTCCATGTTACTCAGCAGAGTTTTGTTTCAGGTATTCAGAGACTCAATAACGGCTGGTTTTGCTCCATTAGACTAAAACAGTGATAGAATAAAGAATGCAGTCTATGCTTGAATATATATTTTTAATATATAGAAAGGTATTCCTTTTAGACTTGTACACCACCAGAAAAGCTGTGTTCAATTCCACCACAGCGAGACTCCAGCTTGCAACTCCCTTTTTGGTTCCGAGTCTGCCCTTCTGGTTCCGCAGCTGCCATGGATCTGGCCACTTGAGAGGACAGCAAGCCAACCAGTTGAATTTGATCTACATAGCAGTGACTCTCATATAAATATAATGGAGCCAGGGAAGATTTATAAAATCAATTACCTATTTGTTGTAGTTCTAAATTATTAATCTGACAGCCAGGAAACTTAACTTTCATTTTCAGCTGTTGCACAAGGGGATTTTTTTTGTCTTTTGTTCATCACCCTTGTGACTCAATTTCCCAAGTGGCAATACCATGCAAAAGACTTGCTTCACTAATAGCTATAAACCATTGGTACAGGGCTTTCCAGCTACGAATTCTGAAGAGTGGCAAAGTTTTCTCATTGCCCACAATTTCAGTGCATTTACTGTATGTTGCTACAAGGAATCACCTCTGCTTAGATAGCTAATCAAGTCTGTTCTGCAGTCACTCCATGCTGCCTGTTAATCCCCATAATTCTTGGCAGCTCCCCAAACTATTGTAGCAGTTCCCTAAAATGAGCATGAGAGGGCAGGGAAGAGATTGAAGTGTTGCCTTTCACACCCATGACGTGGTCAACCCTACTGACATGAACCAGCCCACTGGAGAGCCCAGCCTATGCTCCAATGATGCTCCAGTGGGATGCTGACAAGGAACCCCAGACATCACAGCTCAGAGAGGTACCTGCACATCAGTGGACTTCAACACATTTGTCATCCTTCCCGCCTCCTGCACTCAGTATGATTGTGCAAAGCAGACAGAAAGGGAAGATTTGAGCCTTAATGCCTTTGGTTTTGTATTTTCCCAGTAGTCCCAAAGCCCAACTATTTGTCTTGTTCAGGGTCACATTAAGATACAGTAGGTTCTGCTGATGCTCATATAAATCCTCTCATGTTCAGTGCTAAAGGAGATAATTTCTCCCTTGCTGCAAGTCAATTAGCTTAATAACAGCTCTACTCATTGTAACTTGGGAGAGGTAAAAATTAGAGGAACATAATACTTAGAACTGAATGCATACAAAGATTACAATTATTTTAAGGTCAATCAGACACAGGGCGTAAACCATTAGCAGTCTTCCCTCTTGATCAGTACTGCTGTAAACTGTGTGGAGAACACAGCTGGCTACACATTAGTTTCATTGTTGAGCTGTCAACCATTTGAAGGCTTTCACCAAGTTCCTCTCCACAGGGCATTCTCCTTTTTCTTTAGATCTGCAGACATACAGTACTCTAAGGAAGTGCATGCAATGCAATTACTGTGTTTTGTTCTGGTTTTTTTTTGTTTTTTTTCTTTCTTTCTTGGGGCAGAAAATGTATAGAAGGTTTTCATGAGCTGTTGTTTTCCCTTAACATGAATCTTCAGGATAGCAAAACTCCCTAATTCAAAGGATACTGTAGGGCTGGGCTTTTTGTGCTTTCTACAGAGTTAAACTGAGACACCTGAACTATTACTGATGCTACTAGGAAAGGAGAAGCACATATTTTTAGCTTTAACCATCTCTCATTGAATCTGCAGTCTTATATTAAGAAAAAATGGTTTTACAAGACCACTTGGATTTCAGAATCAAAATATACCTTCCACATCATCATTTGAAAACTAAACCAAACACATTAAGAAATTAAAATAAACTTTAGGAATAAAATCCGAAGAACTGGTAGAAAACTAAGAGATATATTCATTCCATATTGCTGATCTGCTTCAAGGAATTTTGTTTTTGTTATTTAAACTTTGCACTTGGAAAAACAATAAACTTTTCCGTATAATAAGAAAATAAAAGTAGTATATCTGTCCTGCATTTGGATGTTTATCTAGTGCTGCATGCTGTCTGCAGAAGCAGATGGCAGATATATACGAGGGAATTATAGGATACAGCTGGGAGATGTGTGAAAAACAATCCTCTGTGAAGTCTTCCATGTTTTCAAGGGTTACATAAAGCATGGAAACTTGTAAGGAAATTGTGTCTTACCAACTACTACAGGCATGATTTTATTCTGTATTTCAAAGCTTGCTAAGTTCGTGATGGCAAAAACACGACCTTGGAAGAAGATCCTGATTCAAATCTCATCCTCATTTAATTTGTTACTTTCTGGTCTAATGTTTCAAGATAGGTAGCAGGAGTTCATTGACTAGGTTCTTCATGCAATTTCATAGCTGTTTCTGATTTTAATCTCTTTTCAAATATAATCAATCTTAATAATTTTGATTAATCTTCAAATTGGAGCCTCAGTCCTTCACAGTCCTCTTCAGTTGACTGTTTCCAGTTTTGCACATAAGATTGAGTCTGCAGAGTGTTCTGGATGAACTAGTACCATAGATTTCCACAACTTCATTACACAATTCTTCGTTATTTTCATCTCTACTCTTTCCACAGTGTGTCAGTGCCTTAAAGAATGAGGCACATGGATATACCCTACATAGTACCCCACTGATAGGAACACCAATGGAAAAGAAATGGGAGAAATCCCACTGACTTTGCTGTGCCAAATATTCAGATCCATGGTACATTCCATGGAATTCAAATATACAAACCCACAGATAAGAAACATCTCCCCCGTTACTGGGCTATAACATGCTGTTTACCATAATGCCTTTTTAAATTGGCTTAACTATAAGCAACTTATTTCATAGACCAGTGAACTCATTTTTCTATTGTCTCTGTAGCATAGAGTAAGCTAACACACACCATTTGTGTCAGCCTGGGTTGCTGGCCAAGCAGCCTCAAGGAGAACAAGAGCTGTTCAATATGTTTGCCTCTTACTCTGCAGCCTCCATCAGCCCCGTGGGGCAGGTAGGTAAATCTCAAGGGTTCATCTGACAATAGCTGCTCTAATAGCTCATTTCTAACAGCTGCTCTCATGGGAGAGCATGCACATTGTTAGAGAAGATGTTGCAATATGCATTGCTGTCCTTAGCAGAATTCTGTTCCAGTCACAAATTTTACTTTTCCTGGAAAGATGAAGGTGCACAACCTCTACACTTCTCCATTACTGAAAACATACAGCTATTCCCCAAGACAGTCAGATTTGCTACATTTGCATTAATGACTGAACAGTGCTGTTATATATCAAATACATTTTCAATATATAGCCTTAGTTAATCAATTAATAGCACTTTGGTACTTAAATCCATTGCACCACACATGCAAGCTAAAAGAAGCTCATTTGTAACAGTTTCCAAAAACTTAAGTGCATCAGTGTTTATTGAACTGTTCTGGTCTCAGTGCTTACTTCGGCTATTTTATTTTACACGTGCCACATCAGCTACCTACAGAAAGGATGTCTATGGCATAGACATGTTTTCATAAAGAAGCAATGAGCACCTATGTTCCTAGTTGCAGATGAGGAAAAGCATATACTGTCAGACAAAGAAATATTCAAATAGTTTTTGCAGAGGCATGTTTACATCAGCTATGGTTAATTTGGCTTGGTTTTTAGATCTAATTATTTTCAGAGTGGTTCAGAATTATTGACAGACTCTTGTCAGTATTGGTAAAGAGATTTACTAGCAAACCTGAGAAGAAATGGTACAGTTGATGGTAGTGTCTATACCTCCCTCCCTCATCATTATATATAGTTCAAAATCTAGTTGCTCACTTCCTTCATAACTTACAAAACATAGTTAGGAGACTAGCAGAATTTCATTCTCAGAAATGTTAAACAGAAATTTGTTTTATTAATCCAGGAATTGGACTGAATATTGCAGAGAGAGAAAGATTAATCTGAAGTCACTGAAGAGTCCAATAAGTTTATCAGGAAAAATGCTTGCTAAAAATGCTTAAAGTCTAGTGCTGGGAAAAATAGCAAAAACTTCAAATAAAGAGCTGCATGACAGAATAAAAATGCTTATCACTATAGACTTCTACAATGCATGTCTTCCTCATAGCTTTGAAACAGAATTGCCTGGCTAAATTAGCGCAAGTCATACAAGCTCAAAGTCAATTATTCAACTGATAATCAGGGAAAATAACTCCAGTATACTAGTAATACAGGGCTGCTGAAGGCTGCTGGAGGTTTTTTTACTTCTGTAAAATATTTTGTGCAAGATCCTGATATAGTATGATCTTGCCTAAGGGCTGCTGAGGTCAGCAAGATCTTTAACAGAAGACACACATGCCAAATCTTATTGGAAGAGTAGATAGCGTGTTATATTACTAATTAGGCTGTTTTTCAGCTTGGTGGCACTTCAGCATTCTAGATTTCTTATGAGGGCACAGCTGCCAAGATCACTTTACAGCCACCATCAGATCGCAATCGAACGAGCAGTGTGGGGATATAAGTGCACACCACATAAATACAGCTTGCCAACCACAAGATTAGCTACTCCAGCAAACTAACTCTTAGCTCCCATATAAAATATAACTAGCAGAGATCGGTTGCACATTAGGATTTCCTGATGCTTTTCTTATCTGCAGGATTTTTAACTGTACAATGCCCTGGGAACAGGGCCATCATGCTGGTTCTCAAGTCAAAAGCTTACAGATGCGCATACAGACCGGTGGTTTTTTGTGTTTTTTTCTATAGATTGTGGTTGATGGAGCATATTTCAAGGAAGCAGAGCCTCTCCTGTGAATTACAGAGTCAAGCCACAAGGAAACTTTGGGCTTTATTCTTAGGGGTATTTGTTTCAGTGTTGGGTACTCAGATTCAAAACCCTCAGCCTAGTAACTTAAACCTCAAAACCTGTATTTATTGAAGATCAGTTAGTCAAATTAAGCCAGGAAATGTAATGAAGGTCTTTGTTGAGATTCACATTTAATTTACACCCACATTTTCCATTTTTGGAAACTAAATTAAGTACTCGCTGTTGAGAATATTATTAGTTGACACTGTAATGATTTCTAGGTAAAGATTCTTCATTGTTTTGCATCATTGAAAAGTAACATTTAGAAAATGCCTCATAATAGAATTTTTGCACCCTCTGAAAAGCCGAGTGCTTCACATTAAGAAAACCCCGCAATTTTAATGAACACAGAAACACTTATGAAATCCAAATGCCACTTCATAATTAGATGGATTCCTAAAGCTACTTAGTTTTCATTTTAATGCTTAATCTTTGCCCAACTCTGACTTGCAAATTATGGTATAAATACATGTAGTACATAAAAAGCACAAATGCAAAGCCTAACCTTTAAATTGATTACATGCTAGGCTAATGCTTAGAACTTTACAGAATCACACAATTAAAATTGTTTATCAGGAGATATTTAAAGTCAGACACACAACCTTAAAAGGATTGCAACAATTTGCCTTGGGCAAATTTTGAAAGTAATGCATCTAACTTCTGCTCTTTTGGCCTGTACTGTATTAGGGATGTCTTATTTCTCAGAACCAGGCAATAATGCAGTCTACATTCTAATGCATAAATCAAAGATAAGATTGTAATATATAAAAAGACATTCCTGTACTCATATTCAAGGATATCAGGCAGACACGATCAAACCTTTATGATTAATATCAATTACCATCTTTGTTTCACAGCTTATCTTGTCTTCCCTTCCATTCTCTCAGTTCTTTTAATTCAAAAGGCTTATGTCCCAAGCAACCGTATTAAATCCCATAGTTTCACTGCTGTTTTAAGACAGTACAATAGTTTTTGGCTAAGTAATAGCCGTGTTTCACTATGGAAAACAGTTTGTCTTGACTCATGATGTTATTACTGAATGTATTCCTCTCAGTCTTACTTGTTAAGCTGGTAACTCTCAGTTAAAATCTATATTGCTAAAAAGCATTGGTATGGTACAGATATCCTCTATCCAAGGAATTTTCCTGGTCTCACCTCTGTTAACATGCTGTGCCTGAAATGATACATATCAAAGCTAGGACTGAGAGTACTGCCACCCTCTAGAAGGAAGACCACGTGTCCTGATGAAGTTTTTATTTCCTAACTTGGCTACGTGAACATGAAAAAGGAGAACAAAACCACAATAACTGTTCACAAAGAACCAAAGCTATACGTTGAAAGAATCTGAGGCCTGAAAAACAGACTCACATAAAAGTTGCTGAAGACTGCAGCTTTTTCTCTTTGAACTTCCATTAAATTATGGAAGAATTAAAAAAAAGGCACACAGTATCTAGGCTATTATTCCAAAGGTTTTGAGAATATGTTTTGTTCCCTTTAGTGCTCTGAAAAAAATGAATCCTAGTGATTGCATTTTTATAAAATGGGTAGATTTTGTTTATATCTTTCATTCAGACTTTAGATGAAAACCTCACCTAAAAGCTCATCTAAAAGGTCAGTTTTGATGCAACTGACCTAATCCCATACCATTTTGAAGTACTATACTTCTCTTTTGTCTGAATTCTGTAGCTTTGTAGCCCTGTTTGTTGTTTATTCTTCCGTTAAAGAGAAATGAAAGGTTAAGAAGATGTATTAACTATGTGGTTCATTTACTTGGATCTTTTCTCTGAAGCTATTATGAATCAGCAACTGAACATTTTCAAAAGAGATTTAAGTGCAAGTTATCTTTCCTCGCAACTTCCCTGAACCAAAGAGCCTTCCCAACATCTCTGATTTTTAACTTGGCTCAGCAGGAAAATGGACTTCACCTGAGGCACCTGTCTCATAGTAATATCAATTAATGCTTGAATTATTTGAAATTATTTGAAATTATTTTAAATCTCAGGGTTCTTGTTTCATGCAAGAGTAAAGAAGAACAAGAAAGGTTGCTACTACTGCATTACTAACAAAACAGTTATAAAAATAAATATTAGAGATTATCGTTGTACAACAGAAAATACATAGTATTAGAACTTAACCGAAAAAGCAAGAGACCCCACTGAGAATAAACATTCCTATTTGGGACACACAGCTGACTAGCTCTGAAGCATTCAGTAAATCCTCCTTTAAATATTTTTTAAAAAATATTTAAAAATTGCACTGTACTTACTGGATTGAGAACCACTGTGAAGAACAACTCTCCTCCTTGAATACTTTTGTCTAATTCCTTTGGGCCTCCTGGATACTCTTTATAGAATATTGTGTGGGTGAATAAGCCACAGGTTTGCCTAGGAAGCACCTGAATATATTTAATTTAAAAAAAGAAAAAAAAAAGAAAGAAAAAAAGAAAGAAAAAAGAATCAAGAGAAATTCAAACCAAAAATGCTTACACTTAATGAATTAATAAATGCCAGACAAGTAACATATTTGAAAGCATTCCTTTGTGATAATTGCTGGGTAAATTTGTCATCATAACTCTGCCAGAAGTCAGTAATGATCTAGTTGGATTAATACACCGGCAGATCATTAAATAATGTTTACTGAAAGAAATAATGTTACTCTTCTAAGTGAAATAATAATGTCCAAAAATTCGACACATTCTGTTTAAAACTAGAGATTGATTTCATTCCCTAAGTTATAATTCAGCAAGCTCCTCAAACGTTGTCTGTAACACCTAGCTCCTAACACCAAGTATTTCAAGTCTGGTGATCAAAGATTTCTAAAATTTTAATATAACTTGATCTATCATCTGAAATATTATCAATCTATATTGTATTAATCAGTTCCACATTTTAAATGGTGGCTTTGCTGTGAATTCAAACTGGAATTTGAGAGCAATTATATTTTTTGCTTAGGCATGACCACCAATAATAATGCTGCACTGACACATGAATTTTCTGATAATGCTCACATTAAAAGAAATATTTTCCTCTCCAACTGTGATGCTTTTTGTTTATGATACTTTATATTGTAGCTGGCCTTGGAAAACTATTTTTAAAAAATATGCAAAGAACAAATCTTTTGAACAGGAAGAATTAATAAATTCAGTTAGGTTTTCAAGTGAGACTTGAAAGCATTTTCCATCAATTTCAGAAAAGAATTCACTGGAGAGTATCTCGATTATGTCTGTCCTTTACAGAAAATCAACATTTAAGTATTGATGTTCATGTATAATTCTTAAGCTAGGATTTTTCTTAAACATTTTAGTCCAATTTTGAGCATTACTGTATGATAGCTTAAACTTTTAAAGTGTACAATCTCCTTACTTGACACAGACTTGTTTTGTAGATACTGTATTTCTTGTAGTTTCATTTCTCAACATCTTTTCTGCAATATACAGGATACACTGACCACAGATCATAAATTCCGTGTTGTCAGAAAGCATGGGGAATTTGTGTGTTTCCTAGAAACTTGCATATACTTTTAAAAAGTCTGCAGATTTCACTGATGAAATACGACAACAATTCTTCGCAGAGGCAGGGAATAAAGCTGTACTGGATGGGAATGCTCTGGCAAATCTCACACAACAATTTTATTACTGAAAATATTCATCACTATAAGCCTGCAGATGTAAAATATTAATGCATTTGCCCTGGAGAACTGAAAGCTTGAGACTCTCAGAACAGGTGGTTTTATATGACTTCTTGGAAATAGATTTTTGGCCCCAGTGTCCTTATGTGAAATCTCACTATGTGTCTTCGAATGACAAAGTTTTTACAAAAATTTATGAAAGATTTCTGGAGATTCTGAGAGTCAATCAGTCCTCCTCAAATGCTTCACAGCCCCTTGAGCATATCTGCAAACCCATTATTTTACATGCAGATATTGCTTTGAGAACAAGCTGCAGCTCAAATCTGTATGGTGTCAACTTTTTTCCTGAATGTATGGAGATCGTTTTAGTTTGTTTCATCCAAAAACAGATCAAAAATCTTAAATATTATTATTTTACTTAGAAAAGTGGTATCCATGGTAACTCCAGGACACTTTTGAGAACTGTGTTACAAACTAAGAGGCAGTCTTGCAGTAAGGTACTAGACCCCTCTGAAACTGCTTATTGCAGCCAGAGGTATACCAGAATGTGCACACCAGGATCCTTCCCACTCACTGCTCTCCTACATGCCCCAGAAAAAGTTGCTCAAGAACGTACCATCAAGTATTTTCCATAGCTGTTTTGAAACTTCACAGACAATGAAGCCTGACAATGAAACAGTATGTGAATCAGAAGTAGCCTACGCCTTCCGAGTCAGCTGTATATAACCCTTTCTGGCAAACACTGCTGTCAGCGAACAACACTGTGAATTATGTAACACAGAAAAATTGTGTGATTTGAAACAGAGCGCCTTGAGGGAGGTGTGGGGTATGGGTGTGCATATATTCCCTCCCTCCACCCTTTTGAGGGTTCACCCTGCATCCAGGCCGATTGCCTGGGCCCAAAGCCCAGCTCTGGGGTTAAGGCCCACAGGTCACATTTCGGTATGTCAGGAAGCAATAGACGGCAAATGGGCACCAATGGAAGGAAAAAAAAAAGTATTTCTGCACCAAGATCCTTATTCTCAGATGGCATAAACTGGCAAAACGCTTCTGTACTTAATGGTAATATGTAAATTTAAAAGCTGCTAAAAATCTAACCCATAATATTCTGTTAAAAGTTGTATAGTTGACTTTTTCCTCAAGATCTCTGCACCCATATTAACAGTAGGACTAGAACAGTTAACAGCCTGGTAACTGTTAACAGCGGGGTGCCTGGAGGCCACCTTCATCAGCAGTAACATCATCAGCAACAGACTGGTTTTAATTAACAAGATACTGTCAAATATATCTTGCTACTTATGCATTGCAATATGTGCATCTTACAATGTGAACTTTCAGGGTGCTGTGCTTTTCCACTTAAAAATAAATTGTTCATAAAATGGCAGACTGGTTGCAATAAAACCATCATAAACACAACTCACCATGATATTTTTGTGGATGAAGCCTCGTCTATACCTTGCAGGCTTCAGATGGGGATATTCTTCTGTGCTGGTAACTCTGATATTCCAGACCTTTTTCCAGGCATCATAAAGTTGAACATGTACCGGATAGACTCCAGAGTGGTGTGGAGCTACTGCATAGCCCAAATCAGTTGGAATACCGTGCTCCTAACACATAACAGAGACTGCTTTCAGAAATTTAAGAAGCTTGATGTTTAGGCATTTATCAAATCCTTTGTTTGTGAAAGATTGAGAACAGGTCTGAAATGCAAATAATGGTGATCTCAAAACATGCTGATATGTGAGGGAAATGGAAGGCAGCACAGTGAAGATGAAATGCAGGATTTTAATACAAAATCCCTTTTAATAAGTATTTTTATGAGTATGTAGGAAAAAAGTGATAGAGATATATTTTACATTGATTTCTTCAATCCTTATTAAATGGAAAGCCGCACTCAGGTTGTGCAAGGAATATGCTCTTGGACTAAGAAATCAGAGAAAAACACCAGCACATATTCACAAAACTGGTAGCATTTGCCAGTCAGAATAACAAAAATGTGATTTCCACTACAAATCCCTACACAATTACTTGGATTGTTAGCCGATTTGCACAGAAAGTCACTGCATTTGCACTCAAATCTACTTGGAACAAAAAAACATATTAAAAGGAACAACTTAACCATTTCAGTGCCATTTTAAAACAGGAGGAAACAACCACTAGTAAAATTCTGAGGGTAACACAGATATTGCAGACTAACCCCCTTTGTAGTTCACTTTCTATTTTTGCAAAATGCTGTCCTTTATATTGTTTACATACTGACTTAGCTGGTGTCATCTCTTCTGACATTCAATGTGTTTTCTTTCCAGCTTCTGGTTTCCAACATACTCCAATTAATTCTGACACCCCTTCTCCTTTCTTTAAGGTTCTTTTTCAAATGAACAGTATAGAGCAGATAGTTCTTCAATAATCTGATTAGCACAATATACAGTCCATAAGATGATGTGTTGCAGTGCTTTAGGAAAACTGCCTGTACACAACATCTGAATTCCGTTTAAGATTTTTTAGTACTTGTATGGTCACCTCTACCATATTTTCTCAAGATATTCTGTGTACAAAGGTAATGGTTGATACTTGGATCTCTTCCTCTAACTGAATGAGTAACTAAGGAATCTGAAAAACTGTGAATATCATATCTCAAAAAAAAATAAAAAGGGTAGATGGCCTTAGGAAAATCATCCTTCTTCATCTCTTCTGGAGGACCAGACTACTGCAGGAAAGCTAAAGTATAGGACTTAAAATGCCTCAATAGTCAGGGTTCACTATTAGACACCTCTTATCACATGTGACAATTTTATTAACATCTCAAAAACAACTCAAAAAGCAGCATCTGCTCTGGAAGAACATGAAAAATAAGACATTAAAGATGTGAAGGCTTCAAGGGATGTGAGCTGTATTTTCCCACATTAAAGGGCTACTTTGAAACTAGCATAATGACATGTGTAACAGACAGGTATAGTTTAATCACATTTTAGAACCCTAATTTTTGTGTATTTAAGAACCTGGTGAAATTAGATTTCCCTTTAGCAATTTATGGCACACGTAACAGGCCATGAGATTTTACCACCCTGAGGCAGGTGATGCTTCTGGAATTCTCATAAGGCTGTACCAGCCTCCTGAGTAAGAGCCAAACACCCCATCAGTGACCTCCCAGCACCCAGGGAGCACGTCACCTACTGGTTTATGGCTGGGATGCCATATGTGATATCTGCCAAAGTAGGAATGAGTAAGACCTGGCCTACTGGTTTTACTGCATGGGAAGATAAAGAATGGATACACCAGCAGCTCCACAGCTTTATACTATTTAATTCCATCATGGATATCTCAATTCCTCCTCCTTTTACCTTTTGTACTTGCCTTAATCATGCATAAGCATCAGGAAAAAAACCTTTAGAGAACATGTATCAAATTGCACTTTCTAATATTTCATTTAATCTTCTTTATTCAGCTATAAATAAATGTCTGATTTTAAGTGGATTTCCCTGAAGTTTTACAATATGCAGTAATAAATATGTAATTAAAATCTTTCATTCTAATTATGAGCCTATCTTCATTGTATTAGTGTCTCGTGTTTCTTATTGACTGTATTTCCCAAATTGAGCATTTAACACACAATATACACATTTCAAAAGAGCAGGACACTTATCTTTAGTTAATTTAAATGCTTTAAGCAAATGAAATAATGAGTAGCTTCATGTTTATATATCTATACACAGCTTCAGACATGAAAAGCATTTAATATAAGGTATCTATCTGTGTTAGGACCACTGAAAGCAGTTAATAGAAATTGATGAGGTTACCTAAAATAACGTTGAATACAAATTATTCTAATAGCATACTTAAATGGTTACATACAGCAGTCTAATCCCAGAGGATGTTTAAGGTGTCACCAGAACTATGAGGACTGATCTGATCTCATGTGGAGCTTGCGAGAATGCACAGTATCATAGGGAAAAGGAAAAAAGAAAAAAACAAATGTTTGCTGACACTATAACACTTCTTTATGTCTTTATGCTAGATAGTTTCTTCAGACAAATAGTATGTACTAGGTATGGCAGTTTTGTTTGTTAGAGCTTTGCTATGAACAAATAATTAGTGAAGGTAATGCTTTTCAAAGCAAGTTTTTATAAAGCAGATCCAAAGGGAAAGTGTAAGATCTTATTAGGTATCACCACAGAAAAACATCTTTGAAAATGGAGCACACTTCTTTAATCCTACCATGCAGTGTTTTCATAGCCACTTGACATGTTTTGATGGATATTTACTCTTTCATAAAACTGAATGTTTTTCTAATATAAGCAATGGGTTATTTGGGAAAAAAATAATTTCAGCATTTTCCTAAATCAAAGAATATAAATCTATATTGACTTTGCAAGCTGAGATCATGTTATTTCTTCACTCGACAAGAATGTTTCCATTCAAAAATTTTCATAAATTAAAAATATTTTAAAAAATTCAAATTTTACAACTGAAATCCAAACTGCAGAGAAACAGAACCTTCCCAGCACAAACGTGCAAAAAGCATTTTATCAAAGCCTTCCCTTTTTTTCTTCCCCCAATTAATCAAAATTTTTCAAGGACTGATATTCCAACAACACAGGAATAATGATTTCTGAACACCTAATTTTAACATGAAATTAAAAAATAACTTACTAAGGCAAATTTTTTGTTGAGGATCATCTGCTCCACCAGTGACGACTCATTGTGGAAAAGATGAGGCTGCATGTGACTCCACATATGGGGAAACCACCAAAACTCATCTACAGACCTCAACAACAGGTCATCACCTTCATCTTCCTCCTCAGTGCCTGAAGAACAAATAAAAAAAAGGAACCTCTGAAGTAAAGTCTCTATTTTTATTATATTCTTATGAATGTTTTAATATATATGAAAGACATTAGCTCTCCTGCCTGTCCCTAAGGATGTGATGTGGGGAACAGGCCATTTCCGACTGTGCTGCTGATGAAGAAGGGCAGGCCCTGCTGTTCTCCCATCCCTCTCCTGCTGCAGCTACACAGCAATAATGAAGCCAGTGGTGGGGCCCGTTCTCTGCCCCTGAGCTGGATGACCACTTTGGTGCTCCCATTAATCCTCCCAGCCTGCAAAGAAGCACTGCACCCCAGCTATCTGCTGGGCCAGGCCAGCAGGTAGCTGGGGTGCAGTGCTTCTGCAGTGCTTCTGCTGGGGTGCAGTCCCCCCAGCAGAGCAGGGCTGGGGCCAGGCCAGGCATCTGAGCTAGCTCAAATTACATGAAATTATAAAGCAACAGTAAAAGATGTGTTTCTTCCACCCTAAAGATTGATTTTGTTGTTATCCAAGAATATGCATGTAATACATATAACTACTACAGAAAGTTGACATCCCAAACTTGGACTGCTTCTTGTAAGGTCTCCTCCTAGCCCTGCAATTGCCTTTTCAGCATGTCCCACATTGCAGGAGGCAGCAAAATTTAGTAGTCTGACAGTAAGCTTTTCTGAAGGGCTTTGTCTTTCTCTTAGAAACAGTCTGGCAATCTTAATTCCACATTGTTGCTGTACTTGTTGAGCCATTATTCACATAATGTGCACCACCTTTTTTTTTTTCCTTTCTCCTTTCTTTTCTTAAAATTTTTCAAGAGAAACATTTCTGCAAAGAGGTATTCACAAATATTCATATACATGGTTATTTCCAGAAGAACTACAGCTTGAAGAAAAGGTAAATCCAGTTTAATAACTTTAGAAGAATTTAATTTGGTAAATCACACAAAAGTACATCCCAAAGCAACCTAGAGGAAGGAACAATTTATTTTTTTTTAGTTATCCTATTATGAAAGGAACTCTTCTCTCTACTCAGATCCTTATCCTCAATCATTCCTACTTTCTTCATACTACAAAGCACACCAACAAAATGAAAATTATTTTAATATTTCCGTCTTACCTGTGTGATAAAATTTTCCTGAAAATCCCAGGTTGAAAGTAAAATTTGTAATCTGAGCTCTCAAAAGGTTCTGAGTGTCAAGCAGGGCCTGAAAAAAAAACCAACCCACCATGTAAAAATATCTGTAGNATATATATATATATGTCTTTTCAATTGGTTTTACTACTTCAAACCAGGTCTTTAAGAAAGAGGTCACATATTTTCATTATAACTTAAGGTTTAAAGACAGCATGTGAACTCAGTTATTTTTCTCACAGATGACCAGCTATTAAATGCTGGTTTAGGCCCTAAATCATGAAAACAAAAGGCACACACCAGAGAAGACTTCCACTGATTGTTCAGTAAACCTGGGACATAGCAAGGACTGGAATTTAGTTCTCCTGTGTCCCCAGCCACAGCTCTATCTACTGGAGTGAACAGTGGATCCGTTAGAATTATTTTTCTCTAGATCAGGTCCAGCATTTTACAGCATTTTAGTCATTTCAAAATCACTGACAACGAAAAAAATGATAATCCATAGAGGCAGAAAGAAGCTAAATGAAGTCTATTCCACATTAAAAAACTTAATTCTAAATTCCCCCAAACAGACTTGTTTCTCAGTTGGCATGCTAGCTGTCAGCATTCATGTACTTGCACTAAATTTGCACAAACAAAAAAAATCAGCATGAAGGGAGAAAGAGGAAAGCTATTACTCATCAGATATAGCTTCCCTCTTTGATTTCAATATGCTTTTCTTGATTTGTTACTCTCAAGATTTACATATTACTTCCAGGAGTTATCTCCCAAACTCCTACACTTTGCTGTTGTTCACGCTTTTGGGTTTCCAGGTGTAAGAAAGAAACCTAGCCTTCTAAACTTTGCAAAGCAAGAACAACACAGAGAAGCAAAAAACCTCTTTGAAACAAGACGTTGTGTGTGCATTCTTCCTAATAGCCTGGACTCATGAAGTAACTTTGAAAGAAAGGAAAATATTTCTACATCAAAGGTCACCAAAGAGCTTTCAAAATCAACATACTTTGTAGCACAGTAATTTTAATAAAGCAATTAAACCATTACTATTCTCAGAATTAGTAACTCTATGCACGTTACCAAAGGTGAACGTATTTAAAAGCACATAATGATTAAAATCACTGGTTTCAAAGGTTTAGAGTTCTAGTAGACTCTTGAAATTCAATGACAATTTGGTGCCCTGAAAAACACGAGCCAATAATTTTAATCACATTTTCCTTGGACATTGTCATTATACGAGTAATTTGTCTACAACTATTTTTTTCAACAGGAATGCCAGTGACAACAGAATGTTAGCATGGAAGTCAGGGTCAGCTTTAGTTATAAGCATAGCACAGTCAAGTTACAGTTCCTTAAAATATGACCCATTTTACAGATGGAAGCAGTATCCATCTTTATTTGAGAAGCTTTTGAACATACAAGCTCTTCAGGTCTTTTCCAGGGCTCATCCATATCGGTTCCAACAAAAGTATAACGTTCATCTGCAAATTCTGTCTCTCCACCTGCAAGCCCTGTCCAGCCTGTGTCCTTACACCATCATACCTACAATACCAGAGTGGCAACACGTCAGGCAAAGGGGGTCCACAGCAGGGGCTCCTCTCTGCACCAGTCTCAAGACCAACTCAAGGCATCAGGCCCAGCAGAGCTACCTGTTCCCAATAAAAGGTGACCAGACACTGCAGCTGGTGCATCCGTCCCTGGCCTGCCCATCACCTTTCCCAGCACTCCCTTTCTGGAGCCGAGTATTTTTCCCTGGCCCCACTGACGGACTGCAGCACTGCCCAAAGCAGGGACACAGCCGCTCTCTGGTCCTATGCTGCATCTGAGGCTTGGAGAGCTCACTAAGCCTGTAGCTGTGGCTGGCTCAAGGAAGCTGGTGCTTGGGTGAGCTGATCTGCAGCAACAGGAGAGGCAGTCATTTGTCCCCATCCAGCGGGGCTGCACGTTAAGAGTTTTGCTGACAGGGCTGACAGTGGTTTCAATTCTGTGTCACCGGTAGTACTTGCCTTGTTTGCCATTTCAGTGGACCAGAATATTATGCCTAAGCATATGCAGTAAATGTATACTAATGACAAAATTAAGTCTGTAAGAGAACCATCACTTTTCTGCCTCCCATTTCTCATGGTCCTCGCAGATCTGGAAGTAACTAGCCTCTCCCACTGTCATCTTCAGCAGTGTAGCTCCAGCAACAGCACAGGCAGTTTCAAAGAACAGTATTAGTAAGGTAAAGATCATCATCTTTCACTGCAAAGCCTGAAAAATGTCCAGCGAACAAAGGACTTTCTAAAGGAATGAGTAAAATGAAGCATAGAACGGAGATAATTGAAAACAAGCTCAAGACTTCTGAAGTGGAATATTAAGAGAAAAATCTTGCAACACTTTAACGAGGACTTCTGCATAGGCTGAGAGTGCAAAGATCACCAAGGAAACTTTCATTAGAATAGGAAATCTGCAGAGGATTTATTATGAAAACCATCCTTGAACTGCTGGGAACCTATTCAGTGAAATAATTTTATCTTTGCACGGTTAAAAATGTAGGAGGCAAATGATATGGCTGTACACTTCTTATGTTAACAGTACATATTGTCAAATGAAAGAGAGACTGAGTGCAGCTTGACAGCAAGGTGGCATGAATGGGCTGCACAGTTCTTTCCCACCAAATTAAGAACTGTTAAGAGCAGTTTTTGAGCTGAAGGTCTTATCCTGTACCCTTCTAACACCTTCTCAGCTTGTCAGCTCCAATCTAGTCTCAACATGATGGAAAAACAGAATGGAAAAAAAAAAAGCAGCTGGAAACACCAAAGAAACTCTACCTGGAAGGCAATGTGCACACTGCAGCTCCAGGGCTGGGAGGAGTTACAAACCCAGGCTTTTAAATGGGAAGAGAGAAGGGCAGCAAAAAGCCCATGAGGGTTCTGTGTTAACGCAACAGAGAGTTTATTTCATCGCTGTGAATTAGTTTTGCTAGATGCAGTCACCACCTTCTCACCTTAATGACTGCCTGGTGGCTGCATTTCATTTAGACCAGCAGTCAAGATAAAATACTCCAAACACTGACCTCTGAAGGAAATCTGAAGCTCACCTTCCATAGAACAAAACTTTGAAAGCAATGCCAGTGGGGTTTTTTTTTGGCCACATTACTCTCATTAAAACCAAAAGATCTTCTAAAGGCCTTTAGTAGTGTAATACAAACGTGTACCTGCTCACTTGCTCCACCTGCTCTATCTGCCAGGAGGGAAGGCACAGACCTGCTGTGCACCACTTTTTGTACAGACAAGCTGAGATAACATTTGAGTTGTCATGCCTATGATTATTTTTCTGGGTGATTTGACATTTTACTCATCTTTCAGGTTCTAAAAACAAAATGTTAAAACTCATGAAAAATATATAGTAGCAGATGGCAGGGCCTATTACTATTACAGAAAGACAGAAAGTGAGAAAAGTAGGGGGACGAAAACCCTGAAATTTCATCTCTAAATGCTGGTTTATGAGTTGGTGATATTTTCTGTATACTTTATGGCTGGTTTATGAACAGCCAGTCTGGGTATCTCTACAAGATGCTATATAAATACATTGGGATTGAAGATAAGGTTTTAAAAAAACTGCTAAGCCTTCATGTTTATAAATAATTATTTAGTGCATATGTTATACTTTGATACTATAAGGAAAATAAAACACTAGCTGCATAATCACTTTCCTGCAAAATGGAGTATTTTCTGTTCAACTTTTCCCAAGCTCAAACATGAGGCTTAGGACATATTTTTTGTGCCAGAAATCAAATGTGAGAATTCAATATACAGTTAAAGACCCCCTTCACCAACAGTCAAAAATTATCTCATAAAAAGTCCCTGTTACAATCCAAGGAACAGACAAATGTTATCCCAACAGTAAAACAACAGAGCTCTTTCAATCCTGGCATCTGACAAGTTTATGATATAATGAGAATACCAGAAATCCAGCCAGATTCTGAGATGACTGATCAGCATCATCCTGTTTAAGTTATTTCTATTTCATTTCTGACAAAACGTCTCAACAAATGTAGGCTGCTGTAATTGCCAATGGGATCTCAACAAACGGAGAATTTAGGAGAAAGTGGCCTCTAAGATTGCAAATGAAACACAAGGAACCAGAATTATTCTTGAAGTATTCACACAATGGAAATGGATGAAGATTCCAGCCTTTGTACTGATAGCCTCTTTCTTTGTTGACAACCGTACTGTTTAGCTTGTTGCCCCACTTTATTCAGAAATATCCCCTTTGTTTATAAAGGAAACAGTCATTTGATTTTATTTTTTTCTTACAGACAGGACAAAGAGGCACAGACAGATGATGTGGGCTGTCTTGCTCAAGGAAATAAAACTCACATCACTAAACTCACTTCCCACTTGTATGGCCAGAAACCATCCTGCCTCCCATCCTCAAATAACTCTTTTACATGATTTCACTTTTCCAGTGTCAGCCTGGCTTTGGTAAACAAACAGTAGTCATTTTTTCAGCATCAACAACAGTATTCAGACCCAAACATCTTGGCTGATCAAACAAATCAAGAATGCTTTGTTGAACTGCGCCGACGCTTCTTTCTGTAGTCATATCAATATATTTACAACATTTTCCTACTCAAAAGCTGCTAAAGAACCTGGCCACTTGAAAAGCAGAATAGTTCAAAAGGCTGTTTATATCTTAACACATTAGTATCTTAAACTTCAGATCAGCACATGCTTTCATGTCAATAACAAAAGCAAGGTCATCTTCATAATTTTCAAAAAAGCCTATCTCCTCCTCCTTTCTTTGAGAAGCAAATCACATTTCTCAACACCTGCTTTATTATTTCATGTTGAACAATACTATCAAAGGAGTCATTAAATTAGGAATGGCTTTGTTTTTGAGGAAAACTTCTAATGCCTTATGGCTCTTTAATAAACACAAGGACCTTCTGAAAAGGTAAAACAAATTAATAGTGTAATATGGAAGTACACAATTTAAAACCACAAAGTCTCTTTATGGGAGCTCTTATGCAGAAGTAGCTTTAATTCTTTGGTACCGTATTTCCTCTTTAGTTTAACCCCTGCAAGAGAGGGAAGAAACAGAACTGAAGCCATTCTCACTTCTGAGCAGAGTTCTCACATAGGGGTCTAATGTGCTGTAACCTATGTGATGTCCTTTTACTTTGCACTTTTTGTGACACCGTTTTGCTCTTCCTGAGCAAGTCCATGCTCTGACAACAGAGTCCTGCCTGCACAGGTATATGCATCTGCCTCCCTCAAACCTGCCCTTCTGCAGAACTTGACATGTAAAGGGAGGGGGCTGCGGAGCAAATAGGAAAAAGGAATTGAAGAACACAGAACATAACATACAAATGACTGAAGTCTGCATTTACAAGGCTCACAAACCCAACAATTTCTAGACCACTATACTTCTTTTTTGAGTTCAACATTTGAAATTTCCCAGATATATTTTGAGGTTTGCTTTATCACATTTTACATACCAGTCCCTAAACTGAAAGGCACTGTCAAAGTGTTCAGCATCACAGACTGTATGTGGCACAGTGTGGCACAGAATGGATGCTGTGCCTGATTACCACTCCCATGTTTGTCCCAACAGTGCTGAGGCTAATGGCAGAAAAGGGAGGAGGGAAGTAGGGACATGGCATATGGGAGAAATGAGGGAATGGAGACATAGGCATCCACAAGAAATTTTGCGGCAGCAGCATGGCAGAGGCCTGAAAGTGACAAGCACTGAGACTGTGATGGCAGCCATTCAAAAACCTATGGTAGCAACTGGGGACAGGAAGGCAGCAGACAATAATTTGGAGTGTTTGGAGGCAGCCGAGCAGCAGAAGACAGCCTATCTGGAGGTCTGTCCCAGACGGCTGGGGATCATGATTTTATTAGACAGGCTACTTTGCTTCTGAGGAAAAAATGCTTCCCTCCTGATAAATTATGTATTATGGAACATCATTAAAATTCGACATTTATTCTTTCTGGATGTCCAAGAATAGCATTTTGACACCCATTACCATAAACATTTAATCTATGCAGGAGAAAGAATAATTGATTTGGGTATACTGGCTGTATCTGAAAAAAAAATATTTTTAATATCCTTCAGACAAAATGGGAAGAATGCTTAAATTTTCTTTGACTGTGTACTCTCTTAACAGAGCTGACACTACAGAGAGGGCAAGAGAAGTAAACAAAGAAAAACTTCAGTATTCCCAGCAATGTATTTAGCTGGCAGGGCCCATAAGCAGACCCAATACTGTATAGGTGGGGAAAGGACACTGCTCTGCAGTTTGGTGGAAGCAAGGTGTCCAAAAGAACACAATCCAGAAAAATAGAAAGACTGAGGAAACATGAATGGAAAAGCTAAACTGCTGACAATACATATGTTCAAGTTTACTAAGTATCAGATTCTATGGAAGCTGAAGACAACTATTCCTGCTACTTCAAGAAAAGAAGTTATTCTTTCAATTACAAACATGGATCTTGATAAGTCTACCAAGTCCTTCAAAAGATTTAACAGTTCAAGAGTACTACATGCCAGCAAGATGCCTATTACAAAGAGCCATATGATATGGTAGAATTTATAACAGAAAAGGTGTGCAAAAGTGCCTTGCAAAAGAAACAATGTGTCCAGTTTCAGTCACTTTCAAATTACTACAGTTTATGGACAGCTAGATTCTATCTACAGCAACCCTGGTTTTAAATTATCAAAGAGGATGCCTTGGAGCCTGAGTCTTTAATATCGGGTAAAGCTCCCACTGATTGCTCAGGTTAATTTGGACTGACTGTGAGATCCATTTCCCTGAGTATCTTACCTCACTTCCCAAAATACTAACGCAAATACTCACCAGATGAAGTTAGTGTGTGAAGTTAGTCCATAAATAGGTCCCTTAAACTTAAAGGCCCCTAAAGGATATTAAAAACAGTAGCCACTTTGGAAAGTGTCTCATGATTTTAAGGATAAGGTTGGTTTTTGTTTTATTTTTAATCAGGTCACACTGTTTTAATGTTACCGAGTCTTCCTCTAGTTTTTTATATCACGTACAAGAAGAATACTGATGATGGTTCAATTATACATTTTCAAGTAATTAGGCTCTTTCATCTATGTAAATCAATTGTACAATGAAGAGATTTAAGAAATAGTTCTAACTTCCTTCACCAGCTTTTCACTTCTCGGAGGCTGAGGTAACAGCCAATGAGAATAAAGTAATTGTGGCAAGGTAGGTTGAAGGTTTTAAATAATTGGTGCCAATAGTATTTAATAAAGTAATTAGCACATTTTTTTCAGAATTCTATATGAAATTCTGCATTATTTGCTTTTAATTGAACAGTACTCTGACGAAAGAGGTTACTATTACTAAACAGCTAAACGATCTCATTATTCTACATCTAACAAATAAAATCCTGTCTTTAGTTGAAGGTCAGAAAACCCCAGGCCAACTGAAATAGAACTAATATACACCCTACTGCTTCATATGATATTCTCCCCTGGATTTTAGTCACAGGATTCAACAGGCAAAAATGCAAGAGCCAGCAAGCTTTCCTAACACTTCATTTGCTTATGAAACACCATGTATGAAGAGGTATGTTCTCAGAGTATAACAGAGCTCAAGTTGAACCAAAAATGACTCCAAAGTGAATCTAAAATGCATTTAAAATCTCTTCATACTTTTCCTGACAGGTTGTTGTGATCTAGTGATTGCTGATGAGCCAGTACAGTGGGAAACTGAGACGCAAGGGTTCAGGCAGCTGTACTGCGAAGTCCCACACAGCCACCCAGCTGTCTCAGCTCTGAGCATGAGGGGCCATCCCTCAGGGTGACAGAGCAGTTCAGGTGATGTTCCAGTTCACTTCTGGGCCACTCTGCTGTGCTTGCTTAGTCAGGCTTGTCTCCATTGCATGCCATCAGCAGTAGATAAATTGTCAGCGTTGTTCACTGATTCATGTAGATGCTTCCTGAGCTACCAGGAACTCTTAAGCCTCAAAAGCTCAGGTTCCAAAGAGTAACCTCAGGTGCAGCAAAGCATTCACACCTCTGCACACCCTCGTTAGACAGCTCACACTTCTACATCTGCAGCTCTTGTCTGAATTCAAAATATTCAGTCATAGAAATTAAAACAATGTCATGGCTATTCAGTCCAACGGTGCATGTATTTTACAGCCATCCAGCTCAGGCAGAACAAAGGTATTATCCACGCTCCCAGTACATTCATTATCAACAGCACATTTGCTTCTTAGCTAATGCTTCGTCACACGTTAGCTCCAGGTTTAGATTTGCTACAGCCAGCATGCAGAGCAAACAGATTTGGCTGGAGGACAAGGGCTACTCTCCAAGCAAAGATAGTCCTCCGCTGCACGGCCTGGCCACAAGCTTGCTCTGCGGCAGAGCCTGTGCTCCCTTACCCACCGCACACTGCCTGGCTCACATACTTTGGGAACTTCCACCCTGCTGTTGGCAACATGTGGCTCTGTGCAGTCCCCAGTGTTGAAAGTATCTAGAAGGTTCAATGCTGGGAGAATTTTCAGGCCTAATCTCTCAGCATCAGACACCACGGTGGCCTCACCTTGAAAGCACAGGAAACTGCAGCTGGATCACTACATCTGCTCTACTCTGGTAAGTCTGCCAGAGGCTATGTTACTCTGCCCAAAATGCCAATGCTTTTAAATACACAATTTAGACTTCAGGTTTACCTTTACACCCATTGCCTGCACACAAATCCAGAAAAATATTCCGTAAGATCTAGTTCCCTATAGATTTGTTTTCCAAATTGCTATTTCCACAGGACAATGGAACAGTTTGAATTGGAAAGGACCTTAAAGCCCTTCAAGTTCCAACCCCCTGCCATGGGCAGGGGCACCCTCCACTAGCCCAGGGTGTCCAAAGCCCCATCCAATCGAGCCTTGAACCCTGCCAGGGATCCAGGGGCAGCCACAGCTTCTCTAGTAGTAAAGCACAGCGGAGTTATCACATCACTAGCCTGCTGAATAAACTCACTACTCCAGGCTGGGCAACACACCACAATCCATTTACTAACATTTCTTAGTTTGTTTCTTTCTTTATTTTCTAACAGATCCAAAGAGATACAGTGTTAAGAAAAAGCACAGGCATCTGATTAAAAATATCTATCAACCTTTGTCTCTATGTTTGTGGTGAGATGAGGAATATCAAAAGTCTTTTCTCTCTATCCTCCATCTTTATTGACAGAAAAAAAATAAATCTTTGACTGAAGAAACCTTTTGGTTTTTTCTTCATGCCTGAAAGGTCTATGTGAGAAACAGCTAGGAATTCGTTCTTCAGCTAGCTCACCAGCTAAGGGTCAAAAATTTTTTTCCCCTTTATAAGTAATTCTGAAGTTGCTGAATTTAACTCCCCTTCTACAACAGCTTGAGTATCAAATAAATGACAGAAAAAGACAAAGACAAGCTTTCATAAAATAGATTTTCTCAAGCCATAATTTTTATGATATGTAGTCAACACAGAAAAGACATGATAAGAACTTACTTCAAGTTAATAAACCTTTGAACAGTTTCATAGGCTCCTATGTAGTACGTACTCTAAAGGATCTTATTCAGCAAGAAAAAAAAACAAACAACAAAGACTCTACTGAAACAGGGGTCATTTATAAGAGAAAGACAGGGGGATGATTTTGTTAGAAGCATTAACACACACCTTTCCTATTTTTCAATGAATATTTGCATTTCTAAAAGATGAGATTACAGAAACTAGATAAATACCCAGCTGGCCAAATTCTACACTTGCAGACTCAAATCAGCACATAGGAATCCAAAGTGAGCTCTGTATCTGATTATATCATACAGACTGAGAACACATCTTAGTAAAAATTTCCTGCCAATATTATATTCAGTCCGGTAGTATATTTCATATCCTTCTGCCAAATCTAATTTTTAAAGACTTACATAACACTTTTACTTCCTTTTGGCTATTAGCCTCTATTCTGCCACATTTATTGGCTATTCAGTCTACACTTAAATATCTCTGTGCCTTACATTAAATATTTTTATCTATCCTCGCTCTTTATACCCTGCAGGCATCCACAGCCTATTGCTTTCTGATTTGGTCATCATTACATACCAAATTCTTTAGTCCCTATTTTTTCACTTCTTCCTCAGACTTTTCCTGGATATTCTGGTGTCTTTAAGCACTCTCTAAGTAGTTCTGGCTAAGTGGTGCAAAACAGCACGATATCTAGACACCTCCTCAGTCAATGAGATGAAGTACTTTCGTGATGTAATGTGATTTTTTTTCTTAGTGAGCTTAAATTTCAAACCAGCTTACATTACAAACTAGGGATGTGTTAGTATTCAGCTTGGTTTTAGGCTTTTTTCAGGACTATAATTTTCAACATTTCTATTACCTTGAACAAAGGCAGTGAGAAAGAACAAGGGTTAAGAAACATTTCACACCATAAAGCCGCACTTTTTATATAAATACAAAATTATTTTTCAGCCTCAGTCTCCTCTCCAGTTTTCAATAGAGTTCTATCAAAGGCAACTCTGAGTTATCTTTAGTCCAAGCTCACTTTAAAATGGGAGCAGAGACACTTGGGTAATTCCCAGGAGTGCCAACACTGAAAGGGCAAGCGAATGGGAGCTGGATATAGAGCTGCATGGATTATTAGCTCCACAAAAATGTAACCGGTGTTCCCATGCCTGTTACCTCTCTACAGCACAGCAGGGCCTTTGTCACATCAATTGCCTGACTGGGGTTGGAACAAATCTGTGAAGCCTATCTCTGCACAGTCACTCTCTTTTTATTTGTCCTCTCCACTATTTGTATTTTCGTATGTATTGTAATATAAATTTTGCCATTAAAAATAGTATTCAGTTTATGATTTATTCCAGAGATGAAACATTTTAAGGAGCAATACTAATTCATCTCCAGGACTGTGAAGTATCAGAAGGACTAGCCTAAGAAGTAAACATTTTATAAAATTGGTTATAAGGCTATTACACTGTCAAATACATTTTTTTAATGAGGGAGTAACACTTCTACCTTGTAGAAGCACTAAAGCTTACACATAAAATGAAATGCAACTAGAAATAGATAGGACATTGTTATTCCACGAGGGATTAGATACACACTGGCAAACAACTGCTTTTCTGTTCCTCTATTCTGTAAGCATAATCACAAAAAATGAGTCACATAGACCAGCTAAGGGTCAAAATACTGCATTGGCTTCTTCCATACTGAAGGGGTAAGAAGAAAGGACACTTCCCATGCAGCTATACTGTTAAAGAAACAGAGTCCCACTCCCATTATTTTTCTTCTTGCCACACTGTGCTTTCTTGGTGTGACTCAAGACCAGGAAGGCAGTAGGCCCATGTTTGGTATCATGTTTTACAGTTAACTGCTTTGGTTTCTAGATCTGTCTGCAGTGTGTTTTCATTTGTTGCTTGTGAAAATTTCATTCAATTGTGTTAGCAGTAGGATGGCTAGCTTATCTGAAAAGCCCAGAATAAATCTTGCAGCAGCCATCAGTACCATGATGAACCTGTAGAGTTAGCTCTGTGGGGTAAGCTACAGATGCATTAGTAGTATTATTATTATTTGTACTATTTGGAAGAAAAGCACAGAACAAAAGGAGCCTCCAAGAGAGCTTGCAACCTAAGGAAAGTGGAATGCCAGTATAGCGGAGGGCTGGAAAGCACTTTACGCATACAACTGTTCTTAACTCTGCCTCCAGACACACAGCAGACAGCTAAAACCCTATCCCAGGTCTGGGGCCTTAACCTTGGAACATCTTTGCCCAGCAAGTGCTTTCAACTCCCTTCTTTTGCTCTCTGAACATCATTTCTCAGTGAACAACAAAGGGCAGCTTTTACAACATGGAAAAAGCTTTTTTCAGCTGAGACAAATTATCCAGTAGATTTTAATACCTTAGCACACACTGAGTGTGTATTGACAAGACAGTATGTCTTGACACATATTTCACTTAATTCCCAAGTTTTGGAATGGCAGGTTTTGCTTTCACAGCCAGATGGATCAATCCAAACAGACCTGAACTTAGCATATGCTGACACTACTCAGAGCGTGCAGAATCACATGCATTTTCTTCTCACCCACCCTGGTCTCAGGGGGGACTGTTGGTATCTGTTGGAGGCACAACGCAGCAAAGCAGAAGCAAACCAGGAGGTTCCTGGAATGCATCAATAACAGCCCCATTCTCCAAGTGACAGAGGAGCCAATGAAGAGAGGGTCCATACTGGACCTTGTTCTCACCAACAAGGAGTGGCTAATGGGGAACACAAGGCAGCCTTGGCTGCCATCACCATGACCTGGTGGAGTTCTAGATCCTCAAGGCAGCAAGAAGGGTGCACAGCAAGCTTGTTATCTGGACTTCAGGAGAGCAGATTTCAGCCTCTTCAGTGCCCTGCTTGGTAGAGTTCCACAGGACAAAGCCCTGAAGGCAAGAGTGGCCCAAGAAAGCTGGTTATAGTTCACAAGGATCATCTCCTCCAAGCTCAGGAGTGATGCATCCCAGTAAAGAGAAGTCAGTCAGAAATGCCCAGAGGCTTGCATGGATGAACAAGGAGATGATCAATGTTGATAGTTAAGCCAACCAGTAAGGATGGGTAAATGTAGTTGCCATTTTGGTACAAGTACTGCATCTTGTGTAGCTACAGAGGAACATGCAAGCACTGCTCTCTACAGATCAGGGAGGTAGGCAGTGGTGTGTGTGCAAACCCTTCTGAAACTCAGTCCTTCCCACATGCAATACCTAGATATGTACCAACAGAAAGCACACACTAGGGGCATCTGAACACAGAAAAAAGACAGCCTCCTCTGTTCTCCTGGCAGTCCAGAGAGATATGACTTGGAACCTGGCTATTCTTAGGCACATGGTTGCCATGAGACAGTTTTCGTCTTCATGGATAAGCTGTAAAATTAATTTTGGCACCAAGCTTATTCCATGGGGTTTGGTTGTATCTAGCCCTATGAAGGGGCGGAACAGGAGGCAGCAGCATACCTGCAACTCCCAGGCCATTGCCCTGGCAGCCCCAGCAGTGTTGTACCTGAGACAGAGCCAGGCCTCCTGTGTCGCCATCACCCCTCTGCAGACATCCTCCTCTTGTTGAGGACTTTTATCCAGCTTCCTGTTTCTAACACCAGTACACTCCTTTTAAGAGCAAAAGCTGGGCTGTATTGAGCAGCAGTTTTATCAGTTTTACTACACTGAAATTCAAAAAAGTTGCTGCATAAACCAAATTGGTTTTAGAAGTTCAATGTTAAAATGACTGACTGGTAAAGCATTCTATATGCTGGTAGCAGCCTGTAAGATATATAAAACCATTTTTATAACTTGTTTTAAAGTTACATTTCAGTTATGATATCTAACCCTAACTTCTGCCTCACAGTGCATAATATTACTGTGTCCAGTTTTGGGGCCCTCACTTCAAGAAGGACGTTGAGGTTCTGGAGCATGTCCAGAGAAGGGCTACGAGGACGGTGAAGGGTCTGGAGAACAGTCCCTACGAGGAGCGGCTGAGGGAGCTGGGGGTGTTTAGTTTGGAGAAGAGGAGACTGAGGGGAGACCTTATTGCTCTCTACAACTACCTGAAAGGAGGTTGCAGTGAGGTGGGGGTTGGTCTCTTCTCCCCAGTAACAGGTGACAGAACTAGAGGAAATGGCCTCAAGTTGTGCCAGGGAAAATTTAGGTTGGATATTAGGAAGAACTTCTTTACTGAGAGTCATCAAGCATTGGAACAGGCTGCCCAGGGAGGTGGTTGAGTCCCCATCCCTGGAGGTGTTTAAAAGACGGGGAGATGCAGTGCTTGAGGACATGGTCTAGCAGTGGACTTGGTGGCAGTAGGTTAATGGCTGGACTGGATGATCTGAAGGGTCTCTTCCAACCTTAACAATTCTATGATTCTGTGATATTCCACACTACTGCATTGAAAACAATTCACTCAAGTTAAATCAGTCTTCCTAGGGCATCAGTGAGATACAGACACACCACAGTTATTCATATTCTTTCTGTCTGCCTTATTTTTAAGAGCTGAACATGCTTTCTACTCATTATGTAAACCAAGCTAGTGCAATATATCATAGGAGCTTCAGCTTAAATTAAGAAGAAATGTATGTGCATGCACAGTAAGCACACTGAACAACAGCATAAAGGTACTAATGGATTGGGAATGTAAAGTGTTTATCAGAACAAAAATCCTTAGCAGTGAATTAATTATGTTTCAAAGAGGTAGCTAAAAAGATTTGTTTCAATCTCCACAAAGGAAAGATTTATGGCTCAGTGTAACTGTATAGACATGAGTATCTTTGGCGATTCTGCATCCGGAACATTTGATGACACATCTATCAATGCTTTACTGATCGCCTTCTACAAGATCTGACAGATAAAGAAGCAATTAACTTATAGATTTAGGACTTCCTCCTGTGACAGGAACCATCCTGTGCCAGGAACCATCCTGTGCCTTGGCAGTTCAGAATTTCCAGCACCTTTGAGCCATTCTGCCCTAACACAAAACATACCTACACTTGCCTTCTGAGGCAAGCTATTTAGGTCATTCCAATGCAAGGCTAATTGAAAAGATATGTCGCTGTATTTTTTAAAATTTATATCCGAGTAGTATGCCATGGGAAGTTCTGATTTCTTTTTACCATGTGTAGCATATGTGGATTTTAAACAACTGTAGCAATTCAAGCTGTGCTAACATAGATGAATTTGTAACACAATGAATAAGCAATTAGCTCTTAAAGGAGGAATCTGTTATTAAAAGAAAGCTGGATTATACTACAGAAAATATCAGGCCACCAGTGCACTAAGGAAATAACAAAAAAGTGACAGTACTAGCTTTGGAACATGGCAGAATATCGATCTGACCAAATGCAAATGTTCATATCTGGTCTTAGTCACTCTGGAAGCATTTTATGAACAAAAGGAACAAATACATACTTTTAAGGTGCAATTCACTTAAGCAGTGGCTGTCTGAAGATAAGCTGTTTTCTCTATCATCTACTACAGAAAGTCAGAAGACTAGCTCAGGTATAGATGTCTACATCATAAACCTCAATCTGGGCAAGACGACAGCCTGTGCAAGTGATGGAGACTAAAATGCTACAGTTTTATTCTTTCTGGCTAAATCCTTTCCATTATCAGAACACCATTTGGCTCAGACGATTCACAAAGAGGACAAGTCTTTGTCCAATTCTTCAATGACTCTAACCCTGAAAGACTGTAGATTCAACCTTGTATTGCCCATCTGCACATATATTAACAGATGCTTTGACTTATTTAGCTTGCATAATAAAAGCAAAAAATAAATATCATCCCCCTTTTGAATAACAGATAAGGTTAATATGAAAATTCTTTGGCAACTATAAAAGCAAATTTACAAGTGTAGAAAAAGATTAGACTTATGTGAAGAAAGAAGAGATCCCAATTCTGACTTCAGTTCAAAATGTCTCTTTTGAAAAGCAGACAAAGAAAAGAGGAGATCACACAGTTAATCAGTGTTTTAATTTTTCTTTTTGAAAATGTGGACACAGAAATAGAGAAAGTGCTGGTACTGGGGAAAGGAAGGAGAAGGGAGATCAACGTTTTGCCTAGACCACCAGCATTGCACAAACAGTCAGCAGAAAAAAAAAAAAAAGGTAACATACCCCTTCCTCCTCTTCCCCATAATCAGCTGGTTTTTTCCTTGAAAAAAAATCTCAACACTATATAGTCATTAAAATGTCATAAAGAATAGCTGCAACAACAACAACAAAAATTACATTAACAGACTGTCAGCCAGGACAATCATGGTCTATTAAGATAAACTTACTCTGTGGATATCTAGATAGATTTTCTCTGTATGTCCATTTACATGAATTATTTGCACTGCACAGGCTCTTAGTCTTCTAAGAGACACAAGGAAAATAAAATATAACATTGTCACAGCATAATGGTCCCTCCTGCCTGACAGACATTAGGAGAGTAAAAAGTTACTGAAAAATGAACATTGAGATGACATTACCAAGCTTATTTTCAAAGTAGGAGGCAATTAGACTATGAAAACGTTCCCTTCCATTACCTCTATTATACTAGAGGAAGAAAAAGTAAATAAATATGAAGATGGATGGTTACCATTGATGCACAGTGACAGGTACTCAGTATGTTACATTGAAGAGCTATGTTCTATCAGTCCAGATTTTATACAGTGACAATCCCATAGTTTAAAAACTAGAAGCACAGTTTCATGGGTTTTCGGTTGGTTTGTTTTTTTTGGTTATTTTTTTCTTTCCCACCCCCCTCCAAAGGTGTTGTGAAACCTGAGTAAACTTTTATCTGTTGTTCAATAATACAAACTATTTATTAGCTTTACTGGATTTAGGTTGATAAACTATGTCCAAAGAGTTCCAAGAGGGGTCTTTATGCTTGTGTTCCTGATACTATAGATGCTCAAGCTGAAGCACCACTACTCTGCCTCATTTTTAGAGGTCCAGAAGACACAAATTTTAGATAGTTTGCTTTTTTACTTGACCTCTCTTAAAATAAATCCGTAATACTGATAAAATTACCACTTACCCTTATGATAGCAATTTTTGTAAGTGCTCATTTCCAATTCACAAATTTCAAAGAAGAGAGCAGTTTAGCCTAATGTCCAAGTGTTAACTATTCTGGACACGTTGCAAATCTCATTTAGGTGTCTAAAGAAAAAACTGCCTTGCAAACCTGAACTCATACACAATCAGGATCTCCCTCGTTGGGTACGATCAAAAGGTATCTGGACATAGTTCTGCTGGCCCAACTGACTTCCAGAGGCGCCTTCCAACCTCAGCCATTCTGTGATCCTGTGAACTGCTATAGAACTATACCCTGTCTTTTGTCATGACAGCCTTGTTTTAACTCTTACAAAGAACAGTACAGGCATAGCTTTCAACTTGCCCACCTTCAGGGCACTTCAGGGGTTTAATAAATCACTCCTAAATCAAATCTGGGTTCTCTATTCCCCCCAATAGGGACTTTTTCTCAGAAGGCCCAAGACAAATGCCGCCTTCTTGACTTAGTGAATCATTAATGAGCAATTTTTTTTTTCTATCAGTTCATTATTAACCCTCCAGCTCTTGAACTCTCTCCTATCCAGAAGGATGAGCAGAACCAATCACAGAGGTTGCCTGGATGCTGGGAGCTTCTGAAGTGGTTTGGGTTACTTTGCACTAACAGACCACAATGTAGAAACAGTCACCCTACTCTCAGCAAGCTCACAGGCCTACGAGATGCGAGTACAAGGAAGAGTTAAACTGGAGACACATCAAACCAAATTAAAACAGAGAAAAAGTATTACACCCGATTCTATAATGCTAGTATTAAAAATGTAAGCTTAGCAGAAGTTAATCTCGAGTACTGAAATTACACACAGTCTACATTTAGCAACCTATTTTCACACTTGCAGTGCACAATTCTGTCACAGTCAATGCAGCAGAACTCAGTACCACACTCGCGTTGAATAGGATGTCACTTATCCGCAAATATACTTTACAATAACGGATCTTTCAACTACTGCAAATTGATTTTATTTCATTCCTTCCACATGTCATTGTGCCACAGAGGATAACTCCTTTGATATTAATAGTAATGAAGATGCATTGCATCTGACAGCCCTAACAACACGTTTAATAGAACATTTTCACTTTAAGTAGATGAAGAATCAGAAGGGAACACTTCTTCAGATTCCACTGTTTCAGAAAACAGCTCCGTATAAATGAAATTATCCTACTTAAAAGTTATTTCCACTTTGATATTATTTCTATTTAATTTGACAGTTTTATTTGGGGAAGATAACATTCTGACACACTGCAAATTATTCTCCCAAAACAATACAGCTTATCGTTTTGTATCTGCTTTAATCAAATTTGCTTCAATAGCCTCCTGTTTCTGGTAAGCAATTCTGGTAATTAATCATTCTAACTTATCCTAAAATGATGATTCTAAGGCGTCACTCACCAAGAGAAACAATACAAAGCAGTTTCAAACTTTTACTGCACAACAGGACAAGAGGTTTATTCAGGTTTATTTATTTTACATGCTAGGTTACCAGAAACTGGTGCTTCTGCAAAACACAAGACTTTTGCCAGTGAGCTGGGTCAGATTTTCTTTCCTGCAATTTGAGTTTGCACTTAGGAGATTCTCAAAGCATGCTCACCCACTTAACACAAATGCTGCCATCATATTCTACACAGAAACTCCATCTACTGAGAGTCACCTTTATTCTGGCCTTCTCTCAAGCAACTTCTTTACATAAGAAAATCACCTACTTATCTATGTGTATCTTCTTTATAACTACATGTGCAGAAAATGTTTTGGGAAAAAGTGCATGCTCCAATTTTCAAGCAAATTTAAATATAACTACATGTTCAGACCTTTTAAGGAAGCAATATATGCAAGGTTACTGAAGTTTGACAAATACATGAACACTGAAAAAACCCTAAAAGCCCTGGTTCAAAAATAAAACAAAACGACGACCAACAACATGCAGCATTGTCATTGCCTTTCCTTTTCCCAGTTTTTCTTTCCATTACAAACAGAAGTCTCCCTTATTTTTAGCACATACAGGGCAACAATCAGCATTTCCCTGGTTTTTAGATTCCAGACCAAGTACCAGTTTTTCTGGTCATCTCTAACTACTCCCTTTGTAACAATACTCTTCACAAAAAGAAAGTGAGGTATTCTGCAAGAAATAAGATGTTACTCCTACTGACTCGTAACTACCACTTCACTTAAACAGGACAATAGAGAGTGAAAAATGACTTTCAGGAATGTACAACTTAAAATGTTAAATTGAAATGTCACTTAGCAAGAAAACAAGCTTTCAAGACCAATATTAACACAAACCTTTCTTACAAGCAAGAGTCATAAAACAAATAAAGAAGGTGAAATGCTGCAACCAACTCCTAACATCCGAGGCCTATTTCACAGTCTATTCTTACAAACTTATGTTTACAATGTAATCACATTTACATGCTGCTTTTAAGACTAGCAACCTCCACCTTACATATGAATAGCTCTTCAGCCCAGCCCTGAAGTCGTGTGCTGTCTTCAAAAGCCACTGAAGCATGAGCTCAGACAGAAGCTGCAGTCAAACTAGGGAGTTAAACACTCCACAATTTTCTTTAGAATTGCCCGTGTGTGTAAACACTACCACTCCTGCCCACTTTTATTTATCATTTTCTTAGCAACTAGTGGTCTTTAATTTCCTTTTGGGAGTCTATTTTCTAGATCTGCTAAGGGGAACATGATTCAGAGGTGCCCACCAACTCATCCATAGAACTTCTTAAGAGCTCAGCAGCAACTTGTGTATCACTTGAGAGAAAACAACTGATAGTAACTAGCGAGTTGTGTTATCTTACACTCTTTCCTAGAATGGGTACAAGCAACACTGCACAGACTTTCCTACAGCCTGGAAGCTGAAGGAACTGCTTCAGTGACTACTCAAAGCCAGCCAGCTAGGCTTTTCCCAGGGCCCAGATAAACAGCTTTGCTGCTTACTGATCTGCATCCTCCCTGAGTTCCAAATATTAAAAACTATTCACTTTAAATTAAAAAAATGGCAATTTGCTGTAATGACCATTAGTCTGTGCACATACTTTACCTGTACATCGTTGGTGTTCATTCTTGTTCCCTCCTTCCCAACGAAGATGTCATCTATGTCAACCAGAATGTACCTATCCAAGGACAGTCTGAGCTTCTTTCCAGACAGGAAAGAGATGGCATCTATGAAAATCAGCTTGTGCAGCCAAAAATTCAAGTTATTGCCGAAAAGGACTCGTTGAATCCCATCGTGGAGCCCCAGGTCATGAATTACTGTGGCATGGAGAGCACTTTTAGCAGCAGGTGGAGAAAGGTTTTCTGGTGTCTTTACTTTTGCAAATATCACTGGTTGATAAGCTGTGTGATTAATCTGGAAAACCGCCCAGTCATTTCCAAGCAAAGGACCTTTCTCAAGCTTAGAGGATTTAGTCACATGGAGCAGTGGAGAGTGAGGGTTAATGCAACAGTCCTTAACGCCCAGATTGCTGTGGACATGGAAAGGAAAGCCCTTCAACTGAAAGCTCTGCAAGCTGTTCTCACTGCCTTTGTGAAATCCAATAACACCTACACCATATTCTATACAGTACTTATCTAGAAGGCCTCTGTTCCAAGAGTCCATGTTCACATACTTTAGAATATTTTCATATACTATGAGAGCATATTTGCCTTTATTTTTGTCTATAAGGACTGGAAGGTCACCTTTCCCAGGTGCAATCTCAATGTGAAACTGAAATCTGCTAGATTCTAAAATGGTTATTATATCTTGGCCTAATGTTGAGTACTGACTCTCCACAAACACCAGCACTACAAGATCTGTCCTCAGAGGATCAATAGGCTTCATGGTCTTCATCTCCATCAGCTTGTACGGCAAAAGTTGAAGATCACCACATTCCACTTCTGAAGAGATTTCAGAAAGTTCATTTTCCTGTTTGTAGCCATTATATAAGTAGTATGCAGAAATAACTATGCTCACCATACAAAAAGTGGCCAGCAAAATAACTGTTCTTTGAAAGTGTCTGTGAAGTTTCACGATAAAACTCATGTTGTTTACTTGCCTTAGATTGTTCTTGACAGCAGCATTAAAAACAAACACTGATTCTCAACAACTTGTTCCAGTCCTCTGAAATATTTATGTCACCATTGCAGCACACACATCTATCTTCCACAAAGCTTTACAGAAGGTACAGTCTAGAAGAAAAGAGAATCAGAGATTTAACTGAGGCAGAACACTTGTGAAGTATCATCACAAACTAATGGTAAGCAAAGAAATCACTGCCAAACAGGTTTGGGAATGAACTGCTCACAACTTGGACACTTTCTTTTTAAGCTGCTCCGTCTAGTTGCCATATGCATTTGGATGTCTCAACCTCAAAGGTGCCTTAACAAAGAGGATCAACTAAAAGAGGGTACAACATAAGGCACTGAAAAGCAAGATGGCAGCAAAGAACTTAGCTTTTCTGAATGTTTTTTTTACTGAAAGATAAAAGTTAACTCCAAATAGACAATTGCTGACAAACTCAACACTGAGGAAAATTTATAACCTTCCTCCTTCTTCCCCCAAGAAGCTGGGGGAACATCAGTCTACATGATGAAATTAATTCTGTCTTATATTAATTTCTGAAGAACCAAGAAGTTTTTAACAAAACACATACTTTAACTGTTGTGTACATTCTGCCTGATATACTCTGCATCATGTGTATCATACAAGTATTTTAAAAATAAAACTTTTTTTCTGCAACATTACAAGTAAACAAACAGCATTTTACTGGATTGCATACTGTTTTGCAAATTTTTGGAAGCACTTTTTGTTTGTTTACAAAAAGTGCATAAAATAATCCAGCTCTTGAATTTGAGAAAAGGGAGTAATAAATCAAAAGCTAACTCAAGAGGCAGATCACCTAAGGATACACTTATGTTTTAACTTGTGCCTAAGGAAAGCAGTCATTTTTCAAGCCAACAGTACAACTGCTGTCAGAAGTTTCTAGTAAAACAGCCGAATGATGTGACAAGCATAAAATAATTAAGTACCATAAACTATAAAGGCAAGTTAACAGTAGATTTTGAAAAATACTAAGGGTATAAAGATCTAGAACATGCTATTGCAGCTTCACAATGTAATACACATCCACCACTGTTTGCAAACAGGACAAGGATTAGCTACTTGCATAATGTTAACATGGTCATTTCTTGACTGAGAGCTTAATCTTTCCATACTCAGGTTTTTAAAAAATAAAGTAGAGCTTAAAAAGCCAATACCAAGAAGGTCCCAGAGTTTAACCAGTATAAATGCAAACTTTTTTTTTGTACACATTGACAGAATTAAAGTTTTTCTGAGAGCGCATAACAACAAATGGTATCTACTCAAGCTCTATTCCATGCTTTGTATTTTATAAGGTTTACTAGGCTTTTGTTGGAAATTTTGATTCCTAGAATGGCTGGTAACCTTCAGCCCTGAATTAGGGAACAGATAATAGAAGGAATATAGTTAGTTTCTTATAAAAAAGAAATGTAAGTTTATAAAATATTTATTAAATATTATAAATGGGAAATAGGGGAAGAATTTTAATTTTTTTTAAAAAAAACACATATAAAAAACCCAGCTGAAACCAAACTTGTCATGTACTTGTGTCATTTAACCACTTGGCAAAAGCTCCTCATCCTACATTGTAAAGAAGGTGGCCTTCCACTTCAGGTTTACAGAAAAAGTTAAAAAAACACAAAGTACTTAACAGCACATATGTAACTTCCACAAATTAAATCATAAAGATTTATCCTCTCAGTGCCAGGTACACTATGAGTACAAAGTAAAAATAAAATAGTAGGAAAATGAGATAAGGGGAAGAGAGAAACTACATGGTATCCTATTTATCAAAAGCGACCAATTAAGCGCCAACAGTAAGTGTATATAAGCTGTCTCATTTGTAATTAAGATTCCCTTTAAACCTGCATCTCCCCAGATAAGGCTGCTTTATGGATATAGCCTACGCTCGTCACCCTCCACTCATACCAGTACAATAAACCTTTCTGTTCTGGGTGAATGTATACCTAGCCTTGAACCTCACCTACAGCTGCACAAACACCTGCATATAGCTTTTAGACAGGAGACTTGCCTTTTGCCCAAACAGGCTCATTAATCAGCATCAGCCAAAAATAATGCAATTCCAGTTTCTCTCTTCCTACAGACACGTATCTAGAAAGATGCTGAAGAACACAAAGACTGAACAATAATCTAAAAGTACCTTTAGAAGAGCTCAAAGAATATTTTAAAGTATTGAGTTGTCTGATTCTTAAAGCTAGCTTAAACTAGTGTGAGCAGCTTAAAGAATATCAGTTTAGATAGCAGAAGAGAGATATTTAATATGGTAAGAAGTCAGATGACAAAGAAGGAAATTCCCAAATGAGGAAAGAGAGAGAAGTTTCCAGACAAATAATTTTTCATTACACATACAAAGGACTCTCCTCACTTTGCATTGCCAATCCAGCTGCCTGAATGCCAAGTAATTAATAATTTTAGTGGTGAACATTTATGCTCCTGCATTCTGTGCAAGAGCTGTATATACACCTACTTATCTTCCATAACCACAGACCTGACTGGCTTACCTCACACAGAGCTCAGGCCTGCTTTACACAGGAGATACAAGTCTGCAAAGCCAAACTCTTGCAGACAAAGGGACAATGGCTCACTTCTTTGACTTAAAGTCAACCATCACACCACCAACCAGCACAATGCCTGTTGGCTGCTTTTAGTCCTAAGCTACTCTAATACAACCCCAAATACCCTGTTCTCAGGACAAAACCCAAAGTCCTATTGAAAGGAAGATTCTAGCAGCACAATTTAAAAGAGCCTTTCTTGATCACCCTATGTTCCTGACAGGCACCTGAACCTGAAAACCCTGTCCTGAGCAACAAAAATTTACAGTGCTCTAAGCTTACAGCAACAACAGGCTGACTAGAGAGAGCTATCTGAATGAGAATTATTAGAGAAAGATTGCAACCCAAGGGCTGCTGCACCAGAAGCACTTGAAACATTTGCAAAAAGGATGCAGTTCCTAATGCTGTGCCATGGAGCAAAAAACGTGCAGCAAGCCCAGAAGCCTGTATTTTCCTCAGGAAAACCTCTGTCATTTTAGCTTAGCTCCTAACTGCAGGTACCTCCTGGGGCTACAGAGTGCAGCTGTGAGGAGGAATGGATGGAAATGTCAGGACAGATGTGAGGCTTGACTCTGAGGAATGAAGAGCTCTCTGAGACCCGGCAGGACACAGACAGACTTGGCATCCTCACCACTGAGCACAGGAAGGAAGTGGAGTGGAAGAGAACCAGGCACAATTTTTAAATGCGGCTCTCTTGAATCAGCTTGATGCTTATGTAATTTTCATTTATTTAAGGATTGTTTTGCATGGCAAGAGTTCACAAAAACACAAGAAAAAAAACCTCCACAAAGATAACACACACTTAATAATATAAAAATACTTTCAAAACCTGGCACGGTACAGTTGCTTTCCTAGAGGAACAGCAGCATTTTACTCTAAGAACAGTACTTGCTAGATATTCCACTGGTATCTTAGAGCACCATGCTAAAATAAGCCATCATGCACCAAACTTGACAGCAGTATAGAGAACCTTGAGGTGCACCACCTGCAACACATTCTGGGACCCATCAAGACCACTGCAGTGACCTTTATCACAAGTGGCTTCAGGGAAAATAGTGTTTGTCTGTTATCCCTTCCAACAGTAAAACCAAAGGGCATAATTAAGAACAGATCAAGAGTGGGTAAGATGTGAAGCAGCATTTCAGAAGAGTAGTTATGGAGTCTCACCTTCATGACAAAAGAATACAATATTTTACAAAAATATAGTCATGGATAGCTTGAACCACAATAATAAAATAAACCCCAGGTATAAGAAAAAGCCTTAAAGAAAAAAATCAGAGTAGAAACTCTTCACAAGAGTTAGTATTGTTTCAGTGAAAACCCACAAACAAGACCTGCAGCTAACACAAGCAGTCTTAGCTAACCCATTTCAATGGTGTCAAGTGGAGTTCAGTGAAAGGTGGGTACAGTTCTATCTGTATCTCAGAGCACCCAGAAACAGGTGTCAGACATACAAATCAAATGTTCCACAAAGGCAACACCGATATAAGTATTTTACCTGTAAAATAACGTGTACCGTATTTTGCCACTACCTGAAGCAATAAAAGCTGCCTCATTATTCTTTATCGACACCCACATTATTTCAAAAGAATCTGTCTGATCTACAGAATTCTGCATCCTCATGCCATCCCCTGAAAATTAAGACCAGAACCTTTTATCTGTTGTATTCCAAGTATGAGGCATCAAAATGCCTCCTTAATGTGAAAATTAGCATCTCTGAATATTTGGAATTTTGCTTCTAACTTCTGGACTTGCCATAGAAATTCTTACTAAGAGAAAGCCGAGTCATGGAAATAAGCTTTATTTTTTTCTTAATACAGCAAAGCTTGATATCATTCTCATCTACAGTAGAAGTGGTTTCTACAGCCCAGGACTAGTTCACATGAAAAAGCTGTGAGTACAAGAAAAACGTTATCACCTCACTAACTGGAAGCTTTACAGTTCTAAGCAGCACTGCTAGGTATTTCATAACTGGT
This sequence comes from Heliornis fulica, assembly GCA_013399135.1. Lineage (NCBI taxonomy): Eukaryota > Metazoa > Chordata > Aves > Gruiformes > Heliornithidae > Heliornis > Heliornis fulica. Next base: position 180,842 of record VXBZ01011158.1, on the reverse strand, counting down.
ATTTATGTTTTCTGGAAGTAAAAAAAAAAAGTCCCTCAAATGATATAAATTTCAGGTTCACATACAGTAGTAGATGCTCAAATAGGAAACCAGATACATAAAGATAGGCACATAAAACTGCAGACAGTTTTAAAAAATAAAATGTAGTTGTATCATGAATATCAGTAATATTCTTAAAACTAAAAGAAATATTTTTCTTTAATTCAGGTGTGTTAAAACATATCAAGATTAGAACAAGGGGCTGAGCCACAATATCCAAAAAAAAAAAAAGAAATTGTTCTCTAATCACATTTCTCAAAGCCAAAGAAAAAAAAAAAATCTGGTTTAGTCTTACCTCAGGCCTATGCAAAGGCAACTGTTTACTGTAAGACTTGACTAAAAACAATAGTTAGGTCATAGCTATATGCAGACACAAAAAATACCGTTGAAGAGTAACAGAAATCTTTTCATCCAGGACTGCCAAAAAAGGGAGCAAGTTCAAGGCTGACTAATTATCAATATTTTTCAGCTATATTACATTTGACTGGTTACAGATACCTGGACATATTTTTAAATCTTTCTCCTCTAATAATCCCCATCATTATATTCTGGTTCTGTTCTTTACCAAACTGGATTCTACCATAGTGTTAGCAACATACTCCTGATATATTAAATGAAGGATAAGTTTTAAATGAGGAATGGACAAAAAAAATTAGACATATTGTTCTGCATATTAATATGGCTATTTAAATCTACACTGATTAGACTGCTATCTAATTGCTCAGGACGAAGGAAGCATTCTAAAGTCTTTACATTGGCATTGCTAAAATTAAAATCTTTGGATCTAAGAATGACATAGTGGGAAGCAGCAAAGTGATTTTGAAAACAACCAAACCTGGGAAGGAGAGTAGTGCTCAGCTTTTAAAATTATTTATGAAAATATGAAACTGGGCTCCAAATACTGAGTACCCCTACCTACAACATTATTCTACTGATTGAAGTATTCAGAATGAGATCTTCCAACTGCATAATAAGATGATATTTTCAACTTGAAAAGATGGTGATGTGAGACGTGAACTGTCAAGGGAAGTCACTGAGACCCTTCAGTATCACAACAAACCCTGTAACATGAATACTAAAGGACTAAAGTTCTTTCACATATATTTGGGGAGAATAAAAAAAGGAATGGCTTAGGCAGAACAAAGATTCTGGCAGATAGAAAAGCCTTTTCAAGTCCTTGGGGCAAGCAACTTTCAGTTTCTACTGTACCTATGTTATCCTTAGCTCCATGCTGTACTGCTGCACACAGTAGTGGAGAACCTTGCAGGATAGGAATTCATGCACCAGAATCTGTCATTAAAAGATGTTTATGAAGATCAAATATATAGTATATTAGGTTGGGCTTGGCCTTCAATTTACCACTTCACACAATACTTTCTATCAAAGGATCTTAATACACATTACACGTCATACAAGTTTTCTGAGACAAGCCCTATATTTTTTCAGCACTTGCAGAAACATCACTACCTAAAGGTGAAACGATTTCCCCAAGTCTTTGAGATAATAACTACAGCACATTCTCTCATCTACGCTGTACCCCTCTCTCGTACCACTATGTCTCTCTCACAGCTGCCACCCATGAGCTAAGTGTGAAGAGCTAATAGAGCAGAGTTCATCACTCAGAGAGACCCGAGTAGTGATGCTGGCAGTGAGACAAAGCCCCGATCTTCCACTTTCCATCTAATTAAAAAGAAGACCACCACACCCAAACCTGAAGCAATTATCTGGCTCACCAAATAATAAATTAAGTAATGAGAAAGTTTCCTGCCACTTCCCAGAGTCTGAATGTGACTGCTGAAACGAGCAGTAATACACACCGATTTCCGCATAGGGTTTTGGGAATCTAAGTAGCAACGGCCACCGCGCGTTATTAATAATTACCGCCCTACAAGGACAAATTTGGTTTCCCAGCAGAGCGACCAACCAACGTCCGCAAACACTAGAGGGCAACAGTGTCGCACAGAAGAAGTCCGGCAGAAAAGAAAAAGAAAAAAGGAAACCAACCCAGCCGAAGGGCTGCCGTGGGTACCACACCAGTCAGGCAGATGCTAAGTGAGCTAGTGAAGAAGAAAACAAAACCAAACCCGAAGAAACACCGCCAAACAAACCTGAAAACGCTCCCTCACGCAGTGGGACACTGGGACGCGCCCGTGCGCTTGGGGTCGGAGCCCCGGCGGCGCTGCCGCCACCTGCCCCAGCACCGGGCGGACGCC
>VXBZ01011158.1:76506-178096 GCA_013399135.1 Heliornis fulica | reverse complement strand
CCTTCAGCGAGCCGTGGTGGCCGCACCCGCAGGGGCGCACACCTGCGGCAGCCCCCTCACGGGGGGACGAGAGCCGGGGCTCTTGCTCAAGGCAACTCCGTTGCGGCCTCCAGCAAATCACAGGCTCCTCCCGTTGTGGGGTTTTGGGGTCTTTGTCCCCCATTAAAAAAAAAAAAAATTCTATATTTTTTTTCTTCTCAAAAACCCCTCTACAACAGTGCTGGGGGATGTTTAACTCAAATCCTCTTGTGAAACTTCCCTCTGTTCAACTAGTTTAGGATCTGACCGATTTCTGAAGCATTTTAAGTGTAGTGCACAATATTGGAAATTCCATAAGGTCAATAATATTTTCTCAAGACAATTTGGGGTTAAAATCTTGAAAGAATGCCAAGTAATGTGTTTGCAGCCTCACTGCTTTTCTTTATTGAATTTTCTAACCCCATCTTAAACACTGAGTTAGCCCCACTGTATTTTTACACTGCTAACTCCGTCTCCTTCTCTCCAGACATGGGGCTATTCCATTACTGCAGGTTAGGGAGTTACGGTTCCTTGCCTGAACCGCATTAGCTGACTTCTAGCCTTTGCAAATGGGAAATAAAATTAATAAATTTTACAAGTGCCCTCTTGATCTAACTAATTTACTTCACAATTGCGTAGTGATTGTTAGCTCACCTAATGGCTGATAATTCAATACACCAGATTAATTCCATCACTGGCGGTTCTCTGCCCAAACCTTCTTTCTATGGCTCACTCAAGATAGAAATTTAAGGAAAAAAAAAAAGCCAAAGTCATCTGAATGTTCCTTCTCCAGACATCAACAGAATTTAAAGCTCTTCATTCAGGAATATTTACGGATTTCTCCTCATTTTCCACCCTTTTATTCTCGTGACACACTCACACGGAACACCCAAAATTTTAAAGTCTTCTGAACTAAGCAGTGCAAGGTCCCAGGCCCCATGAGCTTGTCTTCCAGTAAGACAGAGGACTTGTTGACACAAGGGTCAACAAGGGCTTACTCTGCATGGTTATTAATCCATGGAAACACAGAGTCCGTTTCTGAATTCCTGTTGTCCTCTCAATGTTCTACACAAAGGCATTTTTTCCAATATTAAGATTCTTGGCAGCATGGATATCCTCATTACAGTCTTGTTTTGGGGCCTCTCTATTATGAAGGATTTTCCTACAACATGCTATGAAGAATAGGGGTGGAAGCCAGCCAAAAGTGACTGGAATACTTGGATGTGAGTTAAAACTGCCAAATATACATTGTTTTCTTCCTACCATTCTTTCTGGCACTTTTAAAAGTTATCACTGGCCAACATGGACAGAAGAGTGTTGCATGCTACTTGTCCTCATAAGTACTTGGATGCTCAGAGAGATGTGCTAGACATCTCACAGCTGAGGGCTTCAGCACCACAAGTCAGCAGCTGTAGTACTGAGTGTATCTGGCAGGAATATTACCAGCTTTGATCTTTCTTGGTTGATGCTACTTCTCTCTTTTTTTTTCTTTTTTCTTTTTTTTTTTTCTCTCTTGAGCTGTCATTGCAGCATGAACTGGGCATGATGTCTTAGCTGTTCTTTTAGCAACACATTTCAAGACACTGCTGAGTGTGCTTCTGGCCAAGGCTTCTGCCTGGCTCCCCTGGCTACCTCACAAAACAAACTAGTAATGTGGTGTTGCTTTATCACAGAGTCCTATCACAAATGGCGTAATTGTGGTTGTTTACCTCTGAGGTCACATCTAACGTGCACCATACCAGAACTGAATAGGTAAATTTAGTCAAGAAATTAGGTGGGAGGGAAACTAGTGGGCTACCAAGCTGCATGCAAAATGGAGGCACATTCAGCAACTGCTAGCCTGTACCATGAACTAAGGCAACACCTACGCTGCTGCTGCTGCTGTTATGCAAAGCAGGGTCTGAACCCTAACTCCCAGACATACGTACTCACTTGCATCCATATACCAGCCTAGACATGGAAGTGCACTGTCCTCTGTTCCATGTCTGGGAAGGTAGCTCCACTTAGACCGATTCCCCAAATCAGCTATATTCCAAGTGAAGGATTCAAGACTTGAGTATGTAGCCCAACACTACAAATCACAGAATGGCTGAGGTTGGAAGGCATCTCTGGAAGTCATCTGATGGACTCCACAGCCTCTCTGGACAACCTCTGACAGCACTTGGTCTCCCTCACAATAAAAAAATTGTTTCCTGACGTTCACATAGAACTTCCTGTGTTTCAGTTTGTGCCCACTGCCTCTGGGTCTGGCACCTGTCTCCACTGACCCCCTCTGCACCCTCCCTTTGGCTGTCTGTACACATTGATAGAGCCTCTCTTGAGCCTCCTCTTCTCCAGGTGGAATAGTGCCAGCTCTCTCAGCCTTTCCTCACAGGAAAGATGCTCCAGTTCCTTAATCATCTTAGTCATCCTTCACTGACCCTTCCTTCATAGCTCCATGTCCCTCTTGCACTGGGGAGCCCAGAACTGGACCCCACTCTCCAGGTGTGGCCTCACCAGTGCTGAGGAAAAGGCAAGGATCACCTTCCTCAACCTGCCAGCAACACTTCTCCTAGTGCAGCCCAGGATGCTGTTAGCCCTCCCAGCAAGGGCATACCATTGACTCAAGTTCAGATTGATGCCCACCAGGACCCCCAGGTCCTTTACTGCAAAGCTGCTTTCCAGCTGGCTGGCCCCAGCATGTCCTGGTGCCTGGTGGGACTGTTCTTCTCAACTTCCCCTTCTTGAAATGTGAGAGGTTCCTGCTGGCCCATTTCTCCAGCCTATCCAGGCCCCACTACAGATTTATGTTCGAAGTTGAATTACCTGATTTCCTGCTAACAGATATATTCAGTTTATATGAACACAGATCACTTCAGTGTGAAAAAACTAAACCTGGGAAAATTAAAATGCTTTGTACACACACACACCTTTACTCTCCTACTGAAATATGCAACTTAGGCACTGAAATGCCATTCAGTATCTGGCACCGAATCCTTACTTTGAATATCTGTCCTGTGTCTGATAAATGGCTTATTTTCAGGCTAATTACTTTGAAAATTGTAGCTTAATGAATCCCTATCTATATAAATTACATTGTGTTCTGACAGTACTGCTGACTATTTATGCCCTTATACATAGACATGGCTACATGGGCACACTTGCACACAAACCAGTAATTCTGATTACGCTCTTTCTCTTGGGAAGAGAAAGAAAAGAGATGAAAATATGTGCTTAAGAACTTCCAGCAACAGTTCTACCTCAGCTCAGCTTGACTTTTTAGCAATCTCCTATCTAGAGTATATTTAAACATTTTTTTTTCTTGCAATGTTGGCTTCAAAAAGAGGCAGTCTACCTTCCATGGTGGCAGCCTCAGCTTTTTGCTGTTCTTACTGCCAGCCTCTACACATGAATGATCTCTTTCTCATTCACATTTTTCTTCAAATTCAAGTCTACACACAGTGCTTTCTCCTTTTGCATCATCAGCAATCTATCTCTCTCAAATGAACTGAATCCTGCCTTGATTGTGGTCTCGTTTCTTTCAGGCTATTACTGCAAGAAATAGTTCTAACCATTGCATGGGTCAAAGTCTGTGAACACACTCTTGGTACTTCCAAGTGCAGCTGAAATCTGTGTAAAATTTAAGCATTTTTGTTATGGTGGTTATGATTACAACTCCCACCACAATTTATACCTATAAGAGAGATAGATTACTCTGGGCATCGTTCAATAAGCCCAGGAATGGTTATTGATTAATTGAAAACAAGAGTTTTCAATTAATAAAGAAATACTTCATCTAGTCCTGCCACTTCAAAGATTAGACAAATCTCTTAACCAAACACTTACTGATTTTGTTGACAGTTTTGTGCAAGGAAAACAAGGAGCACCCAGGCAAGTGCCTGTTTTTAGTCATTTCACTGTTACTTTTTTAAAGCTACTACAAGGGCTACTGGACAGAAGTCAAAGTTACTGTAGATTCATAATGCTCTTTGGATTAATTAAAAACTACATTTTAAACCAAATATGATAAATACACAATACTGACTATGCTTAAGATTTTCATAATTTAAATAATATTCGAATATAAAGTAATGAGTCCTTAATGGGTATTTTTTCTCTCCATATACTTGACCTATAATATTGCTTGATGAAATTGCCCAGTGAAGGTTATGACTACAAATGAGGGGTTCCTGAAGCAGGGCTGAGCCCAGAATATGAGACCACATCACTCTATACTAAAATGGACGTGGTCTAAAGCCAGTGAATACTGTTCCATGTTAACATTGAAAAACCAAATTTCTCCCCTTAGTTAACCTAGAAAAGGTTTTCTTTACAAGTGCCATCTACATAATAAGAGAATAATGTGGCATAATATTTAGGAAACACGTGGTCAGAAAAGTAATCAACTAAGAGGCAATCTCACAGAAAAAAAACCCAACCCCGATGCTCTTCAAGTTCATAATTGCACTACCTTTCTTCCCCTGTTATTATAATACCCTTCATTTGTGAAGCATTTAAAGATTATTCTGTAGCTGGGAAACCAGCCACGCTTGTGCATTTTCTCTAAAAAGTCACTTGCTCTCAGATGGAAAATACATTTATTGTTTCAGTAGTTTCTATTTCATTTTCAGTACCTTAATCTAAAAAATCCTACTATGTGCATATATTGTAGTAATATCCTTCAAACCAGGGGAAGGCAAGTTGCTAATTACATACTGTGGGTGATGACTACTTGGCAGCAGAAAGGGATTTTTATCTCAAAGCTTAGAATAAACTATTGTTATAAACATGTTTTGTTCCATTTCCGTCAGGGCCTCGAGACAATTGTCATCTTTATACACTGATCAAATGGCCAGCTTTGGAATTCAAGAAGTTAAAAACGTCAGCAGGTATTTCTGTTCCAAGCTGCAAAACCATCATTTACTGCTCAAGCCACATGTCGTAAGAACTGTAAGACAGATTCATTAATGAGGAGCACCCAGTATTTTCTGTCACAATTTACCAGGAAATTTGCTTATGAAAAGGGAGGAAAGACTCTTCCTTCCCATTATATGAGGCTTGCAGGTTTCAAGTTAATAAATATTCAAAAAAATAGCAGCATACATTTTAAATTAATGTCAGTTTGAGTGAAAGCTCCTCAGTAATAGTAAAATTGGTTACAGGAAAGTGATAACGGGATGGAAGATAATTAAAAAGAAACCAAGTTGCTATAAGCACAATCAACACTCTAAAGCATCTTTGCTCTTTTAAGGAAAATAATATGTGATTAAAACTTCTGTTAAAATTTGATTTTAGTATATATAATGGGGCATAGTCTGGACTAAGAAGAACTTCCATAATAATTACCCCAAACCCAACTAATTTTTCCCATCAATAACCAAGAAAATGTTCTAAAAAAATCTTGTAATTTGAAAAGAGGAAAAAAAAAATGAAATTGCTAAACCCTGCTCTTTGGACCAGCAATAATCCAAACTCTCGCAAAGCAAAGTATCATTTGCAGTCAGCTGGATAAATGATCACGATTTCATCTTTCCTTTCTCTCAACAAAAGTAACTAATTTGGTGGTTTGGTTTTTGTTTTTTTTTTTAAATAAAGCAAGTGTCCTTCTGCACTTCCTTCAACTTCCTTTTGCCCTGCTGGTTTTTCTATAGAAGTAAATCCCTCCTGCCTTTTCTGCTCCTTAAACAACCAACACCTGAAGCACAGCCCAGCTTCCCTGTGCCCTTGGAGGCAGCAAACAAAGAGCAATAAACAGAGGAGCTTTCACGGGAACGGGATGTTATTCAGAATGCGAGGTAACGCGCTGCAGGATCAATGACATGAACGTCTGCTATAAACTGGGAGCTCATCAGTTGGAAATCACTGAGGTGGGAAAGGACGTGGGTACTAGTCAAAGTTAGAGAATGTCTGTCAGCTGCCACAGTGATGTGCCTAGAAAATACCGCAAACAGTTCTTGCAAAGGAAAAGAAGTGGGAATATTGCATAAGGCTGTGGCTGAATCTCACCTGGAATGTTTAAAGTTCAGGGCAAGTGATTCCAAGTGGAAGAGGTGGAGAGCTGTTATCATAACATGGGGAATATGCACCCCATCGCATGACAGGCAAGGGGAAGGTTGAAAGGTAATGCAGGCATCGTTGCTAACAAGTACTTAAGACAAAGGAAATTTTGGGCATAAAAATGATTAAAAACTGTGCATATAGTTAGGCTGGAAATTAGAAGCAGCTTTTAAGGCATTGGTGTGAAGCAGACTCATTCTCTGAACAGTAAGGGCAAAAAATGTAGCCAACTTTAAGAAGAGCTTGGGTGACTACAGGACGTTATTCATCAGAGTGCTAGATTGGACTTGATGACTTAAGAGGATCTTATCGATTGGTGACCCTATATTTTTTATTGTGCTGGGATCAACAGCAATGAAAACACCAACAATAAATCCTAATCTTTGACATTTAAAGTTGCTATCAGGTGATACAGCTGCAGGGTTTTGTTTGTAACATTGATTCTTTCAGGCTGTCTGTAGGCACTAGCAGAGAAGGGCACCTGCATTCTGTTCACCTGAATATGAACATCAGCTTCCAAGTTATAATTTTTTTTAATGAAAGCTTGTATTCTGGAACTCAAGATGTCAGCCTCCAGGGATATCTATCAGGTTGTCATCTGTCCCAGAAGTCAACAGGTAAAGGGGGAAAACAAAAAGGAGGGATTTATTTTCTTTCTTCCTAGAATTAATTTGAATACTTTACTGCTTATTAATATTTCAGTTCTCCCCAAACATGAAATGGATTAAAATGTCAGAAATGCTGGTAGAACTCTTATTTTTGTCATTTATTAGTTTGATTTAATAATAACAAATTATGTCAATATGTTGCCCATATGTAATCACGTGACATGCACAGAGATCTTAATTACCCTGTTCATCAAGTAAGGATATTCATGATAGCACATATTATCCAGGGTATTATCCTATATTGTAATATGTGATGCCACATGAATACCATATGGGAGAGGGATTTAAAAAAGGTTACAGGCTAATAAGAGTATTTTATTCCACTCAGAAAACTCAAGAGAAACAGTTCTTTTCAAAGACTCAGAGATTGTAATTACATGCAAAACGTTAAGTCACCTTAAAGGTAAATGCTAACCCAGAAAGACTGAAAATTAAAATTAAAAGCTGAAATTTCCTATTATTAGTGCCCCACTGCACTAGATATTGTGCAAATACATGAAAAAGGTGGCTCCTGTAACAAGGAGTTTAATTCCACCTTTCAGCTTGTGTTGTTCTAGAAAAGAAATTGTAGTAGGTTTAAGCTAGCAGCTGGTGGTCATATAATAGCAGTGAATTATAATGTTTTATAATGCTGTGAATTTTGTATGTAATTCCCTGTGAAATTTACTAGGAGCTGTGCCTAGAAAATGATGCTTCAGCATAGCCCCAAATGTCAGATTTACTGTTTCATTTTATTTACCCACTATGTGCCACATCCCTTGTGCCTTGTGCCTTCTCCTAGGTCATGAACTCCATGGGACAGGGCCCAGAAGGAGATAGACAACTAAGCTGACTTACACAAAACACAGATACGGCTCTCTGCCCATTATTTGCCCATGAAGTGTCATTTCTGTGAGATTACAAAGATATATCAACAGTAAGTGATGCTTCTATCATCCTTCAGTTCAGCAGGGGGAGCACAACTAGTATCTCTGTTGCATGACAACACTACTGTGACTCTTCAGTAACTACATTACGTCTTCCAACGCGATTTGTAATCATCTGGATGATATTTAAAGACTTGATCCCAGAAACGAATCAAGTATTCATTTAACTGTACATACAGGACACAGTCATACTGTCTGTAGCTGTGAGGCCCAGTAACCTCTGTTTGACTTCAGACTCAGAGCCTTGGACTCAGTTACAGCACCCCCCTGCTTACCTCCTCTCTTGCACCATCCCAGGCACATGCTCCTGCGCAAGGCATTGACACAATCCGCAGTACTGCTGTGAAGATGCAGTCCTAAGGGAGGAGTCCTGAGGGAATTAGTCAGGGGCTGAATGTTTTCCTATGGCTCCAGTGGGCTGAACCACATTCATGGTGGCCTGCTGCATCTCCTGCTTCTGTGCTTGAGTGCAGGCTGGCCTTTGATGATGTGCTTTGTGGGGCTGCTCTGCACTGCTCATTAGCACAGAGGGGTGGGAAGGGCTGTGACTACACAGGAGATAGTCTGTCCCTCCTGGAAATCAAATAATTCAGTATCAAACAAATGACAAAATCAAACAAAAATAGCAAGCTTCTTACAAACCTTGTGTTTCCTCCCACCACAGTGAAAGCTCCGACTGATTCTAAGCCCCTTCTCTTCAAGAAGCACTTCAGGAAGGCTAGGTTGCCCAAGACGGGCCTGTGCTGCTGCAGTGTGATCCCAAGGAGCACACGCATGGCTCTCTGTGCTAGGCAGAGCCCTTTCCTACTGCTCTGAGTATGGCAGAGCTCGGGCATGAACCGCACGTCAAGAAGCCACCATGCTCTCCTGCAGTGACAGGGACATCAGCAAAGCAGCTACATCCTCATCTCTCTGCTTCTTTGAGGAATGGTTTCTTCTCCTTTTTGCTCCTCTTCTATCATCACACTGTCCTTGTGGTTGAAAGCTAATTCAAAGGGGCTGCAAATAAGTAAGTCTTAGAAAGTAGGGAAAATTCCCTTTTCCCCCATTTCTTTCCTTTTCCTTCCTTGTCCTGCCTTCTCACTTTTGTCATTCTCTCCTTCTCTTTGCCTCTATTTTTCCTCTTTTTCTTTCCCCAGGCATAAATAGGATGTATGTGTTTAAAACAAACTCACACACATTATACAGAGCTACAATAATATTGATCTCAGCAAGGCTATTATTAGACGAGAAAAGGACTAAATGTACCCTATAGTAGCAATGCTCTAAAAACACAGAAAGGCACTGACAAGTTTGTAAGCCAGTTTACAGAACTGTAAATTTAGCATCTTAGTCCCTATTAAAACATCTAAGCCACCTGACTAGCAGTCCTTGGCTTCAGAGGCTGCCAGTGATACTGCACCAAGAGAAAACTCACCATGGTGACTGACCGCCTCTCTCTCCCTCTCTCCTCCCTTTCATTTACTCTCGATATAAACCAGATATGGAAGTTTTGTAATTTTAATAGTATCTATACAACAACCTCGAACAGAAATTTATCCTACAGAAGCTACAGAACTTTAGTTGCAATTTTACAATGTCAGAAACAGATAGAGTTTAAATACTGGAAGTGTTTGTAATTGTTCATCTCTAGGGTTGTGAGACAATAATCTTTGCCAGACGTTAAAGGGGATTGACTTCATTGTGATGTTGGAGGCTGACTACTCATTAGCCCTAAAACCACTGGCTGTGGCCAGTATGATGTTGATAAAGCTTGAAGGTTTCTTGAATCTAACCATTCAGTTTATGGTATTGAGGCATTATACATACCTCAGATGAGTAATATGATAACATTTCCTCTATAAACTTTTTCCCGGGTGTAGTACCCAACTTGAGTACAGGGGCAAAATACCTGTTTTCAAGATGCATCAATCAATTAAATGCCATAAGGCATGTTGGAAAGCTGAGGGATCTTGAGTTAAATAAAAGACCCATGTTTATGATAAGTGAGCACCAGAGCCAGCAGAAGAACTAAACAGCTCTGGTTCCCACTAAGGAGCTTCCACCTCAGTATGTTTTTGTGCAGGTATTTGTCACTGAGGTGCACTGTCCCCTACCAGGCCCTCTCAGTTAGTACAGGGCATTGTTTTTAAATTATTTGGTTGCAAACAGTATTTTGGTTCTTCCAGACAATATTTGCTGTTTGGAGCTTGTTCCTGACTGCAGATTAGAGGAGGTGGATGCATGTTTTGACTGTAGCACAAAAGCATTCTCCTTCTTTATGTTAACACTGCAATATTTCTTCTCTTGAAATAAAAAAGTATCCAAAGTACTCTCATCCCATCCACGCACAGTACAAACAGAACAAACAAGGAATGATTTATGCACACTTAACTGTGCTTTATATTTTATAAGATGAAGAGGAATTACTGTGCTGGACAGGGACACATTCCTCTGAAAAATCCGTCTTTGTAGGTTTCTGGTGCTCCATCTCACATCTACAAATGTATTTTAGCACACTATCACAGTTTTCCACTCAGTGAACTCTGCTGTACCACACACAATATATGTGGCCCTGAAGGAGTATTATTAAAGCAGGTTCCCTTGCTAGCAGAGTACCATAGCTGCAAGATACAGCTCCTGTTACACCACTTAGAAATGATTGTGCTCTTGTGTTCTATGACAGATATAATTTCCCAATTTCTGCCAGATGTTTATGATGTTGTTTAAGGAAAAGAATTAATCCTCTCCCTTTTTTCCTTCCATCATCATATTGTATACACTATACTCTGCCTTCGTAGTCACTTCTGAGACAAGTCTGTCAGTTTATATACAGAGCAAAAATCTAACTTTGTTGCCGTTTGATAGAAAGCCTAGGGTTTGCAGCTTGTGGCAAGTCACAGTAAATAAAGGATGCTTTCTTCTAGAGAAAGCTTGCATTTGAAATTTCAAGAACTGTTGGTATGAGTTCACTTACTTGATATTACAAAAGGCCCAATACAGTTTGTACTCACTGGACTTGTATATTAGCTATTGCTGAAAGCAACAAAGCATTAAATTAACAAAAAACAAGCTAAGATTTCCCCTTCTTTATCATCCTCAGATTTCAATATGAAGTGATCAAGTTCAAATTTAATTTGTCTCCTCCCACTGTATCTTACTCTCTACCCATGTAAACACTGAATGAAATAGATTCTCAAGCTCATTCTTCTGAAGGTAACATAGTGACAGCATTCATGTGAGAGAAACTGCATCACGGGTTTTAATAACTCAGTCTTTACACAAGCATTTCTAGAGCTCTTCATGTAGAACTGGTAGAGTAATGAAGAACGTCCCTACTTCTCAGTTCTCAGATCAACATATTAAAATACTTTTGATAGTTTTGAAATTTCCATTAATATTTTCCAATGAGGTTTAGGGCAGTAATATTATTATTTTATGACCACATATATCTCTATGAGAAACACTTCCCTGGACATTCCCTATCTACCCAAAATAATTACATTTAAAAGACAGGCAGGGAGGAGAAAAGCAAATGAGAGATTCAGTGATGGTCCATGAATACAGAGAAGAGATTGGGAAGCCAGAGAAGGCAGAGCTAGGAGCAATATTTGCAAGGTATAGTGGCTTGCAGTCCATTGCATGTATTGCACTCCCCAAAACAGCGTGACTCATTGTACTTGGGTCGAGGGCAAGGAACTACCTTAGTCAAACCCAAAAAGTCAAACCCATCTACATCACCAGCAGTCAAGTATATGATACAAACCACGCCACTGATAGGTGGTGGATCAAACAACAAATGGATCTCAACAAATGGACTTTTATTTTTTCTCCATTGTCCCAACAAGTAAGAAGGGAGAGGCAAACCTTCACAGCTTCCTGTGCAACAGGCAATACTCTGTGACTTCAGGGTCACAGCTAGTAATGAGTGGGTAGGTACCTACTCCATCTCTGCGTCCCAGCTCAGATAGCAGACAAAAGCAGCTGTGGTGGTACTGGTCACCCTCCCTGCCCAAGGCAGACACTAGGAACGGAGAACTCTCACTTCAGAAAAGCCATGGAATAGCAATTAAGAGAGGTTTATTATCAATTCCTTCTGCATACAAAGCTCCCACTGACTTAAGAGGATTTTTTTGCATGCCAATAAAAGTAGCACCAGGTCTCAGATGGCAGTGATTTCCAAATGGTGTGGACACAAGCCAGCTTAAACTATCAGATCAAGAAGCAAAAAGTTCTATGAGCATAATGATGCCCTTGAGACACCCAGTTATACAAGTATTTGCTTTAAAAATAATGAAGCACATCCATTTTCCCACCCCTTTAAATCAAAAGAATAATATTTTCCCCTATAATCAGGAGGCTGCATTCTCAACACAATCTAATGAATGTGATGACAACTCCTGTATTCTTCAAAGAAGTTATATGACTATTACATAGAAAATGTCCCCATTTTTGCAGGAGACATTCTATAGTGCAACATTTTTTTTTCAGCCTTAATTGAACATTGAAGCATTCACTTGTTCATGTTGTGGTCCAAGTAAGCTTTTCACAGAACCACAGAATTGTAGGGGTTGGAAGGGACCTCCAGAGATCATCGAGTCCAACCCCCCTGCCAAAGCAGGTTCTCTAGAGCAGGTCATACAGGTCGGTGTCCAGACAGGTCTTCCCTGGGCAGCCTGTTCCAGTGCTTTGTCACCCTCACCACGAAGAAGTTCTTTTGCACATTGGTGTGGAACCTCCTGTGGTCCAACTTGTGACCATTGCCCCTTGTCCTATCCCCACAGGCCACTGAAAATAGGTTGGACATCTCCCTTTGTCTCCTACACTTCAGATATTTATAAACTTTGATGAGATCCCCTCTCAGTCTTCTCTTCTCAAGGCTGAACAGCCTCAGTACACTCAGTTTTATTTTTTATTTTTTTTAAATTAGCTGCACCATTCACTAAACAACTCCTACCAGGTGAATGAATTCCAACTTTATGTAAAAGTGATCAATAATTTTTTTACAATCAAGCCAGTGTTAATATAATACAGTGTTAATTTTCATGTGGAAGACAGAATCTGAACAAAAAAAATATATCCCTAGTCATTAGCAAAGAGACTACATTAGCTTCAAACATAAATTACCTCATCTGAGACCTACCTGTAAATGAATAGAGTCTAAGGGAATTTAAGAGAATAGTAAAGGATCCAACATACATATGCTAGCATTTAAGTCATTACCTCTACCAGATGGGTAGAAGTCACACTGACCAAGCAGATATTGCACCTCTACACCACTCTCTATTGACAGGCCAAATTAGGATTCATCTAAAAGCAAAACCAGAATACTCAAAGCAAACCATAGTATATCTCTGGAGTTCATACATCTTTCCCATGAGGAAAAGCTGAGAGAGCTGGGGCTGTCCCACCTGGAGAAGAGAAGGCTCGAGGGAGGTCCCATCACTGTGTAGAGGTTCTGAGCAGCCTGCTGTGGGTGACCCTGCTTGAGCAGGGGCATTGGATGAGATGACTTCCAGAGGTGCCTTCCAACCTCAGCCATTCTGTCATTCTTTGAAACCAAATGACTTAGCTCTACACTTCCTGCTGCCATGAGGGCTTTTAGTCACAAACCTCTTAAACTCAGTTTTTGTAGATTCTCAAAAGTGAGATAACTGTTTGACTTGCTTGACTTCCCTGAGAACAAATTAGTTGCCTTTATATACCTTTCTTTCATTATTATCTTGCTCCTGTAGACCTTATTCAATGAGGCAAAGCCTTTGCTGATTTTAATGACAACATTGCTGTAGTAATTCCTGCAGGGTTGAGCCCCAGAAAATCATCAAACTTCTCTTTTTTTTAATTGTGTTCTTAGAGGCAAATTACCTATGGTGCTTCCTGCAGTTTATTTATGGATGAGAGTGAAGGATTGTACAATTTACAAGTCTTTTGCTGCAAAGCCATTCACCCTGATGATAGTTGATATGATTAAAAGCTAAAGCTTAGTGTCTCTAACTCGTACTTTAATTCAGACTGGTGCTATGTGAGCAGCCATACAGCCACTCTGCTCTCAGGTATGGCTGGATGGACTTCTGTTGTGCCAACCTGACAGCTCCAGCTATCCTTGCCAGCTTCTGAGTTTTACAAGTTGCTTTGCTTTAGAAGCAGTCTGTGGTGCTGAGGCCTGAATAAGTACAAAATATGTTACCATCAGATATACAAACAAATTATCTGAGGCACAGGAGATGTTCTTACAAAAATGTTCTGCTCTGCTTGGTTCCATCTTCTTGGTCAGTAACTTTTAGACTACATTGGCATTGGAAATAATTTGAAAGCTTGGAAAAAAATCTCACTTCAGAGAAGCTTGCAGTCATTTTCAAAGAAAACTTAATTTGTTTTCTATCCTTGTGACCAAAAAGCATGTCTTTTTCTTTTGGCAGAACTGTGTCCAAAAAACCTGTTTCTTATGCAAAACTGTGGAACTCAAGCAAAGCATATGTTCTGATGCTAACAGAGCTTTTCCTTAGTTTTAATTCACTTTACACAAAAATAATCAGGCTGAATTACATTCAGGAAAAAAACCAAAACACCAAAACAACCCAAAACCAAAAATCCCCCAAACAACCCCAAATTCTATTTTATTCTCCACTTGAAGAATTTAAGGAAGGAGCTTGATGAATCTAATTTCCTATTAGATTTATTTCAATTTTCTGGAATAAAAATGAAGATATGTATTATTCTTGACTTCCATTATTTACATAATTTCAGGTTGATAGCTTTTGTTCTTCTGATTGACACTTGACCTATACTCAGAAAGAGCAGCTTGAAGAATACTATACTTCAAAAGTGAAATGAAATTACTACGTAGTTCTATTGTTGTTTTATGATGTATACTCAAGAATCTTAGATCTTGTTCATGGAGCTACCTATCTCCTTAAAAATTACTTCATGTCATTTTTTGGGGGAAGATCTATGGAAATGCTGTATGTGAGAATGTGGCTGTGAAATAATTCTTGTTTTCTCTAAGACAGTTGAAGATAATTAACTGAAGGTCAAAAAGCTATTTCTTTTATTTTTTTAATCTTTAATGCAGACACAGGGACATGAACTCTACTTAAGATACGAACCAGATGACAGGTACAACTTCGATTCCTAGATATATACATCAGAATTGAGGCCACTGCAAAAAGCTTTAGGAAATACCAACTTGTTTTTTTGTTTAACATCCATGTAAATAATTTAAATTAGTATTTATATTCATGTGATATGTACATGGACAGTGTCCATGTTCATACATTCATGTTCAGGATCTTTCCTTTATTGTACAGTTTAAATTCTAACTGTCCAACTGTTTAGCATGCTGGGATGGGTTCCCTCTAAAATGAGGAGGGATGGCGTCTCTAAATCGTTCTGAATCGTAGAATCATAGAATGATTACAGTTGGAAGGGACTCCCAGAGGTCATCTAATCCACCCCCCCTTCAAGAAGCAGGGACACCCCCAACTAGATCAGGTTGCTCAGGGCCTCATCCAACCTGGCCTTGAATGTCTCCAGGGATGGGGCATCCACCACCTCTCTGGGCAACCTGTTCCAGTGCTCCACAATGTGTAAAGAAGGAAGAGAGAGGAATAAAATCAGCAACTTCATTAAGATGATAAATGTGAAAGGTTGGTGATATCTGCAAGTGATCTGGAGTGTGTTGTCATACTCAGAGCTAGAAAGTTCCTCCTACAGGCTGCAAGAATAAGGTATAGACTAAGAAAAAAAATGAACAGAATGTGCAAAGCAAAGCATCTTTTAAGTATCAAGCTGATGAAATTCTTGTGTTTAAACTCATAAGAAGGTTAGACTTAACAAAAGAATCGTGGTATAGCAATATTTGAACACTTTATCCTAATATTTATTGCCAAACTTATTTCCTATAAGCCCTTGACATTGAACCCCTTCATTTTTGATAACTGCTGGACAAACACAGAACAAAACTGACCGTGTCTACTGAAGAATGCAAATAGCAGGGAAGAGATGAATGCAGACACACTGAGGACACACAAAGAAACCCATCTGAAATAACATTAGCACTTCCAAGCAGTACAGGCAAAATTAAGGACAAAAATAACTGAAGGGGATAAAGTAGGAGGATCACAAGAGTTGGAAAATTCTGGGTTAAGGAAGCTGAGGTAAAGATCAGTGAGGTTGTGAAGATCAACAAGAAGCTGGAGAGAATTTATGAATATGTATGGGATCTCAACATTGCTTCCTTTCCTCATTGAACCAGTTGAACTTTGAGGCATCTCTATTCCTGGGATCCCTTCAATCCCATTCCTCCCTCCATGCAGCCACCAGTAACAAAGCTTTCCTACCCCAAGCTCTCCTCCCAGCAGCAGCTGTATTCTCGCCTCTGTATTGCTTTGTTTGTGACTAAGTGGAAAGGAATTGCTGAAGGAAACAGGATGGTCGTGTACAACTGTGCAGAGGAAAAGCAGGGTTTAGCTGCTTAGGAAGTAGTTGCTGCTCAAACAGGTAAGTCTCCTGTCTCCTACAAAACTCCAGAAGTGCACTTGATGCTGCCATCAGCCTGTTGCCCTAGTGCAACTGCCTACATTGCTATATCCAAAGACAGATAAGCCCTAAGTCAGAATCACAACCACAGAAATTATGATGTGTTACAGCAATATGTCTAGTGGTTTGTAACAGCATGAGATTCTGTACCAGCTACTATAGAGGTAAAGAGTGTACAAAATAAAAACTATACTGTCTACATAAAGGCCTGGTCTTATGGTTATCTGGTTTTAGTCCCAAGCAGGATGTTCACTGTCAGAAATAAAAAACACCTTTTTGAAGCATTGGGATGAAGAGGATATGTTATATTTTAATTTATTCTAGATATTGAAAGTACTTCATAGTAATCTGAATCCTTTCCAGGTATCCTGTGAATAATACTTTTGCCATTTTAAGGATTTCATTTGCAAGAGTCTGTACAACTTATTAGGCCTAACATAAATAGATTTGAATAAACAATCATTTACACAGGGTGAAAATATACAACTCAATGGAAGAAGCATTTTTTTATCCATTAAATCCTAACTCTGACATGCACTGACATTTATCTATGGTATTTCCTTCAATTGTTCTCATTAAAATTGGACTACAGTTACTTGTAGCCTTGCAATGTGTTAAAATGAAGAAGGAAAAAAAAAGTACTTTTGAGAGCAGTTAATTTAGAATTAAATTAGTTTCTTCACAGATCAGAAGATATGTATATAGCAGAATCTTATTGAATTATTATCAGCATGCTTCACTATGTAAGAAAGAGCAAAGGACAGTGAGACATTACTCCTCACAGAATTGCAAAGCTATACTCCCAATCAAATCCAATCAAGAAGAGACAAAAAAGAACATGGAAACAATTCTGTTCTGAAAGATCATTTATCTTTTGTTTTAAGGCAAGCAAAAAGAGAACAGTTTTGTGTGCCAAAAAATTAGTTTTAAACATGGGCCTCATCCAAGTCAGTCATCTTTTTTCTACTGACATCAATAAGGACTTTTCCAACCTAAAAGGTACCACAACCCACCTAGAATAAGTCTACAGTGCCTTGGTGATGATTCAGGGGGTCAAATGGTCATTGCAGTGATCTAAATCCTCCTAGGTCCAGCTTTAGAGAACAGCAAAGCAGCCCAACCAAAAAAAAAAAAAATATATACACATAAGTACTTTAAAGTGGTTCATTTTCCAAACCAGAAAAAAAATACGAGACAAATAGATTGGAAAAAAAATTCAGAATGAAAAATACAAATAAAATTTATTTTAAATCAAAACCATTCTGTGAAGAAGGAAGAAAATTCTAGGGAACTTCTGATTTAGTACAGAAATTAAGGCAACAATAAAAATAAAGTCTACTTCTTAATCTAGTGATCAAATAAATGAGGAAAAGATGGACACCAGTAAAAAGTATAGGTTAAAAAACCAGGCATTGCATATGGGTTGCTAAAGACATAAAGACTCAAATCCACAATCACCAGAGGCAAGTATATACAGCTGTAATAGAGATGCAGAAGAATTAGACTTATTTTTTCTGAACTTTAAAAAAAACCCGAGGGTGTGCCTGTATGGTGTGAAAACAGGTGCTTTCCAGCCACGGGGCTTTACTCAGGGAGATCTAGACCTAGAAGCCTAAAATTTTGGCTCATTAATTTTTTCTGATATATCTTGGAATATCAGGGCACAACTAGAACATGAAGGTAACCTAAATCTTGTGCCAATTTTTTAAAAACCTCTGTATGGTACACAGTGCAAATGCAGTTAATTCTTAAAGAAAATACAGTTTGGTGAAAATCAAATCAGGTAAAGTGCATTCTGGAGAACAGGACAGCTGAACTGCAGCTGCAAGTCAAAAAAGGGTTTTGATAAAAACTGTCCTACTCAAATATGTGCAGGGGAAAGAAAAGCTGGTGTTCAACTGAAGAGGAACTAGACAGATCTAGAAATTCGGAAGTAGTGATGTTCCAAGACAAAAACTGAGATGAGGAGGAGATTTGGAGCAAAAAAAGAGGAGTCAGAAGAGGATATGAAACTTTATAGTACAAAAGCAACTTATTAAAACAGGTATGGAGAGACGTGATTAGTTTCAGTTTTAATTTAATAAAAGCTTAACAGGTTTTTTGGGTTTTTTTTGTTTGTTTTGTTTTGTTTTGTTTTTCAAATCCAGTGAAACAAAATTTGACTGTAGGTCAAATAATTTCTTTGGTTAAAAACATGGGGATAGAGAAAAATGCATTTACATATATTCATCTGAAGTCAAAGAAAATTAACAACTTAATTTTATCCTTCATCCCTACTAGAGAAAAGCAAGCAAACGCAACCAAGGATTCAGCTGGTATAAAAAGCAGACGTGAGTCATATCTGCTTAAAACGTTCTGTGTCCTCAGGGACTTGTGGTGGCAGAGATGGCAGTGAGCTAGACTCAGAGCAGCTAGAGGAAGAACAAGTAACCATTTACCAACAGAACTTAACATGGACTAATGAGCAGCCTGACACATGGGATGAACATACAGCAGTGTCTCGCACGATGAAATGACTCTGCGACCGCTGATGCTGGACCAGTTGGATCAACTTGCAGACAGAACCTAAGCAGAGCAAGAGATTCTGTCTCAAGGTGGGAGAAAAGGAGAGAGGTAAATGTATGCATCTGGCCTGACATATGTTTTGACTCAGCTCTGTGACAGAAAAAAGATGTGTCTTGTAAAGAAATGTCACAAAGAACAAGTGATAAATAATGAATAAAGATTCTGCATTATTTGTTTCTAGAATATCAAGAGCATCCTGCTAGATGCATTTTCAATTATCATTCATTCTGCAAAGCCCTACTGTGATTGCTTTAACCTTGATTTTAAGACAGAAGTATGGTAATGTGCATGCGTATTGATACAGCCACAGTACCAAGGAAAGAATGAGAAAAGTGTATTTACAAAGCAGTAAAATCCCATTAAAACTGCTATGCAATAAAAACTACATTGTAGGCAGCATCTGGGAAAAGGGTATTCACAAACCAATAATATCCTATTAAACCTAATGTGCAATAAAAGCATACTGTAGTAGAATTCATAACAGACCAGGGCCCAGGAAATAGGTTTTTGACCTTTTCCAGCGTTGCTAGCTTCAGCTCTGCACTTCAGGTACTGCTCAGGAAGCATCCACGATGCAGCCTGGGTTAAGAATTAGGTTTTTTCCTCATTAATCACACAAACTTGCAAATGTGGTCTGTTAACCAATTATGCAGCAAGTAACCTTATTAAAAAGTACTCCTGAATCTAATTGAACTATCCTGATGGATAAAAGAATGAAAACATGTGTCTGCTTCAAAAAACACAGTCTTCAAATAGCACGTGGTTGTATCTTAAAAAATGTTATGCTTCTGCACAGACTGCAATCAGAATAATTGTATTTGAGATTATATAATGCTTGGGATGTTTTTTAGTGACTAAATAAACAAGCATACTTGTGAATTGACCCCAAAGAATTCTTAAGAGGGTTTTTGTCAATCTGCAACTATACTTTAATTTTTAATTTTTATTTAAAGTGACAACGAAATTAATCTCACAATATAATTCTGAAATGAAAAATGTTTTTCATGTTTTGTTTTCAAAACTTCAGAATGTTTCAACTTTTCATTGTTTTGATAAACAATCTGCCGAGTCCAGTGCAAATTTAGAGAAATAGTTTTGATCTGTTCAGGAGTGCATGTTTTCAATGAATAACTGATTTACTTACATTTTGAACCACCATTGTTGCATTTCTGATTCTTCCCTACAGAATGTGTAATTTAAAATCCATGGAAGATGATTGGACTTTCTGTGTGCCAGTGAGCAAATGTCAAACTCCTCACTGTTCAGAGACAGTTATACTAAGGGAACCTGATACAGAAAAGCAAGAAAAATTAAAAGTAAACACTGGAAAGTAAAACTATTGTCTGTTAGAGCTGTGATGACTTAAATTCTGAAGCTACTCTGCAATTGTAAATAAGCCTTTCTCAAGGTAAGCTGCAAAACAGCACACACAAAGCTATCAGGGTACAAAAAGGCTCCATAAATGTATTCAGGATACAAAAGAGCAAAATATAAATATTGTGGTTCCAGTAAGATTCTGTGGTGACAGAACAACAGCAGAAGTTGTTGGAGAAACAAAGTGGGTTCCTGACAAATGACTTCATTAGGGACTGCATTCTACTATCATTCACCTCTCCTATCTCTGCCAGTAAGAGACCAGGGTGCTGATGAACACCCGCATCCCTTCCAGGGCAAAGCCCTCATGAAAGACACAGGGTGCTCAGAACATCGCTGCATGGATCTGATTGACATCTCTGTGAGGGCAGGATCTGACCAATGTCACTGCCCTTGAGGAGATCAGAAGACGGGGTTCTTGCTATGCCTGATAGATTTTGCAGCTGACAGAAAGATCTGACTATTGCAAATCCATCCTCCTCCTTGTAATGCTAGTAGTAATGGCTACTGTGGACTATTTACCATAACATAATGTCTAAACCCAAGCCCAAACCCTGGAAATGCACACAAGCTCAGTATGCCATTAAAAGATCCTTCATTTAGTCCTTTACCAGAAACCCATCTCATGTACATTACATACATGAATGTGCTGACCTCATGTTTTAAACATCCGAAAAAGCCAATTAAGCTTGTTCCTGATCCCTTTGTTTCCTTCTTTTACATCGAGAATCTTTATAGTTAAAATCCCTATATGGGATATATCTCCAACAAAAGTAACATAAAAACAAGAAGCTGGATTTTATTCCTCTTGTATAATGAGCTTCCAGTACGGAACTTACAAAGACTCTGTTCTTATGCAAAATAAGCAAGCGGGATTAAAAGAGCAAGGCCTGTATTTTACATTCATTTATCAGCTGTGGCTCACAGTTCTTCTATGAAATGTATTATCTAATTAAAAAACCACTGAATGTCATATTGCTCAGGCTGACTATAAGGGAAGCTGCTGTTCTCCTGAGAGTGACAGGAATCAGAAGAAATGTGGTGGGATCAGTTACACCAGTGGTGGGGAAACACCAATTCAAAATGGGTGAAGTGCAACAGAAAAAAATTCTTCCAAAGTGACTCCACTTAATTTGGCAGAGACTACAAGCAGTGTACTTGGGACCAAAATTTGGTTTGGTGTCTCTTTTATTCCCCAGAGTGAAACACACAAAAAGGTATAAAGATACACACAAGCTGTTCTTCACTGCAGTTACATAAAAGCAAATACAACCATCAAGTCAGAGCACTGGTCTTGAACTTCCTGATGATAACACTTTTGTAAAGCTTATTGGAACAGGCTCCCCAGTGCAATTTGGGCTGTGACAGGCCCAAGTAAAGAAGCAAGCAAAAAAATTAATGTTTATATCCCATTCTTTCTGCACTTTGTAAATCTAAGAAAACATTAGTTATGGAGGAAATTTAAATTGCTTTTTACTTGATCTGAAAAACACTGCTAACATCTAAGGATTTTTTTTTCTTGAAGTAAGGAGATATATTTTGCACGTTTCAGGGTGGCAAATTTTTATTTAAGCAGGTGGTTGATGTCTGCTTTTACCTGGATGCCTCTTGTGAAGGTCCTTCCCACTGAAGCAACAGGAGGTCACTAGGTGCGTGAGCCCTCAGTGCAGCAGATTATCACCCCTGAGCCCAGTGTAGTGCTTGATATTAACATTAAGCACGTTCTCAAGTTCCCTGAACTAATGCATGTTAACAGCCTTTGGCTCAGGACCTACTTCCCAATTACAAGAAGGGCTGAAAATAAAGTGCTGGGATGACATTTGAGTGTTTCTTTAACTCAATTTGTAATCTGATTTTTTTTTGCACCAGGGACCAGAGAGTTTATTGGCATAAAAGGATTGATCGGGCATTTGCGCATTCAGCCCTTTATACTGAATCAGTGCATGTCTGCCTTGGTCTTACATGGTAATACTGGCAATTGCAACTATTTACTTTTAAGATGCTTTCTAGATTATCAAGCTTATATTTTTATAGCTAAAAATCATGTAGTGAGGAGGAAGAGATAGTTTTTCTTAAGAATAAAAAGAGAAACGATTGCTCTCCTTACAGAATATAGTACAAACAGAATAACTTTAAATTCAATGTAGTGGTTCAGGCCTCTAATTTTCTTCATTATTTCTCTTATAGGAAAATCACAATTATCTGACAGAAAGCAATAACTAGGAAAGTTGATGTTTTGCTTCACATCATGAGATATTAATCTTCATTTTCATCAATCATCAGGACTGAAGTCCTTGGTGCAGCAAACCAGAATAAAGGCTTCCATGCATCACAGAAATCCACTGTCAACTCACTTCTGACATTCAGCATCTCTAATGCCTAAACTTTGTACTAGTTCTCTGACCAGGAGATGACTATATTTTGAACATATACCCTAAAATTGCACCACTCTATCAATATCACACTGTTACTGGTGTCTAATTTGTTGACTAGCTCACCTCAGGGTCTCTTTAATCACTACCATTTCCCAATTTTCTCTTGCTCATTGAATGCATGTGCTCAGGATTAACTTCCCCAGGAGATGTCTGTCTGCTTTTTTTTCAGGTTAATTCACATTTTGCATTTCCAGCACATATACTTTTCTCACTAGGCACTATTTTTTTCTATTATGTCTCTATTCCTGTGGTGTTTATAGCACCTCTCACCTCAGTATCACCTATAAATTCTATTAACATTGTTTTCCCCCTTCTCCAAAACGCAGCTTTTTTCTGTATTTCTTTATGATGAAGCATCCTCCCCTCCATCCTCCCTAACAGAATGACAGATTTCTTCAAACAATGACTTAAAGAAGTCATTTTGTTTAATTGGAAAAATATCTCATTTATCTCCTTTACAGAGTAGTTTAATCATGTCTGGTTCATAAATTTCAGAAGTTTACAACTGAAAAGCAGCAGTATAATTCAATACTGTGAAGTCTGGAAAACATGACCTCGTCCACACTTGTACCTGGTACATAAAATATACGCATTTTTCCCTAGCAAGGCTCAGGCATCCATGTCTTTATGGCAAGATAAAGCCTAAAGCAGATGTATTCTCTTGTTCTCTATGTGTAAAAAAACAGGAACTGATGTTATTCACATTCTTCCCTTTCATTTTGTCATTGCCTTTTGTCAATGGATGCCACTGAAATAGTTGATTATTTCAAACCACGCTTTCCTTTTCTGTGTATAATCTGTGTTGGGGAGCTGTAATGAGGGAAACTTCCTTTAGGAGAGCATCTATACCCTTTTAAAGTTTGGAGGGTTTTTTTTCCATCTGACAATCCTTTAAAGGCTACAATTAGAATCTGGGTTTGCAATGTTTTCTCCTGACTTTCTCATGGCTGCTGCCTAGGTCCTGGCCCTGTGAGAACACTGCTGCTCCCTAATCTGTTCCTATTTTTTAGACAGGCACGCAAAGGTTGCCGGAAAACATTTACACTAAGATCAGATAAAAAGGACCAATATTTTGCAATCTGACTTCTTTTCCCTAACCATAGATATGTAACAGGCCACATCATAATTTTATATTTTGTACCTTGCTGACCTTTGCTGCCTGCTGATATATTCCCAGTCTTCTTGACATCGCCTGACCCATATGAATGTTTTTCCATTATGAAATGATTACAAGCAATGTTTTCCCTACAGTTGTACTGAAAATATTCAGATTCAATAATAGCACAGAATAATCATTAAAATTTGTGCTAGGAGAATCTAGAGACTTTATTTTTCTCTTGATTGCAGAAGAAATTTATAAAGTTTGGCAAGCTGTTCTTTATGTAAATGCTTTCTTTCCTCATCACCAATACAATGTCCTAGTTGTTTAGGGGTTTGCTAGTATGCCACAAAAAAACATAGCTTGTTTGCTCTTCAGAGACTGACAGGAATTATTTTTAAATTTATAAACACTGCAGTGGAGTAGCTGTAAAGCAAAATAAAATACTCATAAAGGAGGAAGAAAAAAAAAAAAGTCTTTAGAGAGGTCCAGCCTCTTCCAGGAGCTGAGGGAAGCTCAGCTCCAGGAGCTGCCCCCCATCTGCGTTCCATTCTCTGCAGTTCTGCTGGGCAGTGGTCACAACATGGGGATATGGGATGAGGCTGTAGGTCTGTATCTTACCTACTCTCTGGAACATGTCATAGCATTGTGTCTATTGTTTGACATGACCTGTAAGGATAGCAGGTATGCTCAGACCTTGTTCACAGAAAGATGAAGGAAATTCTGAACTCATGACTACCGAGCACAACCATGGTTTATGACATCTCTAACACTGATGTTATCAATACCATATACTGAGCTGTATATGAGTTTCCCACTACTGGCTTTCCTTTAGTGTTGCCCCTATGGTAGCTTTATCAGGATATTAGGTGTATTTTTCAGGAAAGATACTATTTGTAAACCTAGATGTACATAATATCAACCTTAACACTACCCAAAAAGCATGTTCTTTAATTAGTATAGTGGGGGGAAATTTTCCCTCTGGTGATGTCAAAATAGGCAAACTAGCCAGAAGAATATAACTTTTTTTTTTTACATTGCAGCAGCAATAGGAAATTGGTTGCTACAGAAAAAACAGTGGAAACCTGAGAAATATGGGTATTATGAAAACAAAGAGAAGGGGTGACATGGAATGGGTGGCCTCACAATATAATAGTGTCTCTCTGTTACAGGTTTTAAAAACTAACTGTGTAAGTTACAGTCTACTAGTGACAGCACACTGTCAGTTCATTCCAAGGAGTAAGTGTGGTGATAAATGCTACTCTAGAGCTGCATGAGGAAGAGAAAGCCCAGTGGAAGCAAAACTAAAGCAGAATTACAGTAATTAAACTTTGCAGCCATAAAGGCGGATTACTTTTGTAAGGTCACTGCAGATAAATACAGAGAATAGTTTAGATATATTGTGTGGCTGTGGAAAGAACAATCTTATACCATCGGGTTTGGTTTTCTATGGTCACAACACAGTTTGAAATCACCAACTTCATCTGGAAACTGGCTAAATACTTTTCAGTGTGCTTCCTCAAAAAGGACAATAAAGACAGCAATGAGGATCACAGAAGTAACTGCTCCCCTGTATCAAAATTCTGGCTGGTAGGGGCAGAGAATAAGCCATCTTTGGTTCTTCGGAAAACTTTAGTTAGGTCTGCTGCTAGCAGCATCAGAAAGTTTCAAATGGGAAAGCTTGATCAGGTGTGTCCTGGGCTATGACAACCAAAAGCAGTTAGTAGTGTCTCGCTTCTCTGTACATGATTATGAACTTGGGGCATGCATATATTAGCCTGAAAACTTGATTTCTACCCTTCTTCTTTGACCAAACTTAAAAAAACCCCACACCTTGCCAGTCACAAATAAAAAGAAGATTCTTTTGAAATAGAAGTATAATGTAGAAAAAGTCTTGTGTACATCCAGCAAACACACCACTATTATAATTTTTTAAAAAGAAAAAGAAAAAAAAAAAAAGAAAAAAACATGCAAGGTAGAATAAGTAATCATTAGCCCCCAGAGGTCATGGAGATCAAGATGCCTTTCCAGTGGCTCTGCTCAAACTCACCAGAGGGTCTTATAATCTGTATTCACACAATAGGTGTGAAAATATGAAGTCAGCTTGTAAACTTTTGATGCAGTTAATGGGCTGCTTTATTCTGCCTCACATGATACAAAGTAATGTGCCTCCATGTATTGAATTGGAAGTACGACCATAAAGGTTAGAGAGGCTATTTCATAGTCTGAAAAATGTCTTTATTCCAACAGATCTATTGGTTTATGACCATGGTTTTATACTCACTATTATTCACTTCTCCTGTCCTATACAACTTTATTCTCCTGGAGTAATAAGGACTCTTAATCTTTCTATTGATAGAGTTAAATGAGAAACCTCTTACCTAATGAAGGTAAGTAGGAACCCAATTACCCATTAGTTGCCTGTATGACTGGGTAATAGGATAACACTAAAGCCGTCTGAACTTTCAGATAATGCTTTTATAGGGACTTTCCATACTCAAAGCAGTGTGAATAGAAGTAATCCTCTTACCATCTCTGTAAGGAAAGGAAGCATCACTTCTCCAAATTTACAGAAAGAAAATCTGAGGCTGAGAGAAAACTTTTCCAAAAACAGATGCCTAAAGTTTAGGATTAAATTCAGAATTAGCTGCTCAACACAGTGATCTCATTTTCAAATTTCAACATTTTCTAAATCAGGCTGCTTCCTCCGATGTTTTTCAGTTTGTATTTTGTCTTTTAGCTTTGACAGTCTGCACCTTCTGTAATGGAAAACATTATAACTGAATTACCTTCTTGAACAAATAGTCACATTTCCAAATTCAAAATTGTTTTTCAGCAAATTAGACAAATGCTTATATATTATGTTTGTCAATTGTGCGAACATTAGGCTTAGAAAAGTCATTCACTACACAGTGTGAAGAACAGAAACAAAAGAATGCAAACACAAGAAGACAGAATTTGCAACCCTCATAAGACATCCTGCAGTGCTAGTCGGTATTTATACTCAATACGGAATTCTATATAATGTGTTCATAGAATTAATACATCACCTTAAACACTTGTCAAAATCTAACAGTGTATTTTTACTAAAAGTATTTTCTGCCTACTTGTATATGCTTTATTTCCCTGTTCCTGGCCTCTTTCACAGTCATAAACTTCCAAGGCGTTACCCATCATAGCTCTAACAGTTCCAGTAGTGCTATGCCGATCTGTCCGTCAGCTTGTAAACTCACCATCAATATTCCTTTGAACCTTATGAAGTTTCCTCATTTTGTTAATTGTCTTCGGCTTGGATTTACACTATCGGTTTATATTTCAACAATAAATTCATTTCAGTTTAAACTTCAGAGACAAATTAGAACAAATTCTATTTTATGAAAAGAAAATCTTTAACACCTTTTAAAATCCTGACTTAATTTGCTTTTGATATATTAAACAAGGATATTTTTCACATTTTAATTTGGATTGTGCTAACTTAATGAAGTTGTAATAAATGCAATGGGGAAAATGCTCTTTTGAACGTGAATTATTGTAATGGTATTTGCTTTTATGTGTTAAAAAAGAAAGAAGAAGAATCAATCACAAAACATTACTTCTATAAATTATGGATATCCTGACAATTCAATGGCCTGATTAAATCTCATGGAAATTAACAGAGAGGTTTCTTGGCCAAGAAAGGACACCAAAATTCACAAGCTGATTGCAACTGAATAAAATGAAATGATGGACAGTCCCTCTGCCACCAACACAAATGCTCCTTTGCTTTCAAGAACTTTGGTTTTGGCATTTGCATACTGCTCCCACACTCCTATTGTACCTTCACATTTCTGAGAAAAAATTCTGGACACAAGTATATTTCTCATGAGAAAGACTGCTATCAATTTATTACTCTCTTTCCTCCTTCACCAGATGATACAAATAAACTGAGTACTTGCTCATGATGTCTTGCTGCAGCATCCCAGACTAGAGTAGAGCAGTGGTTCCCAGCCAGTGAGGTATGGCCTGCCATGAGTAACACCATCAACACATGACGATGCCAGGCACAGCATGGAATCCCTGCTAATGGGCTTTTCTGGGCCTGTCAGCTGGTGCTGTTACACAATGGCACAGGTCTGAGCTAGGGAAGGCACTTGGCTGGAGGTTTTAGGAGAAAGGAAAAGGTGCTGACAGTGAGGCTTGCTTTGAATGATTACACAGGATATTATTTACTCCAGGAATATTCATCCCTGGACCATGGAAATGATGCCACAGAACTAATACGGGAACACTAAATATATTTGGTTGATATGTGGAGAGTGATGGCACAAGGATACAATTTTCCATCTACTTCATACAACAATTGGGTCAATGTCGTTTTCACCCATCTGTCTCTCCTTGCCTTACCTCAAGTAGTCCTTCTGCCAAATTTGCCCTGAGTTACAATCTGTGCAACCAACCCAGAAAGCAAAATGGCAGACCTCAGGCTCCAAATAATCCCAACAGGAGAGAACAGGATAAGGAAGACTGGATAAACATTTTTTGAGGAGAGGTAGCCACTACACAGCATGAATGCTGGCAGAATGCTCCAAGAGCTGCTGGTTAGCCAGTCCATGTCCTACCTTCAGACTAAGAATAACTGCCTAGTAATTACCTAGTTGATTATCTGCTGACTACTGCTTTTCCTTCACACTCTTGCAACAGAATGTTAGCTGAGACTGGTAACAAGAATAACTGGGGCTAATATTTTATGAGAGCTGCAGAAAATATTAATCTTGAGATAACATCTCTCTGTGCCTGGTAGTAGCATAACCCCCCTTTAGGTCATTAAATGACTTGTTCCTATGTCTTGGAAATCTTTCAGGGAGTCAAATCCCATTTAATGTAGCACAAGACTGTCTACTCCAAGTACCTAAAAAAACTGGGTTATCAATCAAAAATCATAAAGTAACTTCCCTAAGGGAATTAAAGCTGTTAGAATTAGAACTTTTAGAACTGACAGAGATAATAAGTGAACTGAGCTCTGGTGACTAACGTGACAGAGAGGGGGCTTTGCTTATGTCTGGAGCACTTTAACAGCAATAATTGCTAATGTCCTGTTGTTGTAACATAAAAGGACGTAGATTTTAGAAAGATGGCAAAGCACAAGATGAAAGGCGCAGAAATAAAACAAATGGTCTATGAGAATCATCTGTTGTCTGTGAGTAAATGGTTGGCAGCAATTCAGTTTGCTTACAATCTTGACAAGCATCTCCCTCTGACAGAGAAACTAACGTGCCTCAGCAATAGCTGCAGAAGTAGCCCAAAGTGATTAAATCTCACACTTTCCTTCAGGAAATTGCCTGTGATGTCTTGTCTCACAACTACATTATGTCTCATTATAAGTTCTGTCTCCTATATAGATTGGACTTCAGTTTAAAAGTCCCACAGAGCATCTGCTGTTTAAGGTTTCCTACCAATATGCTGCAGATGACAGGAATATGTTATATATACATTACTGGAAATTTGAACAGTTTTAATCATGTCTTAAGAACAGTTGCTCTGTATGTGGAAACATCTTTGTTTCTATTTGCATATTTTCTTTACTGGAACGGAGGATGCTGAGAGCTCCTTTTTGTCACTTTGCCCTTGCAAGTGAAGAAATTTTCTTAATGCAGCAAAGGTAAACTCCTCCAACCTAAGACACTCACCACAGTAACTTGTATATGCTGAAGAAATCCCTATTATATTTAAGGCAATATTAAAATAAAGGGAGATTCACATTGAAAATATTGTTAGTGTTGCCTAAGGACTGTTACAATACACAGAGGCCCAAAACTCTGCAAATAAAGCAGCTGTTACTTGGGCTTAGTGAATTTTCCCATGTCTGGTTTAAAAAATAAATTTTCAACATTAGTATTACATAAGTGAGAGGCACAAACTGACATGAAAGGAAGGGATTTTATCTCCCTCCACTAGCGCTGTGCATTCCTGAATGGCCACCAGTATGCACTGTCCCCTCGTGACAGTTAAATTAAGCCATACCTGCTGGGTAGATCTGGGATGCTCTTCTAGAACACATTAAGTTGTGAGGAATTACTGTAAATTGGTATTATACAAATGAGTTGTTAGAGCAGACTCCTATGTTAATAAGGAACTTCTACTTCATATACTGAAAGGTTTTAGTAATCAGATCTGTACTTGGTAATTACAGCATGTTATTAAATGTAAGAATGATTTAGTGTTTTCTATTTTCTAGGTTATGTAGTACTTTGGGCAGCAGAGAGAGGAAAGGTACGTGAAGTTCCCTACCCTCGGGAGGGATTAAAGCCAAGGGCTGTAATATCTCTCGGTAGCAGAGCCAGCAAGTGTCACAGAGGAGCATGTTCTGCAAACCAGTGACTGCTGCATACACTCCCTTCAGTGACAGCGACCCTCGACGAAATGCACCCAAAATGACCACAACCACTCAGGTGAAACACACTACAGATGCTAGTAGGGAGGAACCCAATTGGATTTCACTTTTGTGCAGAGAAGTCCTTCAACAGTATGATTTAATCCTAATCAAAATGAAGTAATCAAAAGAAGTCTAGAAGCACAAGAGGAGACTGTAGCATGGTGTGAACCCTACTTGTTCTCCTGCCTGCCTCTGGAAGGTGATCACTTTCATTAGTTTACTTGCCTTCATTCACATCAAAAGTTGCATTCATTCACATGCAACTTTTGAGCACTGATGGATCTGAATTACACTGGCTTCTACAGATACCTCATGAAAACTTTATTCCAAGTCCTAGACAAGCACAGGAGAAACAGTCCTGCCCCAGAGGATCAGTAACATGAAGAGATGAATGACAAGACAGAAAGCTACCCGATTTACCTGAGCGTGGAACAAGACAAACAGCAAAACTTTGCCTGCAACCTCCCATTCCCCAGTTTTATCAGACTGCAGTGCCCAGCAGCAATATGCAGTGCACTCCACAGAGTATTCAACGTTTGCTGCTCTATTACACATCTCATCAGAGAAGACAAGTATCCCCCAGTACTCACCGGGAGTCCCCGTTACTCCTCATGCAAGCCAACCCTGCCATTTTTAGTTCCAGTTCTCCTCCTAGGTCCAGCCAGGGACAGGATTTGATCTTTCTTACACAATGTAAAATGTGTAAGACAACAAAACCCAGGAAAATGAAAGATGGAAAGAAACCAAAATGCTTTTTGAAGCTTTTCAAAGCTAGGGCTTGTCAGAAAAAACAGTGAAATAAACAGCAATTGGTGAAAGACTTCTGCAACATCTTTGGCAACTTCCATTTCAATGGGATGGATTTACATTCTCATCTGAGTTCATGACTGATATCTCTGATGTAGAGTGGCTGCACTGCAAAGGGTGAAGCTGATGATGCCTTTGGAACAGACATGCTGTAGGTGGACAAGAATAACTACCCTCCTAGTTTGCCATCAATAATCCTTTCATAAAAAGACACAAAAGAACATAATACTTAAAATTTGACTGATACATAACCACATTATACACAACCATGCTCACACACTCAGTGGTATTTTAGGTAGGGAAAATCTGGTGCTACATTAGCTATAGGTAGGGAAAATCTGGTGCTACATTAGCTACTAGATATAGTAACACAAGAAATGTTTGTAAGTAATCTGCCTGTCCCCTGCCCTTTCCCTCCCCTTCCCCCCATAATTCGTGTCACAGCTATTTTCTGTCAAAGCACAGAAATCAATAGCAGCACAATGATAGAACACAGATTGGTTTGAAGTTCCAGTACATGGTATCCAGTCAGTCAAGTGTGATGGATTTAATTCATGCAGTACTTACTATTCCCAAGCTTTGCTTGTCAACAGGGGAAAAAAGTATAGAACTGAAAAGCAATCAGGCAGTTTTCAGAAAGACAAATCTTGCAGCAATTCCACTCTCTCCCTTCCCCCCATTAGTTTAGATTTCTTTTCTTTGCTTTCATCTCTGTATTTTTCATACATGTAACACTGGCCTCAGAAGAAGGGCAGCTGTTATTACATTAAGTCTATTAAATGTTCTAGTAATTTCTACAGCATATGCGCAAATGTTTTAACTATAGCATGATGACACTGTTCTCTGATGGGGAGACAACAAATTGTGAATCCACTATGATGAAGCACATTTAAAATACCAAGGATCATAGATGTTAACATGCAGACATCTACCAGAGGGCTTTGGTCTACATTTTCAGAAGGCTTCCCTTTTTCAGAGACCAGAATTTCACTCTGCATTTTCACAGTCAGTTAATGGCACAAATCCTTTTGTATGAATAGTTTTGCATCTAACCAGAAATTTTTCTGTAGGACCAGTAGGGATATTGTGAATGTTACACTTCAGGGGAAACTGGAGAAGTCTGTGGAAACCCTTAAATGCTACTAACCATAAAGAAACTACATCCATTTAGCAAGTTTCGAGAATGGCTCTTAGGTGAGGGCTGAAAAAAAATAAGCAATTGTCCTGCCTTTACTCTTCCCCAAGCACTCCCTTCTGTCCCCTGGTGGAAAGGGGATAGCAGGGTGTGTGGACTCCTGTAACAGGACAATTCCTATGTTTTAATTAGCATGCTGGTATGACTTAGCCTGTTCAGTCTTTACTGAGCCCTGGCTTTCTGGAAGCCTGTCTTTAGTCACTGAGAAGGAGCCACCTGTGTGTTGTCACAAGTAGAAGAACACGTAATGGAACAGGTTTCACAGTCCTGACATTAAGCCACTTACAGCATCAAACTGTACTGCAGTATTTACAGCTCCAGGACACGGGGAGGTGCTGTCAGAAGGCACAGACAGCTCCCCCCTTTGCGTGTGCACCTCAGTGAAACCTTCCTTTAGGTCGCGGCAAGCTGCTGGCACACGGTGCTTGCCATTTGCCAATGGAAGGACGTGCAGGCCACAGTGACATCGCAGTATGCTCTAGGCAGTGATGAGGTATGCATTCACTGCTCAGATCACACACAGCTGCTGATACCAGGCAGGAACTACGCTGAACTGTCAAAGCTGTTTACTGTTAGCCAGTGAAGTCTGACAGCCTTTCCTCCTTTCCCTCCACCCTCAGTTGAGTAGAGTTGGAATTGTTCCCTCTCCTACTTACTTCTACTTTCTTTCTGAACACTGGTATGCGTTAGCTAGTAAGGAAGTTTGTGGGCAGTCATCTTGTTGTGGAATAATAACCCTTTACTTTATACTGGTTTGATTCCACTTGGTATCAGCCAGCACTTCACAGAAAAAGCTATCTCATATGTGCTATGTCTGAGATTGCCCAGGACAGGCATCTCAGGTGAGAAGCACTGCACTGTAAAGTCACCCCTACGCTTACTACCCATTACCATGTCCATAAGAACAAATTCTGCTGAAATTCTTAACGTTGCCACATAGTAAATCAAAGCAGAACAAGAACCCCATTTTGCAGAGCCTAAATATTCTGTAGGGCTTTCAGTGCTGCTTCGGGATGAATGACAGCCACTGCAAACAGTGGCTTTGTAATGTCCCTGAAAAGGTGACTTGTTGATACAGCTTTCTGTTTTTTAAGCCAATCTCAGCAGTTATTTTCACAATGTCTACTCGGATATTGATCAGCATATTAATTTGTGGTTTTGACTGCTGCCAGTAACAGCATTCCAGTAATATTTGAAATACTAACCTATGTTGATATGCCAACTTTAGGTTTCTATCTGTTAATCTGATTTCCCGTTTCTACACTCACGTGTGACTGAAAGCCAAAACTGCTAAACTAACACATGGCTACACTCCCACTGCCATTTGCTGCGCAGCAAACCATGTGCAAGATGACACTGGCAAGGCATGAAGCGAAAAAGAATTACTTTTTTTTTAACGTAAATGAAGAATATCATGCCTGATTTTATATGACCACCTTCATTATTTACCATACATGCAGACTGAAAGAAATATACCTTCATTTACGAACAAGGGAAAAAAGGGTTTCTGGCTTCAAAGTCTTAGAAGTTACGGTTACAATCACTTTTCTCCTCCTGCTCTGGCAGGTGGATTGGACTAGATAATCTCCAGAGGTCCCTTCCAACACCTTTGATTCTGTGATTCTCTGTACATATCCCTTAGCAGGGCTGGAATCTCTCCATTAGGTTAGAAGGTTAATGCCCAGCAGGATGCTTTTCACATGGATTTCATGACACATGTGAATGACATACAGAGTTTTATTTTAGTTTATGTGTAAAGAAACATGAAGTCTCAGGCAAAAAGCTGAAAGTATTTTCTTGGGATTTGCGTTTTAATATATTTTATTAAAGAGTAATATTATACTTCAATGGAAATGAAACTAAGATACTACACAGTGAGACATGAAAACAGATTTTTTGGATGGACAGGGACCGAAAGGCAAGACTATTCATGTTGCATTGGAGAATGAAGATTACTTTAAGTTTAGACTGCATAACAAATACAATAATTGATCATTTGGTTATCCTACTGAGCAGGATAATTTATTTTTTTTAATCTCCCATATTCCCCACCACGTTTAAAAAAAAATAAATTAGTAAATAACTAAAGACATAGTACCAAACCTCTAGCATACCGAGAATCTCTACTCTCAGTGATCCAGATGCCAGGAAAGGGTTGCTATAATTTTACACCCAAGATTTAAAATTACTAAGGTGTAAAGCGATGCACACTTGCATAAAATCTTAAAATTTTCCCACTAAATGAGTGAAGGTTTCTGAGTTGTTATTAACTTGGCTCAATGGTTTGCTCTAGAGTAGAGGTTTCATGAATAAGGGTCATGAACAGTTTCTGGTTCTAAATATAAGCAGCCAGGCCACTGCTGTTCTTAAGGCAAACTGCTTATCAGCTATTTGAAACAGTGGATCTGTACAGAAACTTGAGCTAGAAGGGCTCCAGTTCCCCCCTGTCCAACAGGACAGTTGCACTCAGCATTCTTTAGCAATTACACTGAATTACTTCTGATCATAAACAGTTCACATCTTCCCTAGGTAATCTATTTCAGTGATTAACTACCCTTTACTATCTGAGAGAACATCTTAATGCTTAATCTTAATTTTCCCTTTCTGCTGGTCCTTTATTTCTTGTCCCATTTTGTTTGCATCCACAAAAAAACCACCGAGAACACATTATTCCCTTTTTTCTTTACCTTCTTGCACTCAGTTTTTCAATTTTCCTCCAAAAGATCCCTGACTACAACTCTTTTTCAAAGTCTGCATAATGGCTGAATGCTAAAGTTTTAGAGGAAGGAATTGACATTCTTGCTTGTAACTGAGCTTCTAAGAGCTGCTTTGAGGGCTTCAACCTTCAGCACCTGTGCCCAGGTGAGAGGAAGTGGGGCATTCCTGTTCCAGAGCACCCCCAAAGGCTGCTGAGGTTCTTCAGGGTCGAACATAAATTAACCACCAAAACCATATGGCAAGAACTAACCTACCTGGCAAAGTAGGAATGCTCTGCATGCCACACCAATGATGCTCTCAGTCTCTGCAAGTTGAGCCCCAGTAAATCCCAAATCAAAGCACCTGGTTATATCAGCGCTATCCCCTCACAGCCAAGAGCAAATGAGAATTTTCATGCTCTTCAATGAATGTCACTAATACCACCTCTTAATCTTCAAGATGGTTTGCTGTAGGCACTGAAATTTCACAACACCCAATTCCTCCCACAGGTAGATTCCTGAAGTCTTTGTTTCAAGAGCTGGATGGTCTTGAGGTAACAGACCTTATGATTCTATGCAATGTGAACCACCTCAGGCCCT
This sequence comes from Heliornis fulica, assembly GCA_013399135.1. Lineage (NCBI taxonomy): Eukaryota > Metazoa > Chordata > Aves > Gruiformes > Heliornithidae > Heliornis > Heliornis fulica. Next base: position 142,748 of record VXBZ01011158.1, on the reverse strand, counting down.
ATATCACACACTTGTGGCTGTCTTGGCTTCTGAACAGTGATCTCTTTTTGTAACAGCCATCCAAACTTCATGATCTATCATCCAGCACCATTGCTACATGCACCAAGATCACAGTGAGTGAAAAGAAATCACATAATTACAAATCATGGTGGGAACTTTTTTGCATTAAAAATATGCATCCTGGAAAAACCGGATCCTACTTGTATTAAGAACCAAGTTTTCAAGTCAGTGTTGACCTGACATTAGTTATGTGTCAATAATTCCCATGGAAACATGCTCACAGTTCCTTAAAGGGAAGGCAGAATCATATAGGAAGGCAGATCAGAGAGGGATTTCAAAACAACAAGCACTAATTTATCACATTCTCCACAGCCACAGTGAAACACACGGTGTGAAAATAAACTGAGTCTAAAACCAGGACCCAAATATGAAAATTTGCTAGCACTACAGTTTTATTTTCACTCTCCAGACCAAACTTTATGACCAAATGGTCACAAGCACCCCGTCAATGACAGGTTCTTAAAAATTTTCAGTTTTCTTTTTGCAACTATTTCTTTTATTTATGCAAAGGGATGTATGCTCCTGGCCCTGCTGAGCCTGCAGCTAGACAGCCTGAAACAATAGCACCAAAGGAGGTGTGAACTTCCCACCCACTACCAAGTTGCTCACTTTATAGCCTGGATGTGTTCATTTACATGCTAACGCTCGCTATTAGCAAGTAAGCAAAACAGAAATGGATTTTTTTTTTTTAAGGCAGCTGGGCTTGTTTTGGGGGTTTTGATAGTTAAGACACACGAGGCAAAACAAAACCCAGCATGCAAAACAAAACCAACCCAGATGTCCCGTGCCAGCTTAGAGGAATTAAGGGGGGGGGAGGGGGAAGGATGGAGAAGAAAAAAGTGTTTTCTAAACTGCTTCTTCTGAGCTTTTATCTAGATTTAACGGATACATTAATTCAATTGATGTGCAGTTTAGCCAGCCGGCAACACATGAATACTTTCTACAAATGGTAGGATTTGCCTTTTTTTTTCCCCCTACAGAGATGTTACCGCAGATGTGAGCTTTTTCCTTCTGCTCTTTTCCATGCCCCATCCCCCTCTGTGTAATATTTTAGCAAATAATGAAACGTACCACATGTCTCCAAACAACCAGGCACAATAGTGCTGAAGGGGACCTGCTGCTGACTCTACACTGATGTTTCTTCCTTAACTGTGTCAGTCGCTTAATGCAATTTTCTTTGCTTTTTATTCCTTGCCAGACAAATATTAATATGCTAATGACTTTCAAATGAGTATCCAGGTACATATTGTCTTACTTTAGGAAAAAAACTGCAACCAACAAACAAACCAGATTTCTCTACCTGGGATAGGAATGATGTCTGATGATAAGCATAAAGAGAAGCAAAACTGGGCATTAGGACTAAAGGGATGTGAGTAGAAAAATTCATATAAAAAAGAAAAAATAATGGAATGAATGTAAAAAATAAAGCAAAAGAGAAGGAAAAGACAGTAGTGGAAGGGAAATCTGACATTTAAACCCAGGCTCCTGGCTGGTGCCCATGGCAACTCCACGGACAAGTTGGTAAAAACTATTCTCTCCTTTGATTGCTTTCAAGGATAATCTTTGCTTCTCTTTCCTGGGAACCATGACAGATTTTCTCTCTTTTGGGACGGTGCAGGAGTTTCTTTTATAATGGTTCTAATAAATAATGGAGTGTTAATGTCCTTTAGGAGGACTAGCTGTGAAATTTGATCTGGTTAGGACACATTTTCACACTTACACACATGTGAGGCATTATGCAGTAAGGAATACAGGTATCCTCAAATACTTTATGTCACATGTTTATGCTCTCTTAAAAATTGTAAATGGAATCCAGCATTAAAAAATAAATTCATTTAAGGGAAGCTGGCTTGAATTGCTCCATTGAGCTCAGCATGTGGTATTCACGGTTTCTAAATTTAAATAAGGTTTCCATCTGCTCTGTTGTTCAAGAATCTCAGGGAAAACTATTAGAGAGCAAGGGTGGGGGGAGAGCGAGCGTACACATAATCATGCAAGGTTATGTTTTATACATGGGATACTTCTGAAGCCAGCACAGGGCTGGCAGTGTGCTAGTCCTTTGTTAGAGACACATAGCCACGTATCTCTACTTTGATCCAGCAGTTGGGACTGGAGCTGGGAACACCACAGTGTAATGCCCAGCACATCCTACTGCTTGTCGGGGGCTTTCAGGTGCACCGACAGCTGCACGCAGGCAGTGGAGAGGGTGTCTTCTGTTCCTAAGCAAGAAAAGCTTCTTTCTTCAGCAAAAATCATGTGGCTAAGAAGCAGAGGAATAGCATTAAGAGAACATAGATATCTACCAGGGATATCCCTGAATCACAAAACAAGGAAAACCTGGTCTTCAGTTCTTCCAAACGAAGGCAGGACTCAGTTACAGGGCTTAATTAAAAACTGCCTAGCTACTGAAATTCCTGAAAAAAAGAGGTAAGGTGCTATGCTCACTAAATATTGCAATTATGTTGCATTCTTCAGGAGAAAAGAAAGCAAATTATCAAGACAGTACATAAAATTCCTTCCAGTAGTATCTTCTTTTATGTTTGCAAGCCCAGGCTCCTTAAGTCCCTTCCTAAGCATGATACACTGTAACCTTAAAGACCAGGGGAACCAGGTTCTTCTGGAACAGCAAGGGATTCAGCTGCAGGAATCTTCTGCAGTGGCCTGTAGCTCTTACTTTGTCACTGAAATATGAGCAACAAATTTAGCATTTCGAGTAACTTTTACCACATTAGGTAGAAAGAGGAGTGCCAAAAACTGCACAGCCTTGTGCTAATAAGTCAAAGTCAGCATGACAAAATGCACTTAGAAATCCCAAGCAGCATGGACAAGATGTATAGCTCCAGCCCAGAAGAGGAAAAACATTGGAAATAAGTAGTAAATCGTGTACGTTTAAGGAGAGTTGTAAAGTTCTATACTGGCTTTAGACTACAGGTTTTTAATATATGTAACAGCCATCTGGAAAACAGGAATGAAACAAATGTAGTGATACTATATGATGTAGAAAACAAACATGCCTACAAGGTCACAGAGGAGCCCAAGGCAGATAGCCAAAAGAGAAGCATGACAGCACGTGGATTTGGTTGTTGGTAAAAGCAGAGTAATATAAAAACAGTATTGTCGCTGAGAACAGTTAAGATACACACTAGGAAAATAGCTCTGCAGTTTTGTTATGTAAATCATCAGTGCACTTCTTTGCAAAAACATCTTGTTCATTTCTTATCATTGATAACAGACAGTTGAATTGGGGGGGGTGAAGTGACACGGGACACACAACAGGAGACTAAAACGATCAATTTAACTGATTAAAGGAATGCAGATATTTCCATATGAAGGACGATTAACACGTTGTGGGGCTGGTCTCTATGTTCTGCTTGTGCAATGCTCACTATAGTGTAGCACCAACAATAATAATGAGCAGAGGGAAGAGGAGATCAGTGCTGTTCTGATTAAAGGGGATGCATCTTAGGGAAGCTGTGATACCAGGCTACAAAGTACTGTGCAGATAAGCCATGCATTTTCATAGGCCTTCTTATAACATTAAGATCAAGGAGGATGCTTAAAAGCAAAAAACGTAAAACTGATACAATGTGCTGCATAATGAAGACATTGCCACCATCACTGAAGGCACAGGCTCAGTGAGGTTTGAAAAGATGTATTTTTACAGCTATGAAATCCATACTTCTTTCTAGAATCTATAATAAACACCTTCCTAAACACAATTATAAAATCCTACAGATAGGGTGAAGGAGTACCTCATTCTTCAAGTGCAGATTCAAGAAGGTAGTCAAGGATCAGCCTCATTTTTACTTGTGAATATTTCCACATGATAACTCACACACTCAAAATTCAGCAAAAACTTAAGCAGTCTGTACGAGTTGATGGGCACTGAGGGCATGAGGTACTTCCAGTGAAGACAGACCATTGCTCACATTGTCACCACACTAACTTTAATTGATAGCAAGATTTTCTTCCCTCGGAAGCCACAGCTGCTCCAGCAAAGGAATATTTGACAGGATGGAGCCCAGATTAATTTTTCCTGAATGAGTTTAAAAAGGAATTTAGTGAATGATAACAGGTTGGAGAAAACGTGCTTGCTTTGCAAACAGAAAGGGAAGAGGTTAGACAAGGATGGAACAAATAGCCTGGAAATAGCAGATGGCAGGGTGGTTCTGATCAACCATCAGAAATGTCTTACTGCAGCTGGGGTGCAAGCTAAGTGTGTCTCAGCATTCCTACTTCCTAATAGAGGTGCATTCAATAACTATGTAAAAAATGTATGCTTGTTTTTCCTTACAGGCTTTTTACCTGCAGCATAACCATAACCTATACAGTCATAAATTAGTTGAGAAAGTTGAGTAATATTTCATTTAGTGATTAGTGACAGCTGTTAAAAATTAAAAAAGAACTAAAAGAAAGAATGCAAACATTCTGCTTTTCAAAACCAACTGATAAAACACGCAGTGAACCCCATTTTAAGCAATTTTCTGTAAGGAAGGCTTGAAACTTTTATTTCTAAAGCAAGTTGAGACTCCTTATTCAGCTGCTTGAGTACAGAAACTGACACTTGAAAAATGTCAAATTCTGCAGCAATCACAAATTAAAAAAAAAAGAGCTCTAATCACAGGGATTGGCATCACTATACAAGAGTGCTAAAATATGCTTGTATTACAGCCTGTTCTAGTGGTGAGAGCATTTGTCTGAGAACGATGAGATAAGATCTATTTGTGGCTTTCAGCACTGTCTTTTGGGGCAATTATAAAATGGATCTGTTTCCCACTTTTATTTGGAGAAACAGCACTGAGTTGGTGAATCTGTACAACACTTAGTAAAGCTGGTCCCCAATTTCAATTTGGGCTGTATATGTAACTTCACTATAAATAATAGCAAGCAAGATACTCCAGTGCCCTACTTTTAATGCCTTGCAAGGGTAACAAGTCACAGGTCACCTTAGCTGATGTCCCATCCACAGCAAAGACAGTAAGGGTTCAGAAATCTCTGCAACAGCTGCTTCCTACTGGTGTGTGTAGGCAACGGATGTCAACCCTACTGCACTCTTGTCCTACCATTCCTCTCCTCCTTGGAACTGAATGCAAACATGTATACATACACAAATACATACTCGGTGCTTAGGGTTCATCCACTCAGTACAGGGAATGTGATTTCTAGAAGTCTACTCACTGAAAAGACATACTTCAGAAGCACTGGGGTCTGCCCTTCTCCTAGCTTCTCTATCATTTCTTTAACATTTGGAAAACAGGGAAAACTTATTTAAATAGAAATATCGTCTAAAATGAATTTCCAAAAATAAATTTTCAAAGACAGATTTAAAGGTCTTTTAGTATCAGCCAAGTTGTGTGGGAAGGCACAGCAGGACACTAACAAGGCTCATGGGAAAGGGTGGGAGATAAATTTCATATGCAAATGTAGAACATGACATGGATAGGAAGGAGGAAAGAAATTAAGCACAAATATTATCTCTTTTTATCCCCAAAGCTTCATATTACAGATATTATTTATACTGTTTGTTCAATAAGGAAATCCATGGGAAATAAAATGAAGTTTTTCAAAGCCTTTCAAAGGTTAAACAGTGCTAAGTGAAATAGAGGAGGCACTAATAGTTACATGTCTGTAAAGTGCTAATAAAGTTACATGTCTGCAACTTTAGCTCATCACTTTTTAATATATCACAGTAAAATAATTTCCATGACATACTAACATTGTTCCTTTAGGTACTGCTTCATGAAGACAGCCTTTCTGTCATAACCTTTGGAGAACAGTAAAACCCCACCTGCCTGCCCTTGAGAAATGCTAAGCGATGATTTGAGTATGGAAATCCCTCAGTAATTTGGTCTGTGTTTAGAGGTACCTGAGAGTTATCTGCAAGAGCACTACTCTGCAGGCACTGTGTTTGGACCATAAAACAATAAATCGTTTGTTTCTGCTGGATTTTAAACAGAATAACAAATCTGCTTTAGGATATACTGATTACAGACTCAGAGTCAGTGAACTCACCAATATTTAAACACACAGATAACCTGCTTTCCTAAACTTCCTTAAAAATAATTTGTTGTCAACCCACACAAAATCGCAGTTAGTGGCAGAGGTGCAGACAGGGGATCCAATAAATAAACAGAGACAGAAGCAGTAGGCTGTGAAGGAAGTGGGTTGGGAATCAGAGTTTGATGGAGAAATGGGGCAAAAAGGGATTGTTACTCCACTTTTTCGACCTGTAAATACATCTAATTCACGTCTTAATCAGTTATTGAAATATTTGTCATTTACAGTTAATTTAAGAGATACAGTCACAATTTTACAAAACAAGAACAGTGTTTCACGCTTGCACAATTTCCATAAAAGGAAAACCCCCAAACACCAGGAGATGGAAGGAAGTACTCAAGTTTTCAACCTCATCCTACAAAAACTCTTGCTCTTTGCAATAAAGAGTCCTAAACCTCCAACCATGAAGAGTGCATGAATATGGCTACTCTTGCTTTTTTGAAGCGGAGAGCCTCAGGCATCCAAACCCAGCTGGCCATGTGGGAGGTCCCAGGAGTGACATTACCACCACTGAGCCTGAACTCCGGCAGGTACTACAGCTGATTAATCTCCTACAACTGCAGGCTCTCTGACCCCTGAAGAGCATAAAACCAGCCAGAACGGGTGCGTTCCAGTTTCTTTCACTGTGTGTGGTTCTTGTGTGAGCCAGGTGATGGTACATCATTTCCAGACAGAACAGCTTGGAAAGTGACTGCAGGACTCCCTCTTTCCTCCCCCTTCCTCCCTGCAGGTGTCCTTTTCACCTTTGAAAGAGCAAATGACTAGAAACCTTTCTTAGAACTTTTCTTAGAAAATTCCCCTAGCAAGTCTTTCCTTACGGCTTCTAACCCAAGGCAGACGGCCTGTCTGCATTTCTCCTTTCTCATTTGACTCTTTCTAGCAAGTTCTCATCTGCGACACTTCCACTGCCCTGGCACAGCTCCCTAGCTCAGCTCCCCTCTCGAGTTACACAGCAGCTCCCTTCCAAGTGCTGTACCCAGACAAAATTGTGTCTCTCTGAGACAAAGACGGGGATTCTTCACTCAAATATTTAGTATCTCTTCCAAACTTCAAAAAAAAAAAAAAAAATCAGCAACAGAAGTAAACACAACCCTTTTGCCTCAATCAAGAGAAGAAATCAAGAAGTGGTGAAGGTGCAAGTGTATCTTTAGCAAACCTCAGAATATCGCTCAGGAAGCAGCACTGGACTGCACTGAACCTACCACCCCCTCACACACCAACTCTGTGCAGCCTTACTAAAACACTGTTGCTCAGTCAGCAAGGTGTGCTTAGTTCAGCTGATCAGACTGTCCCCGGGAAAAAAACTGCAAGAAGTCTACACATTCAGATAGTTACATAGTTATAGATTGGAAGCAAGAAGCTGGACTCGGTTTATGCTACAGAAGTAAAATGGGATGAAAAGTCAACTCACTGCCCTCCAGTTGAGCTCCTGTCAGCACACAGAATAACCCACGAGTCATGAACTGGTAGGCACTCCTGCACAACATCATCTTCTACTGTTATTTTGTACCTGCCCAATATTTTTGGGGACCAGTTTATTTGTTTATACAGAAAAAACTAAGAAAACAAACTACTTTTTCTCTCCCCCTCACCCAAACCCCCCTCAAGACAGCCAGTGGAACATCTGTGAGTGGCATTACCACTTCTTCCCTTTTGTTCATTGTCATTGTTCATTGTCAGGGACCACCTCTGCCACAGCCAACAGTTATTTATAGGAATGTAGACAGCTTGATCTAAAGGCATTGATCAACAAGTGAGATCAGAGAAGAGCAAAAAATAGTACATGTTCCCCAGGAAATCTTATAAATAAGCAGAAATTCAATCCACGTTTATGCCTAAATGTTTTGAGGACACTTGGAAAAAACAAACTCTCCAGCAGCACGGAGCCACCTGGCACTGGGCAGCACTTAGTTCAGTGATGGTTTACAGAGCAAAGCTACTAAAACCGCCAACATCATTTCAAAAAACATATCTCTGGTTACAGTCCCAATACATAAAGATACTGCTGAAGCAAAGTGGCAGGCAGCACACCTTGAAGATTAACAAACCGAATCCTGTAGAAAGACACAGCAATAAGTTTTTGCATTACATTTTTAGCAGGGCAGTAACACCATTCATGGGGCCCGTGGAAGCACAGCTCAATAAACAAACGAAAAACCAAATTAATAAGGTAACATGGTGACAAGCTTTACATCTGACATTTCTATATTGTATATAACTAAATGTTAACTCAAAATATCTCAGTCTTGGCAACACGTTACCGTAGCAGGGGATGACTTGACATGTTCTTTCTTTTAACAGCCCAACAGGCGGTGAGCAGAACCTATTGAGCTTCTATCAGCTTGAATTTCTCTGCAACTCAGAAGGATACTGAAGCTGCTATCCACCATGCATACAGATTTTCTAATAAAATACTTATCACTGCTTTTCATGAGCAGGTTCAATTAATTTGGTAGATTGGCACTTCAGTTCCTTGATGAAATTTAGTAGCACTTAACAGTTTTAGAAATCTTAACAACGAACGAGGGAGAGAACAAATGGTGTTTCTGCCTTTGTCAGCCCATGAAATGATAACATCTTTTCTACAACTCTCCAAAGTCTAAGGTTATAGATAGAACATTTAATCTTCATCTGCTTTTTGCACATCTGTATTGCTGGTTTATACAGCAGTTCTATAAATATTATTCCCTGTAGACCTCGAAAGAATTTTGTTTCAAAACTGATTTATGAGCTGAGAGTTGTGTTCAGTGCTTATGGTATTCACATCCCTAAAAATCAAAAGCTGAGCATGAGTGATGGATGTAATCTGTTAACAAGACCTAAAGACTATTTGTCTGTTTCCCATTTTCATTTCCCTGCACAGTCATAAATTGGTGTAAAATTGATTCAATGACCCAGGTATTACTGCTTTGATAACTTGGTCATTTTTATCTCCTGGTCAAAATGTCTGTGTACAGGAAACATCTTTGTGTCTTCTTCTATCCAGGTCCTATGCCAGTCATTTGCAACATAAATGCTGAAATGGTCATGTCAAAGAAAAGGCATTATCATTTTTACCATGAACAGAACAAAGTTAGGCATAGCTGCAGACTGAAATCTTTATTCCTCAGCCTTTTTTATAAAATTAGATCGCTTTGTCATCTGGTGTCCAATTATCCCTCAAACAGATAAACTGGATCTTCCACAGAGAAGATAAAAGCTGACTGAACATCTTCACTTGAACAATGTTTCTCTTTTGGTCCTTCTTGATAAGACGAAGGTATAAGCAACCACACATATTCCTCTGTCCTACACAGGAAGCTTCCCATCTGTCTACAAACAAGGGCTTATTTTTATTGCTTTGGAACAGAACAGATAATATCACTGCCAATTTCTGCCCCAGGAAGTATTATGTTTGATTTTAATTATATTTCTCAATCTTTTTAGGACCACATCATTTCTAATTATTAGTGCAAACTGAAGATATCAGGAAGGAATGCCCCCTTGACATCCTAAGCGCAGCAAAACAGCCAAGTTAATCACGTTGTTCCCCACCTCCACACACACATCTCATAGTATTGATTACTGCCAAAGGAAAGATAATAGATTTTATAAACCTCTCGTAGGTGCCAGGGCAGCAAGCAGTGAGACTGGGAAAAGGTGCCCGAGGACATGCTTGATTGGAGGTCTCATAGAGCATTCTACCACAGGAGAGAAATATGTTATAACTGGAGACACCACGGGACTTCTGCAGAAACCTGGTGAGAGCTCTCAGGACTATGTGAATCCCTCTTCTTTCTGTGCTATAAAAAGACAAAGCGCCTGAACCACTGGACAGTGAATGCACTGCTGAGAGAACGTGTGCCTCTTGTAGGCTGTTGCTGGATGCACAACGGGGGAGAAAGGAAAGAAACTACTTCTATAGTGACCTATTATTTATCCATTGCTCACCTTCCCACCACTCTGCTCTCCTGGTTTAGTGCCTGCAGTGGATGCTGGTTTGGGTACTCACATACTGAAACCAGTAGCAAAACTTACCAACAAACTGAGAGACTTTTGAAACAATATAGCAAACGTTAATTATTTCTAAAAATAACTCAACTAACAAGAAAGGGTTTTACTTCTTTTTTAATTAAAGAGCAAAGAAAAGCTCTCACAGAAAATAATTAAAATTCACTAAACCTTAGAAAACAAAGATTTAGTTAGTATGTGAAATTCTCTTTGGTGCTGCACAAGTAATCAGGATATGGAGAAAGTAATCAGGACATAGAGAAACAATAGAGAAGGCTTTATGTCATGAATCAAGACAGAGGAATTCATAACAAAAGGTTAGGGATCCCAGGGATTTACTTTTGAAAACAAAGTTATGGAAAAAATCTCAAAAAAGCTTCCTGGCAATATTTAACGTCAAGGATTGCCACAATGGTGTCAAGGAAACAACAGCAGACACCATCACAAAAGCATGTGGAGGAAGAATTCGATGATGAAAGAGTGAGACACACGAATTGTCAAAACCTGTCTTGAAAGAGGTAATCAACCATTTTCTGTCCCCACATTTACTCAAAATGTCTGTAGAAGGTGGATTAAAAGTTTGGTTTAGAGACTGATGAAAGAAATCCATTGCAAAAAGATTAAATGCAAATTAAACTGTAAAATAAATCTTTCTCTCCCCATTAGCCGGAGCAGCAAAACACAGAATGCTGAAACAAACCTCAACCCTACATGTACGTGGTGAGTAACGCGTGTTGAGCTGCAGGCACACAGGGGTGTAACGTACCCTGCCACACGGGGCTTACATCCCCAACCTGTTTGTATGGCTTTTGGCTGGCAGCTGGTTTGGTGGTGTGTTCTCCAGGTGGAGCAGAGAAGCCCATCATTTCTCTTGTTTTTGAAGTGCTACTGACTGCAGCAGCTCATTGGCTGAGGGGGATGTGAAAACTCCCCAGTGAATTCCCCTGCCGCTCTAGCTGTTTCACCCCAGTGTGCAGAGGACAGGGGAGAAGCTGTAGGGGTTAATGACACACCAAGCAGCACTTGTGCCTCTGGACTTCCCTATGTGATAGTGAAAAGGAAAACTCTCTCTCCTCATAAGTTCTGGACAGCTTGCATTGCTTTTCTGAGTAACTGACGATGGAACTAAGCTGTATCCAGAAATAAATGGTTTTGTTTAGGTGATATTGCTGACTTGATTTGGAAGATATATGTTTTGGAAGTCCAGAAAAATATACTCTAGCAGCTAAAATTTTTACAAATGCTAAGTCACAGGCTGTACATAGGCGCTGGTCTGATGTCTAGTGTGTGGATAGGATCATGTTTCTAAGTCAACTAGAACCCCACAGACACAGTACAAATTATTCTCTGCATGCCTGTTGAAATGTAACACTATTTGATAGTGTCAGTGCCTCGATAGCCTGTGTGTCTATTTGGGGATACATGAGAGGCTACTGAATAGGCTCCAGTCACCAGAGGCAGGTTAAAAAAACAGTTATTTTTGCATCCACTGCCACCCAGAGCTATTATTAGGGTTTCTCTCATCTTTGAAAAGAAGCCTAAATAAAATAACACAGCAATGTAATATAACTTCCACAGCTTAGCGTCTAGCTAAAGCAACAAAATTTCACGGAGATGCTCCACCAAGACCCTGACACCTTCCCTAGAGAGAGGGCTCCCCAGCATTTTGGTTCAGTAAGTAATTTCACAATGCAGGTATTTTCTAATATACTTAAACATCAGTCTTTCAAGACCTTGTGGGTGCTTTGGCCATAACCTGACTTCACTTCAGGATACATGAGCATCGTGCTTTTCCTGTCTGCACCCTGTGCCAAGGCTTAGTCTGGAAGATAATTCTGTTAGCACAGGGACACTGTCAAGCACATTCTAAACCTGTGCTGGAATGGAAGAGCCATTTTTTCTATGGGAGATTAGTTACATGGTTCGATAATCAAACACAGGATCTGAGGGGTCCACAACAGACTTCTTCCCTAAACAAAGTCTTTTGCTCACTCCAGTCAGTTGTCTGTTCACCCAACTAGTTACACGTAAGAAGGCCAGTGAGTGCATTACTATCCTGCTACTTAAGCACTGCAAATTGTCTAGGGTAGACATGGCAACAATAAATAACAGGGCAGAGTTTCAACTACATACTTTTAAAAACAAATGAATAAACCTCATAATAACTTGCAGGCACTGAGTTTTTTTCACATCCATTCATGTTCACTACAGCTCCCCACTGCACTGAAGACAAGCTCTAGAAGGGAGAGAACCTGTCCATGTGCACTCAGGTTACAATTCCTGACATCATCAGCCTGCAAAATGCCTTACTCCACTATATAAAATATGCACATTTTATTCAATCTACTTCACTAATAATTAATCGGCCCACAAACCAGACAGCAACACTGGGTTAATTCACTTCTGGGCAAGCTAAGTTAATGCTTGAGAAATTAAATTAAAATGATAAAATCTTTAGAGTAGTTCACTGTTCATATATACATAGGTAGCAAAAACAAGAAATGAAGGGAAATCTGAAGTTCTTACCGCTTTTAACTCATCTACCTGACAGATGGATACTATACTTTTACATCTACAAAAATAATTTAATTTTCTAAGTGGAAAACAAAAAATACAAGTTATGATGTACCTGTAATTGAGCTAAGTTATAATTAAGATTGAAAACTTTGTTGCTACACTCGTCATGTTTTGTTGTTTAAACGATATGACCATAAAAAGCACTTTTACTTTGAAAGCACTTACATAAATATGCCATCTACTCAGACACATGCTTTAGTTGAGCATTCTGACATGCCTTTGCAATCTTAATGATTAAAATGGGTCCTCTGTGCTTTTTATTGCTGATGCCATCAGAAAGTCAGAACACAAGTAGAACAAGTCGATACTCCTTATCATTATCCACAGAGTAATTTACTAAATTAAAGTAAGCTTTTCCATCTCAAGTAATTTAATGAAATTAAACATTCCCTCCTCATTTATTTTCATAAAAAATAAAGAAGTGTTTAGAAATCGGATGTAGATTTCTTCATCAACTGGAATTCATAAGAAATTAAGAGGAAAGTTATTGAAATTAAATTAATTCTAAGGTAAGGTCAATATATGAGGAAGTATTCAGCTAACAGAGATTGGTGAGCACATCATCTTGTGCAATGAGAGTTCTGTGTAAACAGGCAGAGCCAGTTCCCCCAGAGACACAATGACCATCTAAGCTTGGGAACAGGTAATTGACAGGGCAATCATTTGGGTAATTAGGGATCTAGATGAGCAGATCCTTATTCACGTTTTATCAGATAAACCTCTACCTTAACAGATGTGTAATCTGGTCTCCCTTGAAGCTGAAAGGATTGAGATCAATTCCAAATCAGAAGTAAACCTCTTCCACCTAAAATCTAGTAAAAATAGTAAGAAAAAAATACTCTTTTTGCCTTTATTTATCAGTCTGGAGAGATAGGGTCATGATAGTCCACTACTGGCTGACATAACTATTTTTAAGAAGCTACTAGCATACATATTAGCAGATTTGGCTAGCCAAAAGCTAGCATGTGCCATGAAAAAATATAAAAGATACAAAATCCAATTCTCATATCATTATCTGGGAAGTTTTGGTTTTTTTATTTGTGAAAAGGAAAACACTACCGAATGTTTGTTGAGAACCCAGCAATTTTTACAAGACACTAGATTTTGCTGGTGTCATCAATTTTTCACACCATTTCAACTAAATCTAAACATTAGGGGATTCTGTTTCTGACTTGAGGAGAAGATAATAATTAACAGACCACAGACACACCACACCAAAGCCAGTGTGTTTCTTCTGGTAGGCGGTATGACAAAGTGAATTGAACATGAACTTTTTCATTATGCTATGAAAGACATAGCCTCCATTCCCTACTACCTCTGAGCTGTCTGTGGCAAGCTAAATTACCTTAAGCAAGGGACTGACTGCATGTCTCAGCAACACAAGATAATGAGGTCTTGATGAACCAAGTGTCAAGAAAATAAAGAGAAGTGAGTGAATGTGCACATCTACCATACGTATTTTCTTTCCCTATAGCTCAGCATAAATTTTAGAGCAGGAAAAAGGCTCATGGGTACAACACAGGGCCAGAGATACTGTTTCAAATAGCATACCACAAATGCCATTCCAAAGGGAAAGAGGGTGCAGTCATCCCATCAATGAAAAGTAATTATTTCCATGTTATTATTGGGAAAATGCTTATGTGGCATGTTAGTGTATAGTCTGTCAGAGATGTCTGAAGTGTCAGTATGGATCTGAATACATGATTGTTCCCCCGTTTTATCTCACAGGACAGAGAATAAACTGGAGGTGGGAGTACACTTGCTTTCTATTCCAAAGGTATAACATTTTCTCAGAGAGGCTGCATTGTACCATAACCTTCTCAAACATCAGCCCAAAAAGGGGATCAACCTTTCACAAGCCTGCCTGCCTTTGGAGATGGAAGCTCCGCGGCTGACAGTGGTTGTATCTCCAGCTCTGTTTGATTTGCCATACCAGCAATGTCTGTAGCCACATCAACTGTGGCTACATTACTTCTCCATGCATGCAGCCATGTCAGCACTGAGGCTAGTGGTGAACATTCAAAAATGAACCCTGGAACAGACACAATATATAATTTCTCCTTGACAACACAGGTGAGATACCTGGGCCTCTGTCCAACTGTGGTGGGTTGGCCCTGGCCAGCAGCTAAGTACCCACACAGCTGCTTGTGCTCCCCCGCAGCAGGATGGGGGAGAGAATAAGCAAAGCCAAAGCAAAACTCATGGGTGAAGATAAACACAGTTCAGCACAATATCCCTTGAATTAAAAAAAAAAAAAAGTCTTTCTAGAAGTTCAATGGGCAGTGAGTCTGAGCTTGAAAGGGTTATCATCAACATTATTTTGGTTTCTGATTTATTTTTAACACAGCAGGATTGCTGTAGTCTTTGCCTTAAGCTTTGGCTGGCATTTTGGCAGCTTTTCTCCACAAAATGAATCAACAGAGATCAACAAAACAGTGAACATAAACCAAACCTATACCATTTATTTTGCTCCCAGATATACTTCATAAAAACCTACCATCTCTTCTGAGGAAAGAAAAAAGATACAGTAAAAAAAAATAAAAAGGAAAAAACCGAACACAAACAGGAAACCTAACAGCCTTTTTCAAAGGTATCTTTAGTCAGTGAAGTAGACTGTTTTTCACCAAATGAATCTCTGTTCCCGGGGTTACACATCTAGACAGTGGAGTTTACCAACATCAGAAATACAATGAGAAAGTGGAAAGATAGCATCAGTGGTGAAGAAAAGCTTTGCATTGCTCACTTCAATGAAATGAACTAAAGATGATGGTAGATGCAAAGAAAAGTTTGGTTTTGTCCTAGAAGCAAAGGCATTGACACCATTTCCACTCCAGGGGACCAGAAGTGCACAGCAATTTAGGGTCCTGCTCTGACTTGAGATATGTACCACAAGAACACAGAGCAAGTGTGGAGGATTTGGAGGCTGCTGAAAGAACACTGTATTATTTTTAAAGGTTAGGCATAGTAAAATACATGCTAATAATACCTCACAAGTTTTTACAATTATTTGATTATACCTCAATTAAATAATCACTTTGATCAGTAATCAACTCTCTACTTATTCTGCCTTCCTGTGTGTTAAAACCCTCCATCATCACAATAACATACTAATTAGGAAAAAAATAAAAAAAATAAAAAAATAATAAAAAAACCCCACTTCAGCTGCAAGACCAACAAAAAAGATCCTTCTCAATCTTCAGCGTGTTCCTGCAGCCTGTATTTTAGGAACTCTGCATTAGCTTGCAATAGGCACAGTTCCTAAACAGTGAGAGGAAATCATCATACAGAGGACTATGTAGACAAAATGAAATTCCCTCAAATTTTGACCTGGAGCTTATAAATTGTACTTTTCTCAACACAAACTTGAATAAGCTTGAAATCAGATCTCCTCGTTAAAGGCCAGTCTCTTAAAAAAAGAACACAAGGAAAGAAACTCAAAAAACCCAAAAGCTGAAGGTTTTCCTTGGCCTTTGGAAGAGCTTTTTTTTTCCCAGACAAAATTTTTTAGAAAATGGACTTCAGACAATCAGTCTGTGCCTTTCTACAAATGACATATCTATCAAAATACCACAGTTAATCAAAGGAGAAATGTGCAATTATTGTTATTCCCATAATAGTAACAGCAAGAAAATGTAATCTGTTGACTTCACTGCATGAGTAGAAAGCCCACATACAATGATGTGGCCCACCAAAACTATACCAGAGCACTAAAAAGCTTTTACTATTTCTTAATATTTTTTCCAGGGAAGTACTGTGTGCTCCAAACCACCAGCCACGTAGCTATAATCCACAGCACGGAGCAGTAACAGCCACAGCCCTTAGGGGCTACACGCACCAGCACCTGGGGAGAGACCAGGCACCACCGTCTGCCGAGGCACTGCCTGTTTGGGAACCCATCAGGCCTGGAAGCAGCTTCCATGTTCTTCTTGGAGTATCCTGTGTAATTAAGTGACTAAATCTTCTCTAGCTTCAGGGAAAATAACCAAAATTTGGGCCAGCTCAATTTTCATGGCTTCTTATCCACCCATTCTACTTGTCCTTTACACAAGCATTTTCTTAAAGAGTTTGCTTTGCCACAGTCAGACAAGTCAGTTTTTTTATTCTTACAGAGAGGTTAATGGTTTCAAACCATTTATCCCTGAACTTTAAAATACTCAGAAATGAGAATGAATGAGAATGTCATTCATGCATTAATATCTGATTAATATCTTTAACTCCTTCCTTTGATCTCATATATACATCTTGAGCAACTAGTAGTCTACAAATGGAGAGAAGGTTTGTGAAACTGCAAGATGTAGCTATAAACTTCCTAGAGACAGCAGAAAAATAGCATGATAACTGCCAGGTTCAGAAAAGCAGATTTCTCTAAACCTATTATTATCATTTCAGGACCTTTTGTGCAAATAAGGTAGCAAAACCTGATCTTGTGTAAAGCAATTTTTGAAAACAAACAAACAAACAAAAAAACCCCCCCAAAACCCACAAAAAATTAGTGGGCAGAAACATTCACTGACACGCAGATGTATACACATTACAGGTTCATTCCCGAAGTGCATCACTGCTGGAGAGTTTCTTGTAAGTTTGATTTAAGAGGAATCAGAAATTCATGGGTAACCACTTGGTGCACAGAATTGAATGTGTTTCACACCGGAGGACATCACAAAAAGTTAAGTGACAGATACAGACAGCACTTACTGAACATGTGGGAGGCAAATCACAAAAGAAAAAGGAAACTGTCATGGAGTCCAAGGACCTCAAACTCGGTTTGGAGGGAAAAAGAACAAAAGTAACATGTTTAGACTTCAGGAATGGCTTGCTTGACACAGAAGGAAAGCCAGACAGGTTTTATCTATTTTACTTTTGGCTTATGTGATGAGCAGTGTGAGCAGTGAAGAAGCCAAAAGAAGCAAGTCACAATACCCAGGTGTCCAAAAACGATGGACTGGTAAATCACTTACAACAGAATTCAAGCTCTCCTGCTAAGCACAGAGCAACTACCTGCTGTAGCACCACATTCCTAATTGTCATAGTTATTAGTAAGTGTTTGGTTATTTCCAGGTCACCTTTGCTGGCAATATTTATTCAGCAGTACTTTAAATTTATGGCAACCTAAACATCTAGGAACTTCGGCCACAAAACTGCATGTGGTTACAGCTTTTGTGTTTGCCTCAGCAGTACATTCATGGCTACAATGTGGAACTGGAACACTACCTTTCTCATTCTTTGTCAAAGCACTCACACTGAGGTATTGATCTAGTACATTCCTAAGATTGTACTAACAAGTCAGTTATGATACCACCAGGGTCATATCCATTACTAGGGAATTCTAAGCCTCTAGATAAGATAAATAAAGAATTCTTTTTGTTTGGGACCTAAATAAATATACTATGGAGATCACTGGTAGACTGAGAGTTAGTATTAGAAAAGACTGCAAAAATTTGTCTAAGAATTAATCCCCTCATGCTAGCAAATGAGTAATAGCAGTATTTGTTAATGTACTTGCAAATATCCACAGGAGACTACATAGCCTTCCTAAGCAATCTTCTCCACTGCCTCATTACCAGGACCACTAGAACAGTTTTCAGCTGTTTACCCTAAATCTTTCTTCCTGCAGCTTTAGGCCACCTGTCCTTGTTCTGTTCCCCAAGGACATGGCATGTACATGCAGCTTATAGCGGCCTTTCATGAACGTTTTACAAACTGTTACTGCATCCCTCTCCTCCCACCTCCCTCCCTTCTTTACACCCAGTTTCTGATGCTAAGCATTCCTAGGTCTTTCCATGTCTCACATGTCATCCCCTAAGAGTTAGTCAACCTTTGCCTTTCCCATTCCCCTTTATAAAGGGGAAACTGCCACTTAGAATCAGCACAACAGTACACAATCCACCTTTGCAAAGGGTCACCATTAACAAAACCTTTCTGTGATATCACAGATTGAGATTCTTATGGTATCATGGGGTCTTACTGGATTTGCATTGTGTAACTAGCATCTGTGATCTATAAATCTTTATCCTATTTGATCCCCTGTGGCAAAGTATGTATCACCTGTTTACTTTTATTTATCAAAGCAAGGTCAAATTGTCTAAAATGGATAATTACAAAATATCATGGCCACAGGGTGTTCAGGTGTTTCTTTTAACTTAGGTAAAGGCTTCCATTAATGTAGATATCCCACTGTTATGGAAACAGCCTGTCCTTTCATGTCATTTGGCTTATGCCACAAGTATGTATGAAATGTCCCTACTTCAGGAATGAATTCTACAACTCAGTCAAAGATAAAAGGTCAGATAGCTAAGCTATGTTTTTATTTTCATTTTGTCTTTGAAGTTGTATTTCAATAGCAAAAATCTATTCAATACAAGCTTTCCCTGTCCTGTGTCATCCCGTGTCCACCCCCCCCATTTTTCCTGGCTCAACTTTTCTATGTATCTACACTTAAGAAAAACAAAGTAAACACAGGAGACAAAAAGAGGTTTCTTACAATTTCCTCATAGTGTAGTTAGTATCCACAGCTCTTGGTGTAAACCTTTTCTTTTTTGAATTTTGAACAGGAGACACTGAAAGGATTTTATGAACATCAGTCCATTTAAATGCAACCCCAGGGAGACAGGGAAGCACTCCCGACTCGGCAGATGGAATTACTGAAAAAGAGGCCAAAGGATTTGCCCAAAGATATACAAGTTAGCAGCAGTAGGTGGTACTGAAAGTCTGGGGATATTTAGAAAGCATGATGTGAAATAAACATAAAAGAGAGGAAAAAAAAAGAAAAGTAGTGGTAGGCTAATTTTCAGGGAATTTTTTTTTCTGTCAGATTAATGATATCTCCAGAATTAACAGAAACCACACTAGTTGGAAACCTCACCAAAACTAAAATAAAAATCCAATTTTTCTGATACTGTACAGTTTATTTTCTAAGAAGTAATTTCTAACTATTGTGGAATGTTCTTTCATGTTCTAAAGTGATTTTCCATCATCTACTATAGAATTAATGAAAAGATTTATTCACTGCTAAAATATGCAGAAAGTCCTAAAGGAAAAACAAAAGGGAGCTTTTCAGAAATAAATTCCTCTTTGTACCAGCATCATCATTACTTTTAAACTGACAATCTTAAATGATTCCTAAATATGACAAGCTGCAATTCCAGACAAAACCCAAATCCTAAGAGTTTTTAGTGTATTTCTTATGTCCTTTTCATGTGTAAAATTGATGGAAAAGTACTCCCTCATTTCCTTTTCAGTTTTGAATTACAGTGGCCCGTTTGGTGTCACCCAGATGGAGATGCAGTGATTTGTTGTCATCTAAACACAAAACTGAAGCACTATGACCTTAAGAAGAAAGATTCAGCCAAGCCTTCAGAGAGGTGACCTACTTACCTTTCCTTTTACCTGGGCACAAGATGTTGCTTCCTCCATTTGTTTCCCTTTCATTTAGATCTGATGAAAGTGGTAGGCATTTACTGCTCCCATCCTGAAATCACTTTTCTTCGTATGGAATGTGTATCTTTATAAGACAGGCAGTAGATGCCCCATTCCTGGAAATATTCCAAGTCAGGTTGGATGGGGCTCTGAGCAAAATGATCTAGTGGAAGATGTCCCTACTCATTGCTGGAGGGTTGGACTAGATGACCTTTAAAAGTCCCATCCAACCCAAATAATCCTAGGATTCTGTGATACAGAGTAGATGCCAAAATACTACAGACTTACACATAAACCAAAGTACAACACAATGAACAAGCATACAGTTCTCTTCTAACATTTCCTGGAGTTTAAGTATCCCAGGGACCAAGATACTGAAAAGCTACTGCAAATATAAAGTATCCTAGAAGGATCTTCTTCTAGGGTTAAAGACCTTGTGGTACTTTGACCCTAGCTGGAGGCCAGACTTCCACCAAAGTTGCTCTATCACTTCCCTCTGAGCTGGACAGGGGAGAAAATATTGAGAGGCTTTGGAGTTGGGATAAGGACAGGGAGAGATCATTCCACAATCAGTGTCACGGGCAACACAGACTCAACACAGAAGAGAGGCAACAAAACTCCCTAATTTCTTACACTGCTCTATTTTTCTCTCTCTAAAATGTGATTCCCAGAGGCCTGTGACCGGCCAGCCTTGTCAGCAACAGGGTTTGGGAGTTTGGCCTTAGGAGCCCAGCTGGGATTTACTCTGTCAGACCTTGGAGAAGCTTCCAGATGCTTCTTAAAGAAACCACATTACAAACCCACCACAGATCTAAACTGCATAAAAGATGGTACATCCTGTATTTGTGTCCTGATGTTATAATACAACATCCACACATTCTTGAAACAGAACAGCAACAGGCAAGACACAGTGGGATCTTGCACTTCAAAATAAACAGGATGCGACAGATTTGTAAATCTGTTATTAAAAAAGAAAAAGGCAAAGAGATAGGAAATGTTTCCTGTTTTACTCTACATCTCCTAAGGGACTTTTATTAATTTTGGTTTTAAAAATAGTGTCAGCAGAGATTTGTAGAAGATTGGGCTGTCTAGCACCTACCAGCTTCCACTTCAAAATGAGTAAAATAAATCTCCCTGCCTAAAAGAAAAGCATAATGCATTTTGTTTGTCACAGTCCTGTAAGAGATATTAATTTATCTTCATTAAAAGAGAGAAGAATATCATGTTATTATGACAACTTCTTCCACTTACCTCAACTAGCAAGGACTGAACTTAAACTGGAATCTGTAAATGTGAAAGGGAATAGTTTACTTCTACTTGGTATTTGTAAAGGCACATCTGGAGGAAGGAAGGGTCATTCCCATTGTGGAGGACATTATGTACTGTTTCATGCTCCCTGTTACATTTCAAATACTGGAGGCTGTTATAACCCCCAAAGCATACAGTATTCCGAGCCAACAACTCATAGGAAAACACAATGTGATGGTAAAGTAAGGCCACTGACTGTGAAACAAGGGAATATCCTTTAGTGAGTAGAAGACTGTCAGCTATAGCCTAGAAATAGTCAATAGTATCTCATGATCATATAGCCACCCACGTGAAAAAAAACAAACCAAAACATAATTAAAACTGTTATTTGCATCTGCAATGTTTACTGATTTTAGTTTTTCACCAGTTTTGAATTTTGACTTTTAGCGAGGGGAGACCTCATGCTAAGTTTAGCAAAATTCTTCTTTGTATTGTCTCATGTCTTCTAAGAAAGCCTCAGTTCCCCTTGTATTCCCAGGAACATCTGCTCTGAACATGTAAGCACTGGAGCAGTAAGGAACAGTGCAATAAATATCCAACTATGTATTCTAGTTGACAAGGAAAATCTTCATTAAGGACATTTGAACTGCAAAGAACAACAAAACATTTCTGGAAGCTTCTGGCACTTTTATTCCAATTTACGTTGTGAACCCTTATCAGGTACTAGCTTAAGAAAGGCTACTTACTATATTCAAAGATTGTGAGGTAAAGGTGGTAGGTCTAATGATTAGACTTGATCTTCAGCTAACCACGGCTGACATGTTCTTAAGTAATTGCTAATGATGTAGGATATCCCAAGCGGACAAAATTACTGACACGATATAACAGCTTTTGCTTAATGAATGGCCAAGATTTAAGTGACTGGCAGTTTAACATCTCTCTCATTTCCTTCGGGGACTGTGAAAGAAAAGAAATAATGTTTCGGTTTATAATGTGAAAAGCTGACACAGAGCTGTCAGACATTTCATTTCGGCTAACACTCCCCAGGAAGCACAACATTGTGTGAGCTGTGAATTCCCTGCAAGTTTATTGATCTCAAGTTTATTGGCCAGATAAACAAGTGACATCAGCTGTGCAGTCTCATTGCCAGGAAATACCATGGCAGTTTGTGGTATCCAGATGCAGGTCGGATGGCTTGTTTGTTTAAGCTGTATGAACACAAGATGCCGAAGGTGTCTCACTAGATACAGAATACCACAGCTGCCAGGGTGTAACCTCTCACCTTAGTCCCTAGAAAGCTGAAGAGAATCTCATGGAAGAGCTGTTTATAAATGCCAGTTTTGGTATAATGAGCTCAGGTCACTTTGTGATGAAGCAGCCCACGCCATTTGTTTTAACTGCAGTTGACAACACACTGCTTAATTGACTAGAGCTAATTCAGCACGATGTACTTGCACGTGAATATGTGGAAGAAGCAGCTTCCTGAATATTAAAATGGACAGAGTCAAGGCAGTCACAAATACTGTATTGTATTGGCATGACTAATATGGCTTGCTATCTGGAATTACAGAAAAAAAAAATCTCACTGCTGAGAAGAATACTTTCTGTAGTCTATTAGTACTTATTTAGCATCTCCTGTCTGCCCTCATTCTTAGAAATGCTGCTCATTTATCAGCAAAAGGTCTGTGCAGCCCAGATACTCACTGAGGTGCTCTCATACATCATGGAACTTATTAGCTGCATACATTTCTTTTCCTAGGTTTGAGATGAGCTGGACCAATTTGTTACAGAACTCACAGGTGGGAATGAAAGGTATCTAGAACAACGTTTTGCCAAATATATGTAGTTCAATTCAAGTGGGACAGCACTAGTACAAAAATACAATGGGTAAATAATTTCTTGGAGAATGTGCCTTCAGACACGAGCTGTTCTTCCAGTGCAAGAGTGAGGCATGAGGTGACAGACAGCATGATACATACATAAGCATCTTAGGTGTAATTTCACAATTTCATTTGGGATGGGAAGTATTTCTTTAAAGGAACTGAGACTAAGCCCCTCAGTTTCTACTTCATGCCGATAGTAGAATGAAAAAAACCTGCCAGCATTGCTAAGTTGAAGAGCAGTCCATGGCATAACTCTTGCAAGACCTGTGGACACAACTGTACAATGGTTCCCTTGAATCAAAAA
Organism: Heliornis fulica; assembly: GCA_013399135.1. Taxonomy (NCBI): domain Eukaryota; kingdom Metazoa; phylum Chordata; class Aves; order Gruiformes; family Heliornithidae; genus Heliornis; species Heliornis fulica. The sequence continues at coordinate 119,213 of VXBZ01011158.1, read as the reverse complement.
CCTGCCACGGGAACATTTTAATAGGAATCAAGAACATGGCTTTTTAGACATGATTTTATTTACATCCTTGCATCACTAAAATGGGGTTTCACTCTCAAATCACTTTTTTGAACTATGTTAAGTGGGAGTGGTGTAGTTCCATATATGAATTGTACTGTGCTCACAGGGGTGACATTATTTTTCCTATCGAGTTACTATTCTTTTCTGCAAATGCTTTTTGACTTGTCCTATTTGTACCATTTCTTGGTGTCATGCCCATTAGATTGCTGTTGTTTCAAAGATATTCTTTCACTATGCAGGAGAATTTACTGCATTATCAGAAGGTCTGGAGCACCAGGTCTTTGTAGGATATTCCAAAGGGGTCACAAACTATGAAACAACCTGCTGGATCTGAACATGCCAACAAAAAATAACTACAAGTTGCAGTAAAAGAGATTTCCGCCCCCTCCCCCCCCATTAATGGCTACATCTTAGCATTGGATTAAGAAGTGTAGACACCAACATTTATTTTATTTCTAATGACAGCCGGTAAGAAGCAAAGAAGATACTTGTATTCCTTACGAAAGAGAAAGGATGGATCTCTAGTAATTTATAAAAGATACCCACATTTTGGTAAGATTGAGCCTAAAATGTGGTAGGCTACAATGGACTATGTGCATGTCCTTTTCAGCATGAGAGGTGCTGGCATGGTTTTCATGCACTGATGATCCCTAGTGTGCTGGAGGCTTAGCATTTCACCTGCCCTGAAGCACGGGGAGCTTTGACAAGACAGATATTATTGCATGAAGGCCCCGAATTTCTCTCCTAGCCAGATAATGGCACAGGAGGGTGTAACTAGAGAATGTAATTCTGAGTTTAACGGACTGAAAATGAAAGTCGTGTTATGCTTTTGATACAGGCTACAAGCAAACAAAAGCTAATAGATTTTACTATTGTAGGCTCAATGTCATACTTGGCAATGTTTTTACTCTTGGCAGTAGCAAAGGCCAAGGTGAGGGGGTCTGAATACTAGCAATGCTTGCATGAAGATGGCAGGAAGGGGTACCAGATTACTTAATGATTTGTGCTTTGTAGTTAATGAGCCATTACTCAATTTTGTCTATTTAACAGAGGAAAAAGAAGTTACTGTGAGAAGTGCATTTGTCCTGAGGGGATGAGTGGTTTTGATGCTTACTAGTACAAAAACAGTACTTTATATAAATACATATGCAGTCTAAAATGTAATTATTTTCTCTTTTACTGAGCATAGTGTTAATATGACACAAAGCTTTATGTTCATATATTAAACACTTTTTATAACATATGCCTCTTTGAAGTTACATAAAGGTAAGTTTGTGACATAATGAACTGCCTTGGGTGGGCTGTCTATGTGTAAGTTGTGCAAGGTACTATTGATTTCTCCATTATGGTATTACTATTTGCTATGGTAGCTAAATTGCATTTACTGTGAAGAAAACCAGAATATCCTTGTAATACTGAATTACAATTGTCCTGATTCCCAATGAAATATTCTAGAATCTGCTTTACCTGACTTATCCGTTTGATTACACCTATTACTGCTTAGTTCGCAATCAGAATTAAATATATAGCAAGCACATATATGTGTTTATAGCACATATAATTTCACACACATAAATCCCCTCCCCCAAATAAATTATATAACAATACATGTGCATATTTTTCCTGAGAAACCTATTGTAAGCAGTTTTTTTCAGGGTGTTGCAATTTCTTTCCACTACGAAGGAGAAGCTACTGTAAAAACAGGATATTGAACCTCCTAGCAGTCGACATGCCAACTTTAAACAAGAAAAGCTTTTAAGACCAACAGACTACTCAACTTCTTCCCATAAGGCCTTTCTCTCCTATTCTTACAAACAGAATGTTAAAAAACCTGCTTTCACCTTTGCAGGTAGAGACCGGAATTTGTCTTGAGGAACACAAAACTATGCCCCAAAGGGAAAGGAATTACCCAGGCTCAAACTCATAGGAATTCAGGCTGCTGTTCTTGAGGGAAATCAAAGGCTCAGCTCATTACAGTGGATGTCCACACACATAAAAATGTGCATATGCACCACACACGCTCCGAAGTTCTGCTTGTGTCATACACTGTATTACCATGAGACACTAAAGCATTTGCCAGTTTGAAGCATAAATGCAGCCTGCTTATGGGGTGGCTAAGCACCCTGAAGGAGCAAAGCTTTGTCCTTAGTCTGAAGTACCCTTGCTACGACCCCACTCTATGTGGGCATGATTCAGTGTAAGTTTTTCTGCAGTGTTTAATACAATGCAATTTATGTATTTTATGAGTAAGGCAGAAGCTGAAAGATCTAGATAGCACAGGAAGATATTGCCAATATGTGTTAAATGAAATGTAACTGTAACATGCTTTACTATTAAATGCTCTGGCCAGTATCTCTCTTTCTTGTTTTGGGATAGCTACAATTTCACAAAATGGAAAGCAGACTTTTTTTTTTTTTATGGTAGAAGAAACCAGAGGAACCCAAAACTGCATTCAGCACCTTTACTTGTACAACTTGGGTGACTTCTGTCAATTTTAATCTTCAGAAAAGACTGAGGAAAGCAGGAACATGTATTATGGTACACTACCCCCAAATAATGATTGCCAATTGTTTGCTATATTATCTACAAATGTGTACTGTATTTTGTTTGCTAATATAAACTATTATGATAGCAAGTCTTCTTTCATAGAAGGGAGAAATGAGTACTTGCTCCAAGCTTTTATTTACCTACTTATTTAGTCAGAAGATTAAAAAAAATCTGTTCGTGTGCCAATTATCATATATTTAGAAAAGGCAGTTTTACAGAGCTCACAGCTTGTGTCCAAAGATCAATCTTCACTTATTTTGGAAACAATGCCAACTAGTCTCAGTAAGTTAAGTTATCCTAATATCACAAACATTTTTTTTCCATTTTACTGGCCTCACAGAACATTGCTGACAATCTTCCTTACTTTAATAGTTCTTCAGAAAAAGCCCCAACATTTTTCTCTGGAGTCTGAGGTAGCAGTTTCAGATAGTATTTGTCATGTTTATGAAGTTTTCATGTTTTATAAGAATTAACACCTCCTATAACAGATCTTGTTGGATGAAATTATGCAGAATTTACAGTGACAAAACCCAAATCAAGCAAACAACTTTCTTGCCTCAGGATATACATTTTACTTTACTAAGGTGCAAAATCCAGCTAAACACTTCTATGGTCCCTCAAAGAAGGGCTGACATATCATTATTTGCATGTATGACTATGCCAAAAAACAAAAGCAAGTTGACATCTCTGCTACATCTAACATAAAATGGTAAACAGCACCATCAGGTCTTCTGCTTGGCTATACTGAAGTTTTAATCTATTCTTATTTTCCAGTTTGCTTTACTCCATCAGAGAGAAGTACATTTCACTGAAACTTTGTTCTTCAAATAAACAGTCTGAAGCATCTATTATCCTAGCAGGATTCCACCTTTTGAGAATGAACACATAAGGTTTTGTTTACCAGGTTCAGGGGGAAAGGCCACTTGTAATGGAGTCAGTAGAACTGGCTCTGTACTTAGCTCTCTAATTACAATCATTTTTTGTGATAGTTTTCCCCTGGCAGGCAGGCAATAACTTTTGTGTGGAATTCTTTAAAGAAGAAGAGATTGCCTGTGCAGCCACATCATGTGTACCTGCATGTAAATAAATTGAAATTTCACTCACATAACAATAATACTTTGCATCACTGGATTTGTCTCTCTTGGGAACCTCCTCCTGTAAGGCTCCTGAAAACTTTTCTCAACTGGCATGTTGGTAATACTCCTTTCAGTGAAAGGATGCTGGTAAAAAAGAAAATAAAAAGTAGTATTAGATTCTTATTTCTTGGTCTTTGCACAACTCTTTAGATAAATAAAATATTATGCAATATTTTTATAAAGCCTACAATCTCAATGCTTCAGGCATGCAGTGGAGATCAAGTTCTGCTGTCTGTCAACATCCTTTGCTTAATAAAACATCCCAAGTCAGCTCAAGCTCCATTTAAACTGTTTTTATTGCTCCCTAAATACAGTTTTACTAACCTGCTCTTTAAATTACAATTGCCCACTGGCCTACCTGCTGGTGGTGAAAAATCTTTAATCCATTATTCAGAACAGAGTCATACAAGCATTATTATTAACAAGGGAGAAGTTAGCTAATGACTGGCAGCTTAAAGAATAGTGGAATGGTTAATATTTGAAACCATCCTCCTTGCTTCTGTCTATCAGAAGTCCTAGAATTATTTAAATTAAGTACTTTATGTGACTAAAACATATTTCAGATGATATAATGAGCTACATCTATTGCTGGATGAAAGCATCTATAATTTCTGAAGTTCAGTCCACCTGCTCCCCGAGGGCTCAATTTTGCCCTAAATTACACCTAGGTAATTCCACTACTGTGAATCATAGGATAGGAGGTGTATTAAGGGAATACTTCATCCTTGCAAAGTATTTTTTCCCAGCTTTTTGAAAACAAAATAATTTTTTAAAACTCTTTTTTTTTATGAGAAACAATTAGTAGAAAAAAAGTAGACAGAATATCTGCTGGTGTAGTAAGAGTTACACAAAGTAATGTGAAACAGACTCTTGTAAAGATTTTTCTCAAATGCAAAGGATTTATTTCAAAGGATATTGAATAAAAATGTATCTACCAGAATGAAAGTGTTAAATTACCTTTTTTCCCCAGAGGGAAAATACCTCTGAACTCACAGCATTTCACAGTCTTAAGTTATGAAGCATTACAGGAAGATCTGCACCTTGAAATGTATGGGGTATGTGGATTCAATGTTTGATAACCATTCCTGGGTCAGCCCTACTACATGGTTAATCTGGAGTTCTAATACACAAGATATGACACTTCAAATTATTCTTACCAGTGCCATCTTTTCAGTTCAGGCTTAGGAGCTTAAGCAGGCTTTTATTTTTGTTTTCCCCTCTGCTATGAAAAGCCAATCAGAATACCAATACAGAAAACATTTAAAATTAAGCAATGTTGTAAAGTAGTCACAATACTTCCAATTATCACTGTATCCAGCTGTGCTTGCTGTCAATATAGATCAGCTACAAAACTGACAGAAGACTAGAGCTGACCCAGAAATTGCCAGAACTTGTGATCTTTGTAAATTCAACTGAGAGGCTAAATTGTGTACTGTAACTGTAACCTCCACCAGTTAAAAAAAAAAAACCAAAAACATTCTGGGGCAGTTGAAGGAAAGTTTTTTTTTCATTTTTGTATGGACAAAAAGAGTTCTATCTGGTCAACAAAAGCTTGGCTTAGTTGGGGTTTATTCCCAAATAAAAAGAAGTGAAACACTTCTAAAAGAATTTCTGGAATTTATTTTCAGCATTTTTTTCACAGGGAGCATTTACCAATTTGATTCAAATTCACCATTTCAAGTTTTTTTTTACATGAGTACATAATTTGGTGAAAACCTATCAAAAAAGATTCTCACATTATGGTACAGCTGCATTCTTGCCATTTGGAATAAAAGGTCAACTTGAGCCCCTCCTAAATATAACTCATAGAATCTATATGTTATACTTCATGCAGAAGAGAGCTAAGATTTTTTTTACATTTTATTATTTGGTCTACTCTGCTCCTAAAATTCTAGCTTTTGCAAACCCTAGAACCCTTAAGGACTCCAGATATTTATTCAAGAATATCTGTTGTTTACATTAGCAAATAGTAGATAAAAGTTTACAACTTTCTTCATATAGTAACAGGAAGACCTACAGATTTTTCTTTTGTACTTTTCTGAACTATCTAGAATGGCATTTTCAATTTTTTTGAGGGAGGCCTCCTTCACAGAAACATCTAAAAATATCCACCAAGTCCTTCATAGACTTTTAGAACATAGTCCTTTCCAGTTCAGTTTTCAATCTTATCCTGGAAGCCAAACAAAAAAATTCTTTCCCTCTCTCTGCCACTGCTAACATATGTGGGAACTACGAATGCTCCTTCTGCTCATGAATTTGCAGGAGGTAAATGTACCCAGGTAACCTGTGCACAGCTCCATGGAACTACCAGCTGGCAACCAAACAGATGTGAGAATTTAGCGGGTAATAAATGGAAGACCAGAACTTACAATCTTTGATCAAAGATTACTGCGGGTGTTACGGAACAGTCCCAAGTGTAATGGTATAGGTGGGTGGTCAGAAGCAAAGCTTTCCAGTTGAGACGACTGATTTGGGATTCCAATATTGCAGGGCATGATAAGTAATAAAGCTGATTGGGATGAGGACATCCATAAACACGTGCTGGGAAGGAGCAGCTTGTCAGTGAGTGGGAAGGAGGTCTTCTGATTATCTTACCCTGGTGTGCCAGGGCAGGTGAAAAGTTCTCGGGATTGCCCTTACCCTCGGTGTTGCTCAGGGCAGCTGAGCATATTCAGATGGGAAAATCTCCTGAAACTCAGGAAAGACCAGGCAAGGAAGGACCTTCTATGAGTTATATTTATAGGCCTCGTGTTGATTCCAAATGGGAAGTTTGAAAAGTTTGGACTAGTGAAGATTATAATCTGTCATTTTACAATCCCTCAGGGATGTGTATGTGGTTTTGGACTTGTTCAAGTAGTTCCAACATACAAGATCCTGAGACATTAAGATTACAAATTGAGCAGCTGATCTAGATAATACCATCAACACAATGTTTTTGTTCCAGTTACTCCATTAGGTTTTTTTGGTTTGTTTTATTCCAAGCTTGTACCATGCTTACACTGTAACACACTAAGTACACCTTTTATAAGAAAAAGCTTCTTTAAGTAGCTTCTGACTTGACCTACACTTGCCTCCTATAATTATTCTAAACGTCTTTAAATTTCAAGGAAGTCACAGTACTGCAGTCATTCAAAATACACACACACACAGACATACACATGAAAACAGACAGATGCCGGTTTGCTTTCGGTTACTTCGTGGCCTGGATTGTGTCATAGGTGTTTTTACTAATCCCATGTAATTTTGGTGGCTCGTTAATATGTCAGTGGTTAGTATTGCCTCTCCCACTCTCCCACTGTACCTCAGCTGCTTTGCTTCAAATTAAAAGATATCCTGTAGCTCAATATCCATAACATATGAGCTCAACTTTGACATGATGACAGCAATGCACAGAGTCCTATAGTTGATAGGATGCTAAGAAGTGGTTTTCTTCTTCCTTCCCATGGGGCACTTTCCCATCTCAGCATGCAACCAACTGCTGACAAGACGGTTTATATGTACTGACACCAAGCACAGCTAGCTACCTAAAAGAAAATTAAATCTCACACTGAGAAAGGACCTGCTATCAGTTAAGCTTGCAATGAGCTGTAACTGTGCCAAGTACCATCATTAAGAGCCAATTTTAGTTTTTTATTGTTGTTCAATACAAGAGATTCCTTCTCTAAGCAATGTGTGTCCCTGAAGAAAAGATTAGGATTACACATTTTGTGGTGGGTTTTCAATGTGTCTTCTTTAAGAAGCAGCTAGAAGCTTCTCCAAGGTCTGACAGAGTAAATAGCAGCTGGGATCCCAAGGCCAAACTCCCAAACCCTGTTGCTGACAAGGCCAGCCAGGCCAATCAGCGCCGGTCACAGGCCTCTGGGAATCACATTTTAGAGAAAAACACAAACAGCCACATTTTGCCACCAGAGAAGGGAGTGAGAAGATGTAAGAAACTTTGCAGACACCAAGGTCAGTGAAGAATGGGGGGAGGAGGAGGTGCTGAGAGAAGATGTCCTTCAGCCTGAGGAGAATACCATGGTGGGGTAGGTGTCCCCCCACAGCCCACAGAGGACAAAGATACCCCACTTGCAACCTGTGGAGAGGTACCTGGGTCAGGCAGGAGTCCACCATGGAGCAGGTGGAGATATATGGAAGAAAATGTGACCTGTGTTGGAGCAAGCCCCTGGCAGCACCTAAGTAAGAGGTAAGAGAAGTAAGAGGCAGAGAAAGATGGAGGCCCACGCAGGAGCAGGTTTGCTGGGGGAAGTTGTGACTCTGTGGGGGACCAGGCTGGATCCAGCAGTCTGAGACTGAGAGACTGAGAGACATTCTATGAGTTTATAGCAGTGACCCATGCTGGGACAGCTGGTGAAGAGCCGAGGCCCTGTGGACTCGAGAGGACTCATGTGGAGAAGGTTGTGGAGGACTGTCTCCCGTGGGTGGGATCCCACACTGGCACAGGGAAAGAGTGTGAGAAATCGCGCCCCCACCTTCACTCCCGAGAAGAACAACTCATGAGGAACTGACCAAAGACTGAAGCCTCCATTCCCTATTTCCCCCCACCCCTTTTCCCCTGTGCCATCCTGGGGAGGAGAAATCATGAATAAAGTGAAGTCTGCAAAGAAGGGAGGGGCAGGGGATGGTGTTTTAAGAGCTGTTTGTACTTCTCATTATCCGACTCTGGTGTCTCTCTGTGTGTAGTGCAGTGTAAATAAATTAGAGAGTTTTCTTGCCTCTCTTCTGTGTTGAGTCTGTTTTGCCCATGATGCTGATTGTGGCATGAACTTTCCCTGTCCTTATCTCGACTCCAAAGCATCTCAACAGATATTTTCTCCCCTATCCAGCTCAGAGGGGTGTGACAGCGCGACTTTGGTGATAGTCTGGCCTCCAGCCAGGGTCAAACCACCACAACAATGAAGCTAGTAATTTCCATTTTTCTCATGTATAGTCATAAACTTCAGGGCAAAGACATCCAACTGCTTGCAGAGGGAAAAAGAGAAAATGGTGGTAAAAATGAAAGCGGCAGTACTAACCCAGCAAATCAAGCAGCTGTCAGTGTGAATAAGTGCAACCTGACCAACTGAGGAAAACTCCAGAGGACTTGCAGCCAGAATACAGCAACAAAGAGGAACTCCATTTCAAGGAAACTTCTTTGATTTCAGAATGTACTTTGATTTCTCATCTCCAGAGTCAAACTTTTTAAATGCTTTCATTAAAACAGTTTTTAGTCTTTTAATTAATGAAAGTGTGAAGATGTAACACAATTTCTCAATACGGGGATTGTGCAGGACAAACTTCAACTATCTTTCATCTCATTCAGAATTATCTGGTATAAAAAAAAAATCTTTTGCTTTGAATCTGATGACAAGCAGAAAATAAACAAGAGACTCCCTCCTTCTTGGGCTAGTGCCCCAGCTGCACTGAGGCAGAGGTTTTGTTTAAACCAGTATCTCAGCATATTTAGTTGGCAGCAAAGCTCCTCAAATCAAATCCAATTTAAAGCTTTCCAACTAAAGTGACATTTTTTTTGGTTTGTTCTCAACTTCCTTTTCCATATTTTTGAAAGTAAAAAGGGAGAGATTAAAAATTTACAAATTATACAGAATAGTATTTTTCGGTGATACAAAACAGCATTTGCGGTCGACACTTAAAAACATTTATTTAATTTCAAAATTCTCTCAAAATGGTGCTCTGCCACATTTTTTCTGTTCACATTTATAAAATGGTGCGGAAATTTTCCAAGAGAAAATCTAGTATTTGCAGTATGCAACTTTTATGAGGGAAAAGTCCTGCTTCTTTAAAATCAGGCATCTTTCAAGAAATTTCATGTGGAGGGTTTTTTTTTCTAACAACATTCTGGTTCTACTTCCATCAGCATTGAAATCCTTAGAAAATACAGCCAGAAGCCTTGACTTACGTCATATTGAACTTGTCTAAACTGTATTTAAAAATTTATTTCATTATACTAGTGCAAACACTTCTGTGCACCCTTTTAAACAATTTAAAATTTGATTTATATTGATTTAGTATAAGTCAAGTTGTTCCCAACTTAAGGCAAGTCAATACAGGACAGTTTTAATTCACTTGAAGGCTCCCTGAACAAGCGTTTAATAAAATCAATTTAGCACCCAAACTTGATTAATCAGTGCAATCTCACAAGTAGCCAAACCATCTCAACTGGAGGAAGTGGCCCTATTTTACCATCTGAAAATACACTAATAGGAAAAAGGAAAACTGACAAAAGAGATGAGGCTACTCAAGATGCAGTTTTACATATGCATTCTATGCTGTGACACACCCAAAGCCAACCACTATTTCCTGTCATCAGATTGAGCACTGGACCATCTTTCCTATAGGGACAGGCTGAGAGAGCTAGTGTTGTTCAGCCTGGAGAAGAAAAGGCTCCAGAGGGACCTTATAGCAGCCTTCCAGTACCTAAAGGGGCTCCAGGAAAGCTGGAGAGAGACTGTTTACAAGGGCAGGGTGTGATAGGACAAGGGGTGATGGGTTTAAACTGAAACAGGGGAGATTTAGCTTGGGTATTAGGAAGAAATCCTCCCCCGTGTGGGCGGTGAGGCACTGGAGCAGGCTGCCCAGAGAAGTTGAGGATGCTCCTGGATCCCTGGCAATGTTCAAGGCCAAGTTAGGTGGGACTTTGGGCAACCTGGGCTAGTGAAGGGTGTCCTTGCACATTGCAGGGTGATGGAGGTGGAGCTTGATGGGCTGTGAGGTCCCTTCCAGTCCAAACCATTCTATCTTTCTATGATACCACTTGGATCTGCTTTGGGACTCTAAAAAGATACGCACTCACAGGAAAATGCCATATCTCTAACTAGCCCATGATTAACAAAGCTTTGCTAAAAACTTTCTAAAAATAAGAGTGAAGGGTATCTCAAAACTGTGCAAATGAGTGGTATGAAAAAAGCAACAGAAAGACATGGAACTCCAAAACACTACCAACCACTCTTGCTCAGACCCAGGAGTTTCCTAATTATAAACCAAAATCAAATCGTCAGGAAAAACATAATGCAGCCCACTAATACACTTTAAAATGACACAATAGGCAATAATTTTTGATTCAACCCAACTGCTTGTAAGTTGGTGGTTGAGCCCTTGGCCCTGGTTTTCTCATATAAAACAATGCTGCCAAGATAATGTCTAACAGATGCTAAATACGCACATGTCTCACACACTGCTTGAATTTGTTCATCACTGACTTCCTTTGAGATAAAAGAGATATTGTCAAAATGATAATGATGGTGTAAACATTTTGGCCACTTCAAGCATTTTCTGAATGTCAGATAAATTCAGAATAATTTTTAGCAATAGGCTTGCCAGAACATCAGCTGAAGCTTTCATTATAGCTATTCATATCCCTACAATAAAGGTTGCATCAGCAGTTCCATAATAAATGCTCTTTCAAATGTTTGATAGTTTGGCTGCAAAACATATTTTTGGATTAAGTTTGGCATATAAGTTTTCTTAGATATATTTTTTTAAGTTACTTTTAAACTGGTTCAGCTGTTTTCTGCATAAAGATGGAAGGAAAAATGGTTTAGCTGATTTAAATACTTTTTTGTTCTACATAAAAAGCATCACATTTTTTCTTTTGAAGTACAAATTATATTAAGGAAAATAATAATACAGCAGCCACATGCACTTGAGTTCATATTTACACTTAGATGTATTCTGATTACATGTACTCTAGTTAACTGTGGCACAATCTAGATGTCAAGGATTAAGTGATAAGGAAGAAATTCAATGGAGGAACGGTGACACAAAGTCACTCCAGTTTTTCACCTTTCCAAGAAAGCGTAATATTGATAAAATCACCAGACTGAGGTCAAGAACTTTTCTTCTAGAAAACAGAGCATAATGTCACAGTAGTTTTATAAATGGAGTTATAAATTAAAAACTCAACAAATTATTCAGATTTAATCACAAAATTTATAAACCAACTTAGGAAATCAACAACTTTGATTGCACCGATCTTTCATAGTGCCTAAAAGACCCACAGCCTTTCATGGTTATTTATTTTTCACCCTTATCTTCTTAGATAGAAAAGTACCACCTACCTTTTTAAGAACCAGGGGCTAAATAGATTCCAGCAGGTTTATCCCAATTACAAGCTCAAAAGTTGGAAAGTGGATCAAAGTCCACAAAATGTCAGAGTACCTATGTCACAATGAGAGGAGGACAACACTGACTTAGTCCAAACTTAAAATCCTTGGACCTTAAGTTTGGTTAACTTCAACAAAAGATATAGGCTATTGTAGTCAACTTTCCAACATGAGTCTTTTTCTGGCAAGTGCTGGCAGGTAAGTTACATGTGTTGCCCATGTTTTTTCCAGAAATGAAATTATAAAGTTAGAACCAGAAATGAAAATCATCCTTGCTACACACTTCTATTCCCTTTTAAAGCAGGTCTGTCTTCAAGAAGCTCCCAGACTTTAGTAACAATGGGAAGCCAATTTCTGCTCTCCCCAAAATGAAAAAGCATTGAGATTCTTCCATACAAAACCTTCTCTCAACGGGAAACAGAAGAAAGCTCTACATTGTAAAGACTTTTAGTAATAAAACAGAAGTAGTGATTAGTTTCCTTTTTGTGTCTTATATGACTTGTTCATAGCATTTGTAAGCATGGAAACAAGGTTGCTTAGGTTTCCCTCTCTGAAATCCCAGTATTTAGCAGGGCTCTCCAAAATTAGTACAAGAGAGTCAGGTACAGGGCAGGCTACAATGTGGATAAAATTTTGCGTTGTCCATTTCTGTTGGGGAAAAAAAAACCAAACCCAGACCCAAATACTGAAAGCTTCATGGAAACTTATCCCATACTGGGTTCCTTCTACCAGTTGTCTTACTCCTGGGTACCCTGCCTTGGGAAGAAGAAAATCTAAACATCTGGATTATTTTGTTTTCCACGGATGATTATTTAGACTGAGATAAAATATTTTGGTGATATTTATTTTTCCTTATGTTGTGTAACCTCACACAGGGAGGTGGCTCAGGGTTACTAGTCTGGGCATCATACCTACCTAGTATAGGTAGGTATGATGCCCAGCTCCATTGCTAACAATCTTGCATTTCACTGGAATTGTCTGACATCTTTACTGGCAGTTAAATCATCCTTTCTTTCCTGGGATGGCGGATATAACTGCATCTCCCAGGCAGGGACATATTTCCCGCTGTCACAATTATTATCTCTAGAGATCTGCAAGGAGTGGGAGAAGCTCTAGTCTACACAGTGAAGATGAAAATACATTACATGGTAGTGAAAAATTATATCAACTTCATGCATGATGTATTCAAGTTTGGATATGTTAAGCTTTCAATGAATATAGTTGCCATCAAAAAAGGGGTTACTACTGGAAACGGGGGGAAACTTTTTCACAGTGAAACTAATCTGGGTGAAATCCCCTTTCACAAAACCCCATGTACTAAAGTCTTACGGTTACTAGAGAATGTGTGTCTGTTTGCAAAGACATCACATGCCGTAAAGAAATTTAACTCCTTTTTGTAAGTTCTTTGCCAAAAAAGATTTGTATTTGTTCATACATTCTGTTAGTATCACCGGCTCCACTTGCCTTTTTTGGACATACACAGAGTGCACCCACCTCTCCTCACTGTCCTCAAGAAACTGCTGCCTCCCAGGTCTGCACAGGAAGCTACTAGGGTAAGAACTGCAGTACTCAATTTGATCTTTCTTATCTAAGATTTATTAAATCACTTTCAATTACCAAAAAAAGTAAGCTACTTGACAGATGGCTTCAAAGCACTATCCTTCATGGTTCATTACCAGAATCTTGTAAACAGGAACAGGCTTTTCTTACCTGCCTGGGAAGGTGCTGCTGAATGTCTTATTTCTGGAAATGCTGACTGTAAGTATGATAGTGCTGTTCTGTGACACAGAACTTCCAGAAACTGTTTACCTCTTGGCAAATTAGCTAAAGTGTCCAACCTCCCTGACTGAGCAGGATCACCTAGAATAATCCTTGCAACAGTCAATATAATTTATTTCACCTCACGCATGAGTTAATATTTACTATTATCTTTAAGTTACTAGGACTTTTAAAAGCTAATGTATTGGTATTTTACTGGCAGCATATGATTGATCTGCAGACATCTTCATGATGAATGCTTGTTGCTTTAGCAGCTGGTAGACATGGAAGAGCTAGGAATTAGGTACTGAAGAATGCAGGGAAGTGTTTGTGATTCGTATGTTTGGCTGATTAGGTAAATGTTTAAGGTGGCAGCATTGAAAGAGTTAATGGTGTTTTCTGTGAGAAAAGATATACTTTTAGCTGCTACTTTTTCAGTTTAACAAATAAAAACGAAGAGGAGCATGACACTGATCAAAGGATTTATTTAGAAGAGGGAGCTGGTAAACAGCAAAGGGATGCAAAGGAAAGAATTATCTGTGTCAAATGAGACAGGCTCTACCATAAGCAGAACAACATGCAGCTGAATTACAAAGACCCATCCTGAAAAGAATTTACTACATGCATTTTTTGACTTCTGTATGAGTCCATGAGTGCATATCTTTGAAGTCAAAACTCTTGTCCAAACTTGGAACTCTTGTTCTCCTCTTCCTATGACCTTCCTTCAGATGTACCTATCCACAGATGCAAATTACTTGAACTAATTAAGCTTTTTAATTCTGCTTTTAATCAAATTTTTCTTTCAGCTTTATTGGCCAGTAACACACAAAGGCAATATCATTTTGTTTACCAACTGTTGCTGCACACAACAGCCACAGACTGCTTCAGAAGCTCCTCCTAATCTTCAAATATAAGACTTAGGATACACTATCGAGTTTTGATTTCCCAGCTTCTGAATAAGTATCACCTTAATCTGCAGACAACCCAGCTGACTGGCATAGGCTTACTTGAAAAGTAAAGGACTACTGAGCATCAGTGGCAGAACCTAACCCTTTCTGACTGTGCCAGCATCAGGCACATCACTGCCAAGTCCAGAGGAAAAGCTCAAAGGTTGGGAGTTGTTTGCTGGGAAGTACATGTGGGATTCTGTGTGGATAAAAGGTTAGTTTTAACTGAAAATATGGGGTATTTTTTTTCATGAAAGGCTTTTTTTTTTTAAACTAAAATGCAATGATATATCACATTACAGAAATGGTCTTGCATTTCTGGGTCCGCATCTCAAAAGCACAAATTGCTCTGGACTCTTGGGAAAAACCCCCAGAACACTTTTGCTAGATGGAAGGGATGGAGATCATTTACAGTGCACTGCATGAGGTACAGGCTGAATCCTACAGAGAATCCCTACACAGCACTATAATGCCCCCCCTTGATAATAACATTTTGACTATAAATAGTTATGTCTATAAATAGTTGTGGATTTTTTCTTGTTCCCCAGAAAAAAAAAAATCGAAGCATTTTCTTCAGGAAAAGAGGAAATTATTTTCATTGTATGAAATACTTACAGGTCCAAATCCTCCATTTTTACACATTATACTCCAGAAAAAAAAAATTATTCTTATGTATAACTAATCCAGTACAATGCCACTTTTGCAAGAAAATGCTTTTTGTGTATGCAATTGAAATAGCACTGCTGCAGCTCAAAAATCCAACTGCCAGTAACATAAAGGCAGTGCTAGGAAAAGCATAGCCGAGTTGTGGGAGTTTTCTCCAGTTCTAAGCATCACAGTAACTGTGGAAACTAAACCCATGTGTGAATAAAGACCAAATTTCCCCTGCTATAAGCACGTACCCTTTGCAATGCTGTGCCGTTAGAAAATTCGGTTGTCACTGTTTAGGCTATTGCTTCAGACTTTCTGTTACCTTTTTTTGAGAACTGCATCATGATTTGTGTTTGTTTTTATTTGAATGGAGGGCAGCAGAATATATAGGTGAAAATTAAATTGGGAGCTTGCCAAGCATTAAGTATTTTTTCATGCTCTTCCTCCCCTTTTGGGGCTATAAAACAGAGTGGTAGAGACAGGACCGCCAGGCTCATTTTTACATGTAATCTACAGTGCATCTGAACACCTGTCTGCAGAAGTGGAAAGCCAGTTTATTATTCTGTTGCACCACCTAACCCCTGATGTGATGTCAATGAAAGCATCACAAAACCATTCTACTGAAATAGGTATCGTTTTTATAAAAACAGTATTGCTTGTATACATGTGTAGAATACTGATGCTTAAAAGACAAAATAAAAACAAGAACCACACAGCTGCTTTTATAGTAAAGTCCAATCTTTTAGGAACTTCTTAAAGAAATAAAAATCAGGTTGCTTTTCTGGTTGTTTTTAAAGGATCACTTTCTCCCTGCAACCCCTCTATCCACCAGATAAATCCTTTGCTCTTTCACAGTGCCCTGCCCAGAGACAGGATAAAGGGGATTGCACTCAATCACTCACTGCAGGGACTCCCTCATCCCTTTTCTTCCTGAGGGATTGGAAGGATGGTCAGTGGATCTGCTGCTAATTTATAAAGATTAACCACTCCTTAAAAGAAGCAGGAGCTAAATCACATATAAAGAAGCAGCCTACACACTTCTGTTCTCAAGCATGAGCTTTCCTGCTTGTGCTCATCTTCTGGCCTTCCTACTTTATGTAGCAGGGCCTGGACTAAAAGAAATACCAGCTTTTCTGAAGAACTCTGCTAACTAAAATTAGGCCAGATACAACTAAAGGAATACTGGAAGTTTCACCCTGGGATTTTTTGGTTTTGGGTGTGGGTTTTTTGTTTTTTTTTTGTGCTAAACTAATACCATATAGAGAAAATTGTCTCTATATCATTTAAACCAAAAGCAACTTCAAATTCTATCTGAAACAAGTGTGGCTGCCACATTTTGCTGACAACGTTGGACAAATCTCAGCACCTTACTTACCTTCAACAGTGAATTGTGCAGAGGCACTAAGTGTCACATACAGACAGTGTCAAGTGTCTGGCATGCAATGCTTATGTTTACTTTTTAAAAATTGTTACACACTACTAAAATTACAATCTGTCTTGAAGAAAATAGTTTACTAACCATCCCCTGAAGAGTAAACTAAATCCTTCAAAGACTCCAACCGTACAACAAGAATACTTTAGGAAAACGTGTGTTCACAGGAGCACACCTTAGCAGAGTCACTCCACCACATCACAGCTTTGCCTCCCTCTCCTTGTCTGACAGAATATGTTTGGCTGTGGCTACTCTGCTTTTTCCCATAATCACCTGGAGCTCAGTACAAGCATTTTAAACAGAAGATACTTCTGCAATATTTGTGCCATCTAACTTTAAGGGGACTGATACTAATTGCACATTTCCTTCCTTGTGGGTTTCCTTCATACAGGGATATGACACTGATAAAAATACACAGGCTTACTGGTACCATTTATCAGTTAGTCCTCAGGGACCTAATTTAAGGCCAGACTCCCACTGCAATAGGTGCTGAACAACACAGCCTAGAAAATCATCAATCCTGTTCATTTCCTTACATGCTAAATTCACTGTATCCAGGCTGTGAGCCAACTTTTAATAAATTTGTCCTGCCTTCATGCTGTTAATGTAAATGTGAATTACAGCTTCTGGTATGCTTATAATCTTTATCTTAAACCTGCTTGTCTCTCAAAAAGCAAATCTGAGAATATAGATATGAGATTAAAATTTCCTTTAAAAACTCTACCTCGCCACCAAGAAAATTCTCCTCAGAAGCTTCTGAGCAGGAACCCCAGAGAAGAGCATAGCATATGTTATTGTGAGAAGTGTGACAGTGACAGATGTTGAAGGCACTTTTGAACAACACAACTGGGTCCATAGATAGATACCACTGTATCTGATTAGGTAGACAGCTCCATTCATCTATTTATACATCAGCCAGGAGGTCTCTAATTATTCTGCAGAACACTTAGCAACTAATGATGCTGTTGCCCTTGGACAGATCATGCTACAGATCAATATTTTCTGGTAAAGTCAAAGCACTGAGCAGAAGCAATGATACTGAAGTTACTCTTTTAACAGAGGCCACAAGCAAGGGCTGGGGTGGGAAACATCTTGGACAAGAATTTATTTCTGTCACAAGCAAATATTTCCATTGTTGACATGAGTCAGACAAACCTGAACTGGAAATAAAATAAAAGCCAGCAAATATACCTACTTTTCCTTGAACTGACAATAACTATAACTGTATGTTACTTCACATACTCATTATCTGAAGTGTACCATATTTTCTCTTGCAAGTTTTTATGTCAAGTAACCACAACCCTTTCCAAATACTATTATTAAAAAAAAAATAAATATATAAAATATAAAATTTTGCACCAAATCAGAGGCAAGGTTGGAAAAAGAAGAGGCTGGACTGGAATGATCCTATGTGGATCAAAAGCAGAAGTTCCCCCTTATTTTCCCAACACATGCGTATTATGGATATTGATGTTGTATAAAAACCTTGTTTAAGAGATAATCCCCATGTCACAAGCATCAAAATTTTTCATTGGAAATACCAGCTTCCCCTCTCTACAAAGCAGGTCTGCACAAAATACTCTGTAACTAGAGTGACGACACTAGAAGCTCAGAGTAAACTCAGCAGAAGCCCAAGAGAAGCCCACCAGAAGCCCAGTAAGTAATGGAACACATTAGAAACAGAAACCAAAACAAATTTTAAACCAGTATTAAAAACAAAAAAAAAAAAAAGGAGTAAAAATAAAGGAAGTAAATTAAAGGGAGGGTATTTTTTTACTGCTGTCACGGCTCAAAATGCTTATTGTACCTAAAACATCACTGCAAGTGAGGACTTGATGGATTTCTATTACAATTTTAAATTATGGTTTTTGAGCACCTCGGGATAACTTTAATTGGGAAAGAATGGTAGTTTGAAGATCAATTCTTTTCAGTAATCATCTGGTTCAGTTCTGCACAAACTCCACATACAGCTATGTAAAACCTTATCAGCCTAGTATCAACTACTCGCAAGTATCCCAAGACTCTGTACTATCCGTTTAACCACAAATTCTCCAGCTGTGTGATTCTGTTAGCTTCACTGGGATTACACCAATGTGTAACATGGCTGTGAAAACTTACCTGTGGGGAAGACTGTCCAAACCTTCAGTAAATTTACAGGAGATCAATGAAGAGACAGGAAAATTCATTTTCAAGATAACTTGAGTATGTAGGGACAGTCTTGGGAACTCTAACCACACTCCCTAAATAGGGCAAATATGTATTTAACCTAGAAATATCCTAACAGAGAGTTTATAAAAAAATATATATTTATTAAAAAGTCTCAGGCGAGCATTCCTCAGTTATGGGTCCCTGTTATTCTGGCCAAAGAGTTTGGTTGGTCTGGACACCAAAAAAGCTGATGAGGGAATAGGTCTGCTGCTTCTATGATTTTACTGCTGCTTATATAATTGCTTGTTTTGTTTCTGTTTAAATTCACCCTTGCTCCAGTGTTTAATTACCTTTACCATTAGGAAGTTTTTCCTGATGTTCAAAATAAATAATGCATTTTAATTGTACTGATTATTTTCCTATCCACGAACATGAACAATAATTTTTTCTTTGCCACGTTGAAACTACCTTTTATATATCACTCCTTTATCTTCTCTTTTCTATGAGAAGTAGCTCCAGAAGCCTTTCTGTAGAGGCCTTGTTTTGAAGCTTTTCTTTTTGATCTCCTATGGATTGTCTTAATTTTGCAGTGCAGTGTCCTGACTTTGCCCAAGGACTGAAGATGAGATCCTACTTACGCCGAGTAGAGCAAAGGGATTACTGCACACCTTTTGTGAGGTGTACTGCCTACTATACAAATCTCAGTGAAACTACTCTATTGATAATAGCATGCCTGCCTTCCTTCTTTGCATACACTCTAACTTCCAGAGTCCTGATCAACTAATTCTTGGAAAATCAGCTCCATTATCTTCAGGGCAGGCTTCATATCTGCTGTTAATAAAATCTTAAGTTACTGATTTTGAATTAAAAAGCAAATGTGCATTTTATAATCTCCATTACTTTGATTTTACATTTCTTTCGATATATTTGAGATTTAGAGAGCTTAAATTTAAATTTTATTTATTTTAATGCTATAATTGCTGATTTTAGTTTGGACTCAAACTACAAATTATTTTATTATTTTAAGATATTTATGCAATGTGAGAACATATTATATTACATTACGTGACTACACACAACTCATATGCTTGTGTATTTGCATTAAATGTCAGCTAGGTGTGCTTGTCCATCTTGATTCTGCAGAAGCCTATGACATCTACAACTATGCACATAAATTTTAATTTTGGTATATACTGATTTCTACTTGTCTTTCTTCCACATTCATTTTTTCTTAAGCACATTAAATAACAAGAGAATACAGAAATACAAAGTAAATTCAAGAAAGAATGCAGTGTCAGCATATTTTTTTCTGCAGTTCATGCTTTTTTGATGTACACTTTCTACCCTACGGCTTTTTTTTTGTAAACCATGATTTGGAAGCAACTAAATAGGTAGACAAGCTGTTAATGTAGGCTTTTTTTATCAGTAAGCAAAACATGAAATGAGTTTTTGACTCAAGCATATCCTTAGGCATGACCAACACGCCTTCCTAGAATGTTAACAGTGATCTTGAAGAGTGCAGGTGACAAAATGTTGTTTCTTTTAATAATAATAACTCCAAGAGAAGGTAACTGAGCCATTCTATTCTTGCTGGACTTACACAACCTTTCTCAGGTGCTTTGTTGTTAAGGCAAATTCACAAGGCTCACAACTTCAACAAGATCAACAACTTGCCAAAGAACCAACTGAACCAGGGGGTTTCAGCTCATGAGAACCCAGGCTATTATATGCTTAACTAAGTCATTGGACAGTTGGAAACTCAGCAAGAATGTCAGACAAGGGCAAAATAATCTAGCTAGGATTGATGTCCACATACTGAACGTGGGAATGACAATATTGCTGTGGTAAGAGAAAAATTATGAGTGGGAAATCTGTACTGGAGCATAACATTAACTTTGGTAACAGCAAAAAAACCCCACAGGCCTATTTCAAATGTTGGAATGAATCCAAGTAGAATTTGCAAAAAAAACTTGCAATAAGTCTCAAACACTCTGCAATACGTCTTAAGTGCTTGATCAAAACCATTACAGTCATTACTGATTCTCATTTTGAGAATAAATTGAGAGATCTCGCAAGCACAGAAAATGAAAGTTTTCCCTCATGTAAAGTAAGTCTGAGGAAGTCACAAAACTTATTTCTTAACTGGGGTTTTATGCAGGAAGATGATAATATATCAATTTTGTTTACTGTTAATAATCAATGTTTCATTGGTTTATCTGCTGCCTGTATGGGGCAGGCTGGGTCAAAAGCTATTCAGAGAGAGTGATTGGTTCTGTGGCTCAGAAGGCAGGATAGATTCTTTCATTTTCAGGTCTCTTGTGTACATTTTGATTCAGGTTGCTGGTGAATAAAAAAATCACCTTCCAATATATATGAGACTAATTTCTCAGCCAACAAGGATCTATATAGCATAAATCAACCCCCCCAAAATCGGGTTGGCAAATTTGCTGGCAGTTTCAAATGAAAGCCAAGGACTACTTTGACATAGAGACAAACAATTTTTCTATTCCAAAGACAGATTCCTGCAAGTCAAGGTTGAGTTACATTTAACATTGTTTTGAGGATTTTCATTTTTGGGAGTGTTTTCCTGGACTTATAATAAAAACTAGGAGGAATATCCTAGAGTTTTAGTGAGATTTTTCTGTGATGTCCATCACTATGGTAGTTGGTTGATTTATGTGAGCCATGGGGCTCTTATGATGCAGATGGCCCATTATTCATAATCACGACTCTCCCAGATGATATGCACATAGAAGCAAATCTTGCCCCTTTCTTACAGCAAAATCCCAAGTCCTGAATTTGGACTAGTCAGAGGAAGCCAGTTAAATCATATATTTGTTTTATTACCTAGCAGTTCTGTGGAGAGATCTACCTAAGTAAAACTAGTAACTCGTCAAGGCTTTTTAAAAGAATTCAGAATTAAGTTACACCAAGGTAGCTATTTATTTATTCCAAAAACATATCACAAAATCAAGCTGTTTAAGACCAATGATGGAGTGCATCCCAAAGCCAATGAACCCTCACTGAACAGTCTTCGCAAACTGTATATTCACCTGTAAACTCTTGCTGAATTTTGCAAACTCTCTTTGTATTTGAATACAAATATAGTAGAGAAAGTTTTCAGCAAGCAAACCAACTGAAGATAACCTAAGGCATACTCAGCATTCCTAAATGACATGCACCAGTAGAAATTTAGCATAGAAATATATAACCATCAAGTGTGGCTCTACCAGTCTTTTGAAGGAGAGAGAGGAGGCCAGGGAACAGGACTTCAGGCTGTGCCTGCTCTAGTACAACAACCCACAATAGAGATAGCTTAAGGAGGTGAGCCAGCTACAAAGGATGGGCTATATATAAACAACCAAAGCTCAGTGGATCTCTCCAGAGGTCTGCAAGATAGCTGTATTTATTGAATGCTTTTCCTAAGCCAGAGGAAATTACTATATGTAGAAAGAAAAAAAAAAAAAAAGAAAAATTAGTTCTGTAGAGCTCCCTCCCTGCTTTATCAAGCTTTCCACTACCACAGCCAGACAACAGTGTATGCTATCCCTCTGCACCCTGCATCTGCTGGAAGATATCAGCTTGCATCTTAAAATCCAATGCAAATGTAGCACAAAATGTACATGATAAAAGAGAAATAAAGTAGAAATGGACAAGTCACATCTGACAAACTTATGAAATTACAGGAGTCATCCATATTAAAAAAAACAACCCTTCATTAGAATAGGAGTAATACTACAGGAAAATCCAAAGAATGCTCTAAAATCTACAGGGCCTAAGGCTATCATTAAAGTAAGTTTTAGAAAAATCCTTACAGAATTACTTGGTGCTGTGTCGTTCCACAATAGTACTTTATAATTTTACAGTATTTTGTATACCACTTAGGTTTTAATTTCTTCCTCTACTATAGAAGAAAATCTTCTACACTGCTGCTACTTCTCAACTTCAATTATGTTAAATTTTCAGAGATGTGCATCTTTTTTCCAATACCACTTACTCCCTCTGCATCAAGAGTCACAGATCCTAATCATCCTAAGATTCACAGAATTGCAGGGGTGTGAGGGACCTCCAGAGATCGAGTCCAACCCCCTGCCAAAGCAGGTTCCCTAGAGCAGGTCACACAGGTCGGTGTCCAGACAGGTCTTGAATATCTCCAGAGAAGGAGACTCCACACCCCCCCTGGGCAGCCTGTTCCAGTGCTCTGTCACCCTCGCCGTGAAAAAGTTCTTTCTCATATTGGTGTGGAAGCTCCTGTAGTCCAACTTGTGACCACTGTCCCTTGTCCTGTCCCCATAGGCCACTGAGAAGAGGTTGGCCATCTCCCTTTGTCTCCCACACTTCAGATATTTGTAAATATTGATGAAATCCCCTCTCAGTCCTCTCTTCTCAAGGCTGATCTGCCCCAATTCACTCAACCTTTCCTCATAGGGGAGATGTTCCAGGTCTTCCAGATCTTCCACCTATAAGATCTTCCACTTATTGCCTCACCATGCCATTACTTTAATGCTTTATATAAATTCAGTAGTTGTAAAAGAGGTGTTCTGAAACCATTGCCATTTAAAAAAAATAAATCATTATTCTGGTTTTACTCACGTGTCCTTTGCATCTGTCTGCTCTCTCAAATAACTGCTACCGTTCAAATAATTAAAAACAGTAATTTTCTTTTTATTTCCCTGTGTTTCCTAAACTGACCAGAAGGAGAAGTTTCAACTGCATACTGAAGGCACACAGAAAATCCTCAAAATTATCTGGGTATTTGAAAGACCCTAGTACTCTTTAGAACAAAGCAGCATCTCATTGTGTCTATGCTGGCAGCAAGTAGGTATTTATAAACCCATTCTACTGCAAGAAGATTACGGCAATCGTTATATTTGTTATATTATGTGTGAAATTAAGACTTGGGTGTGTTAATCTTTCTTATACTAAAGGCTATGATTAACTTCATATACCGGAGGAAGGAAATTAATTGATGCAAACTGAACAGGGATCTTTCACCACCGAAAGACTGGATGACAGAAGATGCGAAAGGAGAATGAAGTTATTCCGTAGCTTTACAGAATTCCCCGAAGAGCACAGGACACTAAAATCATGTAGCTAAACAGAAAATACAATTTTACAGGAAATGTACCTGTTCACAATACACCCATCAATACAGCCAGCAGTTTTTATGATCTGATTAGAAGTCTGCAAGCATATTCACCCATGCAGCATACATGGGTTAACAGAGACTCCTGAAAAGAGCTCCAGGTCTGTACCTTTACATCAACTAATAATTCAAACGATCCACCTACTTTATTAAAGTTGACTCACTGGCAAGGCTGCAGCTTCTGCTAATGAGCATAGAAGGTTAAAAAAAGAAAATTATCTGAAGTGAAATGAGAATCACGGGCCAAGAGGAAGGAGGGAGAAAGGAAAGCATAATGCTGGTTAGTGTACAAGGCAGAAATCTACCATGAAGTGAAATGAAACTCCTGTCTGGGAGAAAAGCAATTTTGCTTTATGAACAGCTGCCTCACAGAGGGTCAGGCATATGAGCAATTAAACAAGTTGATTTTAATATGCCTTAGTAACTGTGATTGATCTCACAGAGTTGCTGTTGACTGTACATCAAGAAACAATTTAGGATCCAGTTTAAAACAAAGTTTATAATCCTCATTTAATGGATTTTAGTACCTTAGGCAGTACAGTGTTGTAAAAATGATTAAAATGTGCCCTGTCTCTGTGTAATCAATAAAGCTTCCCACTGTAAGATTGGTTCCGTTCCAGGGACTCCTCAGCATGCCCGGCCATGCTGTGTCTGTAGAATTCCAAATAAGTCATCTATCATTATTTCTATACATAGGATTCATTAGACACCTCATCCTTCAGCTTATTAGCACTGAAGTCAGCCAAACCATCAAATCAAAAGGTCACCTTTAAACAAATACATAGTTAGGCCAAAACATACATCAAAACCTTAACAGATATATGTCAAAATATAGTTGCACCAGTGGGTAAAAGACTGATGGAGACATTCAAGATATGAAATGCAGTGTCTATGAACGGAAATTGGGAGAATCCATTCTGGTTTACCAGATGAAGTCTAACATGGCAGGTTAAGAAACAGGCCATACATCTTATTAGACAGGAGACGGAAACTGCACCTCTCTGACCACTGAAACTTTTACACTACTGGAATCCTGATCTCTTCTAACTGAAATTTGACTTTAAATCTTTAAGATGTAAAGCATAACAACCAGTTGGGGCCTCAAGGTGTATTTCCATTTAAACCTATTTTGATAAAAATGTCATAACCAGATTTATAAATTCTGTATCTATTTAAGTCTACTTCCTTTTGGTCATATCCTTAAACATGTTCTACAGTGCATTCCATCAAAAAAGGGAAAGACTAGCCCCACCAATTAGACCCAAGGTCTCCAGAAGTACAAACAATGAACACTGGGAGAAGATTAAGATGATGGCTGGCATGCAGTGATATTGATTTTTTTTTCTAGACTTGAGCAAATTACATGATGAACTTCATTCGCATTTGTAACTGATACCCTTGCATACAGATCTCTTCCAGAAATCATTAGTTTTTAAGAAGAAACCATTATGCGGCCTGTAAGGAACCACTCTGTCTACTAGTCTCATTTGTGGCCATCAACTTCTTGCAGTGGAAAAGCCAATGAATGCTCATTGCCTTTTCATCCTCCTTTCTATGTTACTCAGGGTCTTCCCTAAGCCTCTTTTCTCAGTCAAGCTTAGTCAAGCTGGTCCACATGTTCAAGCATCTACCTACGCAATCCATCTCTGAGTATTTCTGAAAACAGTTTATTTTGATGAAGTAAAAGGACCAGAACTGCATACAAATTTAAAGCAGTGGACACAGTGTGGATTTATACCATCATGTAATAATCTCTATTTTGGCTTTTCTTCTTTCTTTTAAACTCCCCCAAATCAATCTGCATAATTAAAGCAAAGCACTAGATTTAATAACAAGAAGGTACAAGTGTTAACATGAATTCAAATACCCAGACAAACCACTACATGGGACTGTCAATTTCTGAACCAGAATATGTGACTGCTATGTTTGGTTTGAAAATCACAGGCATAGTCTGCTGCATTGCCAAAAAAGCCACTAACCTGGAGAGTTGTCAAAAGTACAATCCAGTTTACAAAAGAACTAGGGAGAAAAGTTGCTAATTTTTGAGAAGGAAAATATGACGTGAAATTAGTCAAGGTGATCAGAAAAAGACATAGGCTAATTGAAGACAAAGACTGTCAAGTTTTTAAAAGTCAAATTATAATCAAATTGTTTGGAGGACTAGTAAAAATGTTGCATGGATAAAACAGCTAGTAACACCCCTAGATAAAAAGTTATTTTGTTCTTTCAAAAAAATCTGCTTTTTTCTTAATTCAAAAATCAAGAAAGCTTTTCTTCTGGGGGAACAGAGTAGCAAGTCAGCGTTTAATTAGTAAATAGCCTAACTATTACATGGAAAAAGAGCAAATGAAAGAGCACTGCTGGTATTAGATTAAAGGCAAACATAAAGCAGGAATTTTGAAGAAAAATCCCTTCTGACACAGTGATACCAAGATACAAAACATCGACCAACCAACCAAAAAAAATCCCACCTTCAGTTTTCAAAGAAATTGTATCCAGTACCAACATTGCCTTTAGTGTTTTATTATTTGTCATCACTATTACTTTTTCTGTTGAAGAGAACAAGTGAAAGGGGAGGGATGCCATCCAGAGGGACATTGACAGGCTGGAGAGGTGGGCCTGTGCCAACCTCATGAGGTTCAACCAGGCCAAGTGCAAGGTCCTGCATCTGGGTCACGGCAATCCCAGGCACAACTACAGACTGGGCGGAGAATGGATCGAGAGCAGCCCTGAGGAGAAGGACTTGGGAGTGCTGGTGGATGAGAGACTCAACATGAGCTGACAATGTGCTTTTGCGGCCCAGAAGGCCAACCGCATCCTGGGCTGCATCAAGAGAAGTGTGGCCAGCAGGTCGAGGGAGGTGATTCTCCCCCCTACTCTGCCCTCATGAGACCTCACCTGGAGTACTGTGTCCAGTTCTGGAACCCCCAACATAAGAAGGACATGGACCATTTGGAGAGGGTCCAGAGGAGGGCCACAAAGATGATAAAGGGGCTGGAGCACCTTTCCTACGAGGACAGGCTGAGAGAGTTGGGGCTGTTCAGCCTGGAGAAGAGGAGGCTCCAGGGAGACCTTACAGCGGTCTTCCAGTACCTCAAGGGGGCCTACAAGAAAGATGGGGAGAGGCTGTTCAGTAGGGCCTGTTGTGACAAGACAAGAGGTAATGGTTTTAAAATAGAGGGAGGGAGATTTAGATTGGGTATTAGAAAAAAGTTCTTTACTGTAAGAGTTGTGGAGCACTGGAACAGGTTGCCCAGAGAGGTGGTGGATGCCCCATCCCTGGAGATGTTCAAGGCCAGGTTGGATGAGGCCCTGAGCAACCTGATCTAGTTGGGGGTGTCCCTGCTTCTTGCAGGGGGGTTGGACTAGATGACCTCTGGGAGTCGCTTCTAACCCTAATGATTCTATGATTCAGAGCTAAAACAATTAATAAACTATGCTTGGAGCTCAGCTCCAAAGAAAAAGAAAGAAAAAAAAGTAGGAAAAAAAGCCTCTTCTTGGATAAAAGCTTGTTTTGCTTTCCCATCCATTTACATGCCCCTTCCTTATCTTTTAGATCTCAGACTAAACATCACCTGTCTCTCCTTCCTATTTTGTCTGCTTTGAAAATGGTGTGTTTTTTCATTACATAAAGCACAATTTCTGATATGAAGATGAAGTATCTTTCAAATTAAGCAACGCCAAAATTAATTATCTCATTGAGCACCTTTTGGCACCCCAAAAACTCTGATGTTCCTGGGTTGAATCTGATTTCTCACTTTGTCTCATATATGTCCCAACACAAGTTATTCTTCTTACTGAAGATATGGAAAGCCTGGAGACATTACCCTATTTACTGTGCCACAACTTTTGTTTTTCACAGCTGCTGAATTCCCTTTGCCAGATTTAGCTTTCTCCTGTTCTTTTATCAGTACTCACGCTGGAGTCATAGGCAAAAAGCTCTGTTTTCTTGCAATAATTTCATAATAATGAAACGGATCCTGCTAAGAAACACATCAGAAAGTAGATGTTTTCAAGACCTCGTATCTCCAGCCTGTAGGAGATCTGGTTCAATGTTTCTCCATAATTACTGTAATCTATATAAAATCACACATAAAAAGCAATGATAAGATAGAACACAAAGGAAAAAGATTTAAATATGAAACAGTGGATGGCCTGGATATGCAACTGTTCTTGTGCTAGCCCAATTAGGCAGCTTTAACAGTAAATGAGATTTTTCAGGGGAGAAGGAAAAGCTAAAGTTCACAGTAAAGTGTAGGATTTTTTTATCAGAAAACTCTAACTTGAGGCAAGGAATTTATCTTCAATTATCTATTTATTCTTTATTCCTTTACTTAAAGTTTTGGCTCCCATTATTACGCAGAACTCCAGGAATAGCTGAGATTTTGACAACTCTTTAATGATAATCCTCTGTGAGAAGAGAGACAGTAATTTCTGCCCCTTACTATAACCATTCTCTTCTACAGGCTAGCCTCCTCTCAGTTTTGTCAAAGAATAAAAGGTGTGTTTGAGGCCATAAAGCTCCTTGAAACTTATTCTAAGGTCAGAATCACTGTTTGAAAATTTACCCCCAAAAACATTTTAGCAATATTTCAAAGGACAGCAAGCCTGCAGAGACAATCATTTATGGTTTCCTGAAACGGTGTCATAGATACATACCTTCCCTTAAAGCCACACAATAAATTCTCTAAACTTCACACTATCCAGGAAGGTTACTCTGAGATGAGTATGTTTTTTCCCTAAGACTCTTGTACATCTCATTTTGTAATTTTCTCTCGTATCTTCATGTCTTAAATTCCATGTACCTCAGCCTGCCTAGTTCTGCTAATTGTGTTAATTATACATAAAGACATTGCAATATTCTTTTCATGCAAAATCATTTTTATCTTCAAAATGTAAAGGTAATTACATTTGACAATTTCATTTGCCTTAGTATAACAATGGAAACTGAGTCATGAATTTAGTTTTTAATAGTTCCTTTCTCCTCATTTGATCCTTCTCTTAAAATATTCCTACAAACATCCTAAAAAGAATCTTTCTATTTTCTCTAAAATTTGAAGACAAAATTTTTGTACCCTTTGCTCATGTTTTCCCTTTTTTATTTCCTTCTACTGGAGGAAGTTAATCTTCAAGCACCTTTGCATCCCCAAGAAGTCACTAAATGGCGTGTCTTGGTCTACAGCTTACCTTATCTATACTTCGACTACTTCCAATAAGCAACAACAGCTACACACTTCAATTTTTAAATTATTATATCTTTTTAGCTTATATTACTGCTCAGGAAGAACGAGAGAGAATTTACCAGTAACAGTGATGAAAAATATAGAAGTGAAATTAAAATATCATAGACCTTAAAGTGTAGATTACTGTTTTTGGTCTAAACCTGTACATTCCCTGTTGTGATAAGCAAAAACTTTCTCTGTAAAAATATGAAGTATACTCCAGTAAAGACCATCTTCCAGTCAATGCTTTCATACTTCTCAATTTAGTGAGCCAAATTTTGCAAGCTGGGGCCTTAAGGAGGCAAGGCAAGTAATCAGCTCAGTAAATACCGAGTTAATACCCATCTATTTCTTGCTTAAGTTACATGAACTGAAAAGCTGTTGGCAAGATAATGCCTCTTAACTCATCTACTTAGCAAACACAGGTTTTGGTTTTTTCAATGAAGGAACTCTCTCACTTGTAAGGACACTTGCAAGAAACTGGCTAACTCTTTGTGGGAAGCCTGTCCATTCTGTCATTATCAGAAGTGCTATCTTAAATTTCTGCAACTGTCAGGAGAAATGCAACTGTATTGCAAAGTTACACTCTCGCAGCACACCATTCAGCACTGCAGTACCCTGCTGAAGTAGGAATGCTTTGTCAACTATTGACAGTGAAAATAACCTATACTGACAAATTGCAGGGCTGGTTCTTTTAATTAAATCCACCTTTTGAAGTAATTAGCCTTGAATATAGGAAATACTTGTTTGCATTTGTGTACCAAACAAGTAGCAATAACAGCATTTCTACAGCATCTTCCAATTAGAAAGGGTTAACTAACTAGTTAATTAAAATAATAAAGTTTCATATAATCCAAGGGTAGGTGTATAGTTGGGTTTTTTCTACTTCTCAACATATATACAAGATGTCATACTAGTATTAATTTTACCTATATAAAATATTCATGTTTTCTTTTTAGCAAAGCATTCTATATGTAAAAAAAAAAATTAAATACCATTCCCAATCAACAACTTGAACCCAAAGAAACCTGAAAACTTTTGGATTTCTGTCATCTAAGTGCATTTTTGGATACATCTTAGGCATGCAGGCATTAGCATTTGTAAAAGTATTAGAAAGACAAGCCTGCCAACAGAAAAATAAGTTCAAATCAGAGCACATAGCTATGGCAGAAACTAATTTATTACTTTAGATGCAGATGGGCCTGTGAAGTTCCCTTACTAAGAAGTCCAGTTGCAAAATGCTACTATCACAACTGTTTCAAACCAGACGGTCTCCCCTGAAGAACAGTTTTTGTAACAAATCCACTTCACTTCCAGGCCTTTGCCTGAAAATTCCTTTGACATCTCACTTGAGTTGGTCTGGAAGTGGGCAAGCCACATGGCTTAGTGGCACTGGAGTTTTTAGGACATTGTAGGGTGCTGGGTGCCGAGACACATGTTCATTCTCTCTCACTGTGCTGTGATGAGCCTGTTAAAGGGAGACCCTCACAGTGAATAACTACCCAGTGTGTCCCTTGAGAGGATTCCCATGACGGATGCAGACAGGAGCAACCTAGGTGAAAGCAGAGTTTTGAGCTGTGGCCTCACGATCATCTGGGTACATTTCACTGAAAGTGCCACCAGGTCCTGGAGGGAGATGTCTGTTCAAAGGCAGATGATTAAATGTAGTAAGTAAATAACTTTGAATTAACATTGCAGTGGGATACGTGAATCACAGCGGACAATACTAAGAATCTTAAATAGCAGAACCTGCTACAGAGCTGCTTTTTTGATCTGAAGACCTGTATCTGCATGAGCCACAGCCATCAAGCCAGTACCTAAATGGAAGCTGAAGGACTAAGAATGTGCAAGCTGCCTTTGATTACAACAGAAATGAAACGTTATTTTGTTCAGCAAAGACGGCAATGTAAATTCGAGGATAAAGTATTACAGCAGTGCTTCAAACCACAAAATCTGTACTTACAGGCAGCACCCATTCCTAGCAGATAGGCTCTGGATATCCTGTGATGAAGTCTTGGTGCTACCTTCCACTTATACCTATAAAATCTTCTTTGGGAATTTTCATGGAAGCAATCTGGACACTGGATCAAAATAGAATTTGGTTTCACGAACACTTCTGGTTCAAGCTATCGTCATTTACTACTCTTTCATTTTCAGACATCTGTTAAAACTCACGTCTAACACTACCCATAACAGACACCATTGACGATTCACAATACCTTCTGTAGTTACCAGACAAAGCAGTGTTTTTATACATAACACCACATTAACTCAGTAGGCATTTTCCTTGACTACATCTTAAAGAGTTTGTACAACTAAAATGAGTTTTCCAATATAATAAATGCTAATGATTCGGAGCAATTCCCATAACAGACAATAAAGACAATTCTGTGAGGAATTAAAGCAAAATGAAAGTAAACCCATTCTTCTGCTAATTAAGAACATCTTAATTATGCTCATTTTACTTGCAAACAATAGGTACCAAATAACATTAAGTTCTTATATGAAAAATACGAAAAACAAATCATACATTTTCAATTAAATTTCAGGTTAGAATAGGCTACTTTATATATCAAGCCTAGATCCACTGAACAATTTAATCAGTTAATTTATAAAGTCATTAAATGTAATAAAAATGGTGGCTTATGCTGTCATGAAATCAAGTCTGCCTACACCATTAAACTCCACATATACTTCTGGTCTAACAGAAAATTATACACATTATTGAAACAATAAAAAAAAGACAAAGAAGAATGTTACAATGTATTTGTCCACTACTAACCTAACATTTTTAATATAGCTCATTAATGACTGATTTGTCTGATTAAAGTAGGTTTTTTCACTGAATTAACACAGAAAAATACTGCAGGTGCTCATAGTGATTTTTCTTGCAGAATCTCCACTTGAAGCTCACTGCCACATTCTACTGTGTAGCAAACTCCAAGTAAAAAGCATACTTCTCAAAGGCAGACTTTGCAAAATAGCTGCAGTTGTATGTGCCAGTAATAACCTCCAAAGACAGCAGAGAAATTCAAAATGCCCTGAGTGCTTATGGGAGTGATTCTCAAGCTTTCTGAGCTTGTTTCCAGTGCTTCCTCCCCACCCTTTTTCCAACGAAGTGCAGAGCTGTGTATAGTCTAGACAAAACCAGGTCCCTTCCCAAGACAGAGAACAATTTCCTGAACTACGGACCATTAATTAACACCAGGGACCTTGAACTGTATCATTCACATAAGGTGCAACAGCTTTCTAAATGTCCTGAAACCAAAGACTGAAAATCTCTGGCACTGCAGAACCAACTTCCTCTCAGCTCAATAATCCCAGTTAGTCCTACCAGCACATGGTTTCACTTGCATTTCTAGGAATACCCTAATACCCACTCCCGAGGGGTGAGGCTGGTTGGTGGTAGCAAGATTTTAACTGCCAAAGGTTAAGTGCTTTTCCACTGCCATGCTATTCATTATGCAGAGGCCAGCCAATAGGCCATGGAAGGAATGCTGAAAGCTCCCTCAACTTACAGTGGCTTTAGAGCAGTTAAAATAAATGAGATAACTTGTGCCTTTTATGTATGAGTCCAAAGAAAGTTTTGTGGATTCTAATTTGCATAATTAACAGCATAAAAATCTCTGCCACCCCCCCTCTAAGCCTTGATAGTCCAATGAGTTAGCAGGAAATTACAAGCCTTATTGGAGAAGGTGGTTAGTGTTATCTCTGAAGGTTTCTGAGCAGCCTTCTACTATGTGGTGCAATGAAAGCTAAAACCTTGGGCTGAGCATTGGAAACAATTTTGAAGCAACTCGTGATTGTATGGGTGCTGGGAGCCAAAAACCTATGATGCTGGAAACGCATTCTAGAGATCTGCTGACAGAGGAAACTCTTCCTGATAAATCTGATTTGAGTGAGTTCTGGCTGAATCCTCACATGTCAATGGGCAGCAACAAATTCTCCACCCACACACATCTGAGCTAACTGCTGCTAGACAGAGAGATGGAGAACCCATACTGGAGTAGGTTTGCTGGGGGAAATTTGTTTCTACATGGGGGACCAGGCTGGGCCCAGCAGTCTGGGACTGAGAGACTGAGAGATATTGTATGAGTTTATAGCAGTGACCCGCACTGGGGAAGCTGGTGAAGAGCTGAGGCCCTGTGGGAGAGGACTCACGTGGAGAAGGTTGTGGAGGACTGTCGCCCGTGGGTGAGATCCCACTCTGGCACAGGGAAAGAGTGTGAGAAATGCACATCCCCACCTTCTCCCCCAAGAAGGAAAACAACTCCTGAGGAACTGACCAAAGACTGAAGCCTCCATTCCCCACTTCCCCCCTCTTTCCCCTGTGCCATCCTGGGGAGGAGAAACATCATGAAGAAGGGAGGAGTGTGTGGAGGGGAGTGTTTTAAGAGCTGTTTGTACTTCTGATTATCTGACTCTGGTTTCTCTGTGTGCGTAGTGCAGTGTAATAAAATCAGGGAGTTTTCTTGCCTCTCTTCTGTGTTGAGTCTGTTTTGCCCGTGATGCTGATTGTGGCATGATCTCTCCCTGTCCTGATCTCGACTCCAAAGCCTCTCAGTGGATATTTTCTCCCCTGTCCAGCTAATAGGGGAGTGATAGAGTGACTTCGGTGGGAGTCTGGCCTCCAGCCAGGGTCAAACCACCACAGTTAGTCTGAACAGTTGTAGCATTTTTACCAAGGAAAGAGGTATGAGCTGGTATAAACTGACATTCTGTCAGAAAAACATGATACCCACATCACACTTTCACAAGTCAAATGTACATTAATGCACTTCATATCTGACTGTGTGCAGCTTCTAATCACATGTGTATGTACACATACACACAGTACATAGGATCCTTTTATAGATGGAAATACTATTTCTCAAGTCTGAGAA
Organism: Heliornis fulica; assembly: GCA_013399135.1. Lineage (NCBI taxonomy): Eukaryota > Metazoa > Chordata > Aves > Gruiformes > Heliornithidae > Heliornis > Heliornis fulica. The sequence goes on along the minus strand of VXBZ01011158.1, from coordinate 85,181 downwards.
GTAAATAAAAGCATCATCAAATCCTTTTTCCACAGAATGACCCTCACTAACATAATGGTTACAACAGCTAGAAAGAATATTGAATTGAAAGAAATTACATTTCTCTTTCTGATACTTTCCTTCTAGGAAGAAATACAGACTGCTGTACTTTGCTGCAAACCTATATTCTTTCTCCTTCAAGTATATATTGATTTTTTGAGGTCTGATTATCAGTAGTTGAAAAAGCTCCTTGCTGTGGATGACTTACCTGCTCAAGGATGCATCAGTTATCCAAAAGAATTACATTGATTATTCTATATCCTCACTTGTAGTTCCTAGATTTGTGATAGGGGTATCAGAGAATTACAGCACTGTTTTAAAGAGATGGATTAAGCAAATATTTGTATTGCTAACCTGAATGCCCATCCTTGAGGTGTCATGCATTCTAATTCTGCAACCTATAGCAGCTAACCTTTCAATTTTTCTCATTCCCCCATAGAGCAGACAGTACACATTGCCCATTGTCCAGTTATTAACCCAGAAATACATTTTAGTTCCACTAAATTAATTAGGTTTTTTATTATGTAAGTCCCATGGTAACTGCTAAACTGCAAACTGCTTCTGGAAAACTTTCTATATAGCTTAGCAGCCAAACAGAAAGTACTAGAAGTCTAACTGAACACTTTGTGCCTGCAGGAGCTACTTACTAATTACTTTTGTTGAAGGAAACTTCGAATTCATGATTTTTTGTTCAAAACACATGGCAAAGCTAGACACATTCTGTAGGGTTTGCCTATAAGTAGTGAAAGAGTCACTGTATCACAGTTCACAGAATCCCAGACTGGTTTGTGTTGGAAAGGACCTCAAAGTCCATCTAGTTCCAACTCCCTGCCATGAACAGGGACAACCTCTACCAGATGATGTTGCCCAAAGCCTCATACAACCTTACCTTGAACAGGGGACAGCCACAGCTTCTCTGGGCAGCCTCTTCCACTGTCTCACTACCCACTCAGTGAGAAGTTTCTTCCTAGTACCTAATTGAACTCTCACCTTCTTCAGCTTAAGGCCATTTGTCCTTGTCCTATCACTACTGGCCTTGTAAATGTCCCCTTTCCAGCTTTCCTGTAGTCCCTTTAGGTAGTGGAAGGCTGCTATAATGTGATTACAGCAAGACAGGCAGATGCCCTGTAGGTTGAAGGATGCTTAAATTTTACATAGGGTCAGATTCTGCTGTTGGGGGTGGGGGGAAGTGGTTCATTTTTAATTGTTGCCTGACTAATGGAACAAAAACAACTGATTCAGATAATGATTTTAAAGAATCATCAGGAAATTCTAAACAGACCCCAGTTCTCAGCTTCCACTTCTAATATATAAAGAGCATTACTTAGAGAACAAAATAAGTTTGAATCAAATTGATAGAAGCTCCATGAATTTTAAATTGCATTTTACAGCAGAGTGTAGAAGGAACAAAACTACTTTCTGTTGACTATATCATTAGTTCTCATTACACATTTCTATCACACATAAATGGAAAAAACTTTAATACTAAAGACAAAGAATGAACTATTTTAAATTTAGATCTTATCAGAAGTCTTCATATTAAAGGCATACAGAACTTCAATATTAAAGAAACTGTCTGTGCAAGAATACTTACATATTAATTTAGATTATTTCTTCCCCAGAACTCAACATCACCAGAAATCTTTTAGGAAACTAAATCCCAGATGTCTAATAAAATATAAAAGTCACTCTTCATTTAAAGTGATTCTGGCCTAGTGTTACAGAACTAAACCAGACTACTATTATCTGATACACTCACTTCTACACCAGCTCCAGATCTCTGACTGTGCACTGGGTTGGTGTTACACTGTGAGCACCACTGGGTTTTGGGTTGGTTTGTGGGTTTTTCCCCAGATTAAGACAATTTGGGCTTTTTTCCTCAATTAAGTGAGCTATTTCCCACTAACACTGTGACCTTGGTTATGGAGGAAACACTTCCAGCCCAGGGTAAAGTTATACTCTACAGCTGGCTTACTACCTTTTTATTTTCAGTTCCGGCCATCTGGAGTGGCTCAGCAGTGCAACAGTTAACAGAATCACTTGGGTTGGAACAGACCTTTAAGGTCATGGTGTCCAACCACAGCCTAACCCTGCCTAGTCCACCTCTAGATTATGTCCTTCAGCACCTCAATTTGCCTTTTAAACACCTCCAGGGATGGTGACTCCACCACTTCCCTGGGCAGCCTGTTCCAGTGCCTGACAACTCTTTTGGTAAAGAAATTCTTCCTGATGTCTAACCTAAATCTTCCCCACTGCAGTTTGTAACCATTTGCTCTCATCCTATCATTTGCTACCCGAGACAAGAGACCCACCCCCACCTCTCTGCACCCTCCCTGCAGGTATTAGTAGAGAGTCATAAGGTCTCCCCTCAGCTTCCTTTTCTCCAGACTAAAAAGCCTCAGCTCCCTCAGCTGCTCCTCCGAGGACTTGTGCTCCAGACCCTTCACCAGCTTTGCTTCCCTTCTCTGACACACCCCAGCACAAGGAAGGGATCAGAAATGCTCTTTCAAGGGTAGTGAACAAGGCAATTGGCTCACCCTCAGCACACAATTTTACCCAAGGATAAAATATCACAAATCAACTTTTTCAGATTCACTGGGGCCATGTACATTTACACTGGCTGAGGATTTATCTTAATAAATTCATACTTTTGAGTGCAAAAAATCTCAAGCACATATACTGTGACAGGGAGTGGTACCTCATTTATTCCTTGAAAAAGTCATGGCCCTTTGCTCCAGAACAGCTGTTGTCAACAGCTGCACACACTGCTCAATAATCCAACGATTCTGAAAATACTGACAAGAGAACTCTCCTGCACAGGATGCTGGTAAAGTTCTGATTTTCACACAGCTATGGCATCTTCCTTTTACCTGAAACTTGCTACCTCTCCTTTATGAGAAGCAAGGGAACACTGTTGATGCTAGAGTAAACATAACTAGCATTTAAATACAGAGAAACATGGTCTCTTGTGGTTTTGAAAGTGTACCAGTGGTTTATGTGCTAACCAAAATCCTGTCTTCAAACTATTTGGGCAGCAGTTCTTCAAGTGCAATTTACATTAAATACATATATGTTTTTAAGTCGTTTTATTCCACTGAACCCTGTATTGACTTGGAGGAATGTATTCACTCAAACACTAACACTGCAAGATACATACAGCCCACAGTGATGAACAGGGCAGCAGGTTGTACATGTACAGTCTGATGCTGCACTTAAGCTTCCACCAAGAAAGAACTTCCACTCCCCTCCCTCTGCTATTCTGCCTTCCTTTCTTTTTCTCCCTCACCCTATGCTATATGATTCCACCTGCTCCTTACACAACCCACCTCCTTCCCCTTCCTTGCACCAGTTTGGAGTTTATCAGATCCCTCACTGAGCTGGTTTGATTTGCTAAGCCTCCAGGGAAAAAAAACAAAACAAAACAAAAAACAAGTCAGCAAAATTCCTCTCTCCCCTCAACTACTCCCCCCATTATTTTAGTTTCCAGCCAGCTCAGTGAGCTGAACAGGCTGAGAAAGCGGTGTGCTGAGTCTCAAAGCTCATGTAATAGAAGTGCACAGAGCAAGTAGATAGTAACTGGGGAGGGAGTGAAGGGAGGAAACAGGTGTGTAGATAGAAATAATACAGCACTGGGGACACACTCTTTGGCCAAAGTGAGCTAGAAAATGGGCTCGGAGGAACAGTCAATCCATACGCTGAGGCAAGCAGAGATTTACCATCTTGTTTGGTTCAGTCTACAAAGCACCAGACACTAATCATTTAGCCATGGCTGCTAAGTTTTCTATTTTAGCCATAGAAGGTCTTCTCTGCCTAGCAACTGTTTGTGCCACACTACTGCTTTACCATGTAATCAAAAGACAAGGACACGTACATCCATCCTGAACGAGGAAAATGTAACAATGAATGCTTCTCTGTGAAATCACGGGGGTTTCTTCAAATAAAAGGCACTGAAGGGCATCACCAGATTTAAGGCCAGTGTAATAACTCCAGTAAATATTAGAAAGGAGACCTAAAAAAGCACAATTTTTATTTGTTCCAAGAGAATACGGTCAAAATTTACTCCTCAAGGATGCATAAGAGGAACACTGGATAAAATAATGCTGTTAAAAATGAGAAAACATAGTGAACAATGTATTTCACATTTCTCAGCAGTTACAAGCAGGCAGGTTCAGTGTAAGGCTTTTTATAATCTCTCATGAATACAAAACCAGCCTTAAATTGATGACCCTTGTATTGTGTTGTCCTGTGGTTCCCTCTGTTTTCAGGATATCCTGTGTGGACAAGCTGATTGAATAGCTCTGACCTACTGTCCTGCCTCAGAATAACAACTGGACATAACGAGACAAGATGGGATCACAGAAGACTCCTTGTAGCCTTGAAGCTACTAGGGTCTGTCCTCATTGCTATCTACAGCCTAACCCTCTGATGCACTCAAAGTCATGGGCTCAGACAGTGTTCGCTGGGGAAATTTCACCAGCATCACCTCAGCTCCCCAACACTTCCTGAGCCCTGGACCATATTCTGACATCACCTGAAGAACCTCATGAGTTTTAGACAATTGAAAAGTGAGAATTTCAGGTTCTTCTCCAGATTCTTTTTTCTGTTTCTTTTAATTGCTTTTTATACTTAGATTTCTGCTAAAGCCATAGGCCTCTTGAACTCTTTGTCTATCTACCATCTGTTTGCTAATCAGTGAAAGGAAAGCTAAAATGACTAAGTATTCAACTCCTTGTGTCTAGCTATGTTTTTTATTGCTCCACATAAAACACAAGAATAGACTTTCTAATAAATAGAAGAGTATAATTCTCCTTTCTATTTGCAGTTAGATATGCATAAATGACATTTAGATACAGTAAAACTCCAGGACAAGATTCCAATTTACTGAATGCCCCTCTTGCAAATCAGATCAGGGACCCCTAATATATACCATTATATTAAGTATTTCTTGAATGAACTGAGACCCCTAACATGCTTTCGTAAATTTCTTTTTTCACAAAGCAAGAAATATCTGCAAAAGGGCTTGCTGAAATATTGAGGCAATGCTGTTGNCTGATCAGCTGTTTATTCTGTATGGCATAAGAGACAGAGAGTCAAGACTTTAACAAATCATGTTATTTACTCCTTTTTTGCCCAGTGGAACAACTTGCTTACAAGATTTCAGAAAAAGCAGCAGACCTTGACCCTAAATTAATAACATGAAGTCCAGAAGCTCCATTGAAAAAACCCACCTGCTACGTATAGGAACCTTAACAGATTAAAATTAAGACTTTAATGTGAAAACAGAGTTGTGATACTTTGATTGTTTCAGGTAAACCTTTATAATTGCACAGAGAAAAGCCTGTGTCTCTACTTCAGTGTCAGATATCATGAGATTCCTCTGACAGATCTTTTACAGATGTAAGTTAAAGGCACAGGAAAGTTATTTTTCTGTTATCAATATTAAAGAGTTAACTTTGTCTACTATTGCCCAAATACAAACTTTTATGGTACCTGTGGGATGGTAATTCCCATGGTGGTAGTTCTATCAATGCTCTCTCTCGGTAACCCTTCCAATCCCGAGAGAGCTTTCACACTCTGAACGTGTTAGCGAAGAGTTGGAGTTGTTGTGGCAGATGAAAGCTCAGACCACAAACCTGCTGAACAAAGGCCCTCCATAAAAAACAGGATTACTCTAAGAAATACCTTCTTTTACAAATGTTTTTGCCAACATTGTAGGAGCAAAACTTCAGAAAAAGCTGAAGGTGACCAAGTGTGGGAAACTTCTAGGTTCTTGTACTAAAGTGCTTCAAATTAAAGGACAATGAAGCATCTTTTAACATTTTATCCTCAATTAAGGACCTCAATGCCTTGGATCCACATGTAGAATTTTACTAAGTTAATGCAAGAGCTTGGAAACCTAATATCATAAAGAAATATATATCTGTGGTATTAAAGACAGAATTCACCTTAACATGAGCTGCATATAAATTGTGTAACTGAGCTCTGTTCAATTAGCAGAAAAAGAGAGACACTGCATTTCTTGAGCATGATTTTGCTGTAATGACTGAGACCTCTCCTCTACTATGCTATTAAATACATGCTAAAACTGCTTCTATTTCTCCATTTACTATAAAGGGAACATAGATGACAAGTTCAAATGTAGATACAGACTTACATTTGGGAGGTCAAATCCTAGGTTATTGTAAAAAGCTTTGAAAAGGGGATGTACAATGAAGATTTTCTTGCTTTAACTTTTGCATCACTTTGAGATTTCATGGTTTGTTTTGATATAAAATCACAACTGTCTGTTGGAGGAGAAGCTTTCATATATTGAAGGTAAAGTAAGGATTTGTAATTATAAAAAAGTGGTTACCACAGGTTTTGATTAAAAACAGATTAAAGGCCATAAATGAAGACTGTGGCTGAATAGCAGGTGGGCACCAAAACAGGACATGGTATTTGGAACTGCCAACATATCTGTTCATGATTTTGTCATTAGATAGCTGGAAATAAGCTATAACTTTTCAACAAATCTGACCATAATAGGAAGTTTTGATGAAATGGAAATAGTAGTGTGGATTTAAAAAAAAAAAAAAGTAGGGTAGCAAAAAAATAAGAAAGAGGTCCTCCAGAAAAATAATAGAAAGATTCAAGCTGCAATAAATGCAGGCTAATAGCTCAAGAACGAAAAGCCAAAGTAAGGACGTTCAAGTGATGGGAAAATTTGAAAAGCAGCAATTTTGAAATAAACCGAGAGGTAACAGTGGAAAATTAATTAGACCACTATTCACAATGCAATATGTAAGTCTGAAAGGTTAATGCAATTTTCTGTTGCACAGACATAGGCATTATATAAACCAAAAAGAACTAATAGTCTCCTCACTACAGCCTGACTACAGCTGACATATTGTCCCGGGTTCTAAGAAACTAGTTATTATGATTTAGAAGTGTAACTTATGACACAATCTCAATATTTTTGAACAACTAGGTTCAGGTGACATTTCTCAAACAATTTTATGAGGATTTTGTCAACTTTAATATGCTGTACACTAGAGAAAATGGAATGACTGTATGATCCATAATAGACTAAAATCAGATGGAAAATGTGCTTAGTCGTTCTGAAAGTTTTTCAGGGCTAATGCAAACTTTTAATTAACATTTCTATAAGGCAAAACACCATCTAGACACTGCATTATCTTTCCTTCCAAAGACAATGGTTTGGTACTGGTCAAATACAAAAGCCAATACCTCCCTGTACAGCCAGCCTGCCTTTTCCTCCCCACATCCAGGAAAATGGCAAGTTGTAGGCTCCAACATTACTAACATTTCTGTATTTTTAAAGTGTGCTTATATTTAATGTATTAATGTATTTGGTTAAGCAGAGTTGGCAGAAGGAACATGACAGCTTGGAAATTATTTTACCGTAAAATTACAGTTAAAAGTGAAGATTGTTTATAAGTAAAGCAACCATCTACTCAGAGGATGCAAATGACCACCTTTCTCACAATAATACTCTCTTGTATCATTGCTAACTTTATCATCATATTTTTGTCAACAAGTATGGATTAAGAATGCAGTAGAGGAAGCCAATCAAAACCATTATCTGTTGTTTGACAATTCTGGTAATTTTTTTATCGTTCAGACTTCAGAAGTGTGCCACAACCAAAATACTTATTATTAAAGGTAAGGAAAAGGCTTTTCTTTGCCTTCTGCATTGACACTGTGGTGATGTTTCCTATTCTGGTGTTCTTAATCGATACTAACAAGCCAAAAACTCCGCTGAGCAGTTCCTTGAGACCACATCCAGGACACAGAAACTGGCAGATATTTGTTGATGTACTTCTGCTTAGGTACTCAGCAATAGTTTGACATGACTCACTGCTATAGTAATGACAACACTCATCATACACGGTCTGCTGAAAAGTGTGCCTTTTTTTTCCCCCCCTTTTTATTTCCTGGAAAACGTCTTCATCCAGTTTGTCAGCATCAAGTTTCTTTTTTTCCCTAGTCTGTTTTAGGAAACATAGGGCCACAGGGCTGACTATATTATTTCCTCATTGCTCTACCTCTGCTAGCGATTCAAACTACTGACTAGCAGTCTTCAAGCCCTTGCTCATATCTCTGAGAATGTCTGAAATTGCTATTATCCTTTGGGAACTAAATAGTAAAATGTGAAATTGTCTTTCAAAATAATTTGAAGTGAGGCTTGATAAGTTCATAAGCTCAGGGTGCTTCTTTGTCAGAAGTCGAATCCCTGGGGATAGGCTTGCTGTAAATCTGAACATGCCATTGATTTTCTCTCTATAGAAATGAAGCTTCTGTTTGGATTCTGCAGCCTGCTACCCACACACATTTGAAAAGTAGATGATTGTAATTTTCTAGCTTAAGAGCAGTTCTATAAATACAACCCAACATTCAGTTTTACAGAAGAAAATGTGACTGGAAGAACTATTTGCGCAAGTGTTCTGCTACTATGAGTAAGTCTTGCTGAGAAAATGGCACCAAAAATCGTATTTTCCATAGTTTGCCAATGTGTCATCGGAAGCCATTTCAGCAAGGGACTGTTCCATGAAAAATGAATGTGCTACACAATCGAGCTTAAAAGAATTTGTCAAATCAGCAGCTGATTTACTAGATAAGCCAATGTCGCAAAAAAA
>VXBZ01011158.1:0-76487 GCA_013399135.1 Heliornis fulica | reverse complement strand
ATCCCAGTTACTTTTAACGAAATAGACCATTACGCTGCACAAAAGATACGAAGTAGCAAGAGCTCTCAGCTACATGACTCAAACAGCTCTGTACTCACCACAATACTGGCTACTCTTGGGCCAGCACACACCACCTCCTGTGCCATCAGTTAATGGACAGATCATCAACTCCCACAGAGCAGCACAGCTCCAGTTCATAGACAGTTTTCAAAAATTCCTTCACTGAACATAACCTACCAGCTAAAATCTCAACTGCCTTTTAAAATGTTAAATGCCATCAGTGATGCTAAAAGATACACTTCTGCTGCAAAAAATCCCCAAACCCACTTCCTTCACCAGGAAATACTATCTCTAACGAGCATGTTGTTCTTAACATTGCATTTATTTGAGGAAACTGAGGTGGCTAATTGCACAAAATGTAAGGGATGATATTTAGTAAAGAAGATTGTGTAACATAAATGAAGTGAATCCCCTAATTGAATGTTTACTTTCCTTCTCACAGTTTAAGAAGGCGAATCAGTAGAGGGATTTTTTTTCCCTTATTACTTTTCTGCCTTTATAAAGCTCTAGTAGAAGCTGAAAAGAGGTTTCTTTCAGTATTCAGAATCTGTATTTTATCAGCAAACTCCAGATCCTGAATATTTCAAGCGATTTTCTCCACAGAATTCCCTAGTTCCTGCTCATCCCCATTATTGTTTGAAAGACTCTTGTTTCAACATTCCTGAAGTCGTTCAATTTAACGTCTTAATATCATGAACTGATTGAGATGAAAATTAAGAGATAAAACATAACTGCATAAAGCAGTACCTACACTGGTATTTGGGGAAAAAAAAAAAAAAAGCAAACACCCCTCAAAGTATTTCCATCCTAACTGACACTACAGTTTACGGTGCACTAATCACACAATTTCTGCAAGCATGTCTGAAAAAACACCCAACATATTTAGGGTACACTAATGCTTTCTGTTGCTTTCAAGCATATTGGTTAATTTTATCCAGTTAAAAAAAATGCACTTGATGAAGAGACATTTTGTAAGTGCATCCTGAAAGCAACTGCAACATGGAAGAAATCCGAAGCAGGCAATATTTTGACTCCTGATGGAAACAGCAGAATGCCAAGTGCCAGGAGAGGGAGGAGCAGGACGGGAGCTGGCTGCCTGTTTGAGTGCAAGCAGGTAGTTTTGCACAGAGCCTGCACCTTTTCAATGCACACTGTGGAAAAGGGTAGAACAAAACCCATGCATGTTATAGTGCTGGGAAAGCCCTTTCACTAGATAAATTATACCATTTGCAAATTAAAAAAAAAACAATTAAAAAAAATTGGAAAACCTGGACTTCCAAGGTAAGACTTATTTGGTCTGTGTTTGAAAAGCTCTGGTTTTATCAGTCAGAATACATAAAGGTAGATGTATTCCTCTAGTCTGTGAAAGGCTCATGTTTATATACAGTGCTGCAAGCTTTTCTGAGATACATTTGTTTTAATTCTCTGTTAGTATAATAGTTTCCATTTGCAGAATACAGAAAGTTAAGCTGCACAAGTCCACGAGCATTGCACAGCCCACTGAATGCTGATTACCTTTGCTGTCCAGAAATAACCAAGCCAAGCCTGATCAGTATGCAGGTGTCAATCAGGCATGCACACCTCCTCAGTCACTGAATCAGAGACACATCTACCTGCCAACACCACCGGGTACTACTTGAGCCGCAAAGGGCTCAACAGTTGGTAGTGTCAAGTAAATCAACAGTCCCTAACGGTTCTCAAATTCTCTGGAAGAGAAATCTTGTCAAATCAATTGTTGACTGAGATATCTTCAGATCCTTTTTGGCATTGATTGGGTTTGGTGTTCATCTCCAGCAGGATGTTTCCAAGAAAAATTTTGTGTGTAACTGAAAGCAGATGCTCAGGAGAAAGCTCTCTTTTTTTGTTTTTATTTTATGGAAGGAATTTGGTGTTTGTTGACTGGAACTCGGTTTCCTACAAGAGATGTAGGAAAAACATCCAGACTTGCTAATTTTAAAATTGACTTCCTACTTGGCATTTTTTCCCCTGACACTGTAGAGTAGTGCTTACAGGAGATCTGGGCAGCAGGCTGCTGTCATGGGCTCCCTTTTGGGCCTGGTTCTGTTCAGCACTTCTACGTTAAAGAAAATCCTACAGCCAACCAGCAAGCAACAAAACACACCGCCCCATATTTTCCACTGAGCCCTTCAGCAAGTCCCTCATGGTCAGCAAAGCTTTCCCTGATGTGAAAAATAACCTGGTCAAAAGCTCAGCTGAATAGGTTACTTCTACCTGAGCACCATTTTTCCTCTAGTACCTCAGATTGGTGACTCCCATCATGACAACACGAATGCTTTTCCACCTCGCATTTCTATCCATTTTGTTCACATACTCACAATACACACAGTGCAGTGCAAGTGTAGGCAAGGCTGCTCCATTTGCTCTCTGAGAAGAAAACCTCAGCCCAAAATAAAAACACATAGCAGCATGAAAATACTCCAGCCTAACTAATAAATCTTTCCAATTTATTAGCTTGCGTTAGCACTGAAAAGCCACTGCTAGTCAACCCAGGTCTGAACTTGGCTGAGGGTATTTTGATCAGTTTAACAGGAGAGAGGGGTAAGATGCAGTCTTTAGGAACAATTCTTGTCATTGTTTAACCGTTATCAGAACCAGAAAGTCTAGCAAACAAAATGCATTCAGGGCAACAACAGTAACCCACCAGTTCACTTAAATCTTCTTCACAGTGGACCACAAGACACAGACACCCAAATACAGGCTCCAATTCCACACTCTCGGCATCCAAAGGTAGACTTTAGATGACTGAAACTGAAGTCTAGGCATGCACATCACCTCCTCCCAATTCCTAAATCTCATTCAATCTCTTCTCAGTCACCACTCTTCATTAACCTAACTCACAAGCTATGCTGCATAAGACTGGCTTCAGTTACTAGATCCTTTCCACCTAAGCCTAAACATTTCTTACGCATTTCTAATAGCTTTCTCCTGCCTCATCTCTCAGAACAAAAACTGAAGTCTCTTCTCTTCCTCTCCCATTCAGTCTCATTTTTTTTTCTCCATTGTTTCTCTAACCTGACCCACATATGAAGTGAGATGCACACAGACCCAACTTAAGTTGTTGGATTTTACTCCTCATCACAGTTGTGAAGGATTGCTTAGTAAATACACTCAAGCTTACACATTCTAGGTGGTCTTCTAGCTAAGAGTGTTTGTCCTGAAAAAAAGACATTATGAACTGGATATACAAAGGACTATTCACTAAGGAAACTTAGGAGAAACTTGTATATGTACAACAGAAAACCAGTAAGTGGAACTGACTTGACAAATGCATCAAGAGGGATTCAATCTCTGAATGATTTTAGAAATGAGTGACATAAAAAGGATGAAGTAATTACATAAGAGGGGAGTACAAATAAAAGAATGGCAAATGGACACACAGAAGATGTAAAAGCTGTGCTATCTTTCAGCTTTTAAGATGTTCCACATAATCATTTACTATTAGCTCTAATTGACTTGAATGCAACAAAAGCACAATAAGACTTTTCCAGACAAGTAAAATACACATGCACTGCTGGGTATCGGCACAAAAGAAGTGTAATTACTTCAGGAAAGTTACAGCTTGGCAGCTGATGAAAAGGAAGGAAAGAGGAAAGAGTTATTCTTTGCACACTTTTCTTAAGCCTCTATAGTGCAAATACCTTAGACAAACAATGCCACCTATCTTAAGTGACCTCCCTAGGGATAAGGCAATTTAGTTGCCATATAGAGATCAGTGCTTAATTGAAGGTCAAACTAAATTGAACTTGGAAACCTTAGCAATATTTTTCCAGTTTGGTCTGGTGCCAAAAAGTTGCTCTTAGAAGTGGCTCCCATTGTGGCTTTTACTGCTTTTGATAATAATCACCTGCTGCTGCCCATTTAATCATCATATTTCTCAGCTGAATTCAACATTAATTGATACAACTACTCATACCATCATATTTAAATACCATAACTCAAATATCAGATTTTTATTAGTTTAACAATATAGTAGAAAATGAGAATAGAAAAAAATGGGAAAACAAAGATATGTTTATTGAAAAAGAGAGCATAGTATGTATGTTTGCTTGTAACATACATCGACATGCACACTTATTAGCACAGTAATTCTCATACTAAATATGTTTGCTGATGTGAGTATGGTGCAGCTCTTGTGTTGCATTTGGCTAAATATTGTACAGAGAAACAGCATTCTTTGCACTATAGCCTAAAGATATATATGCCACTATAGTAACAAAAGCCTCAAAAAATCATTCTACAAATAAGCTTCATAGCAGCATGGGGTCTGTATGCTCTGAAATACAAACGGTAGGTATTGACATTCAAGGTAGCAGAAATAGTGAAGAACTTTATCAATAACATACAAGAGTGTGCAAAGTACAAACCACAGTTTATAAATGTGTTAGTATTCAGACACAAGTCCAAACACTTGTAGCAATCTGAGAAGTGCAGGCACACATTAGAGAAACACAGCACTTTAACATTGAAAAACAAACCTATGTTTATCCTTTCTATTTTTCTTCTCCACTTATATATTTTATCTCTCAACACTTTGAACAAGATATTAATGCATGCATATCTAGGATTGCATTTAAGTAATTCCAAGCACATAGATTCAATCCCTAAAACAAGAATAGGAAGGACAATAGCAACATTTTAAAATTGAATCATAAATACTTATTGACAGTTTAGAATGCCTCATTGGCTCCATGTTAAGTTTTAAATGGTGCATAAATGCACTTTACATGAACTTGGTTGGAAGTCTCATAGAATATAATCCTATGTAATATATAATCCTATATAACATATAATCCAGGATATAACTGTGACATGGTCACAACTGAATTGTGAGCAGTAGGGTGAGTACCTGGATAAAAAAATTTGATCATAAAGAACTCCCTGAAAGACAAAACTTTCTGCCTGCAGTATTCTCTTAATAAATGCTTTTGTCTGTGCCTTCCTCAGCCATGTGTGTACTCTGCATCAAGTCACTGACTGCAGTATGGTCACCACAGCTAAGTGTAGGGTGTCTTGGCAGAGTACAAGGGGAATATGATGGCTTAGTGTTCTTCCAAATGTGAGGATTATCTTAGTGCAGGCACAGAGGGACAAACAAAGGCTTGTATACCATTTCCTATTATAACAGCACAAGGACTGGGCTCAAAGTATCATGCACTATGTCACTTCCTTGTGTTGAATAGAACCTGCTGTTGTTACAGAGAAATATCCAGGCTCTGAATGCCAATCTGGACAGAAGACAGACCAAAGCAATCTGCAAATGCCAGTTTTATACTGGTTTTGCATTGTTTCTGACTCAAAATATCTGTGTTTTGGAAAGGCCTAAAGTAATCATCCCACTGTACCTCAGCAGAGAATGAAGCATAGGGCATCCCTAGGCAAACAGCATACTGATGTCAGAGCCACAGTTGAACAATAGATATGGAATGCAATCCTTAAAGATCAATACAGTTTGACTGCACCGGCATCCAAGCCAATGAATACTTATCATTTCTACCGATGCTTCTAATTTTAGCTTATTTTATTCTTTAAACAAACAGGAAAGCTATCTTTTTGGGAGTCTCTGGTAATTTAGATACAGTGCTTTTTAAAGTTATATAAAAGCTGTGCAAGACTTGGAATGGGCTATATTCATATGTACTTGTCCACCAAAACAGACAAAATAATGAGAAATTATTCCAGTTGCACTCAGTTATGAGAATGACTCGGTTGTGACTGGATTGCTCTATGCAACTGAATTCTAACAATGCAAGCTATGGCTTTCTATAGCATCGTGACAGAAAAGGAAGTAATGACATAGCTTAAAAATTGCTTTTAAAATTTGTTTTCCCGTGTTTGAAGTGTTATTTCAGAGCTCAATTTGGGAAACATATGGAGAGGGGATAGTTAGCAGATCTTTTCTTTCATGAGTCTATCTAATAATATGGATTAACTGTTAACAAAGTACAGAAAAAATATTTTTTAAAATGATAACACAAAATGAGCTGGTGGCCAGGGGAGCTACTCCAGCAACCTCTGTTTCAGGTCCTTTGGTTGCAAAGCCCATGGCATATATCTCAGACATAATGCCACATTATTAAATTCTTAAATAATTTCTTAAATGACCTAGCAAAATCACTGTAACTAAAAGTCCTTTCTGTAAGTGAACTGAGTTATCCACGGTACTAAACTATTCCAGTGAGGATCCTGAGGGAGATAGGGGAATCTGGATACCTGAGACTTCTAAAGACCAGGCCAGGGATCTTCTCCTTCAGCCCTTACTGTGTGCCCTGGTGGTCAAGAAGGCCAGTGCGATCCTGGGGTGCATTAAGAGGAGTGTAGCCATCAGGCTGAAGGAGGCGATCCTCACCCTCTAGTCTGCCCTGGTCAGGCCTCACCTGGAGTCCTGTGTCCAGTTCTGGGCTTCCCAGTATAAAACAGACAGGGATCTCCTGGAGAGAGTCCAGCAGAGGCCACAAATGTGATGAGGAGCCTGGAGCATCTCCCCTGTGAGGAAAGGCTGAGTGAGCTGGGGCTGTTCAGCCTGGAGAAGACTGAGAGGGGATCTCATCAATGTTTATAAATATCTGAAGCCTGGGAGACAAAGGGAGATGGCCAATCTCTGTTCAGTGGCCTGTGGGGACAGGACAAGGGGCAATGGTCACCAGTTGGACCACAGGAGGTTTCACACCAATATGCATAAAAACTTCTTCACAGTGAGAGTGATGGAGCACTTGAACAGGCTGCCCAGTGGGGTTGTGGAGTCTCCTTCTCTGGAGATATTCCAGACCCGTCTGGATGCTGACCTGTGTGACCTGCTCTAGGGAACCTGCTTTGGCAGGGGGGTTGGACTCGATCTCTGGAGGTCCCTTTCAACCCCTACAATTCTGTGATTCTGTAATTAAAAGAAGCCTTTCCACTGATTTAAGTGAGTTTTTGGGTCATGCACAATTAGTAGAATCCCAGACCTTTTCACTCCCTTTTACATAAATGCGGTCATGACTGTTCAAATATCCTGTAGACTGACAGCACCAAGACAGATCCTCACACTGAATTATGGGAGGAGTTAAAAGCAAGCAAGCATATTTGCACTGGAAATAAACATAATTTTCATAGTTGTCTCTAATACCAAAGTTTTTATAACCTGAAAAAAATGTACTACTTTTGAGACACATCAGTACCAACAATCTTCAATCTGATGCAGATTTTCGGGAGATGAAACCTTTGAACGCCTAGAGCAGCACTACAGTAATCACTACAATACCTTTGAACAATGACATGACTAAATGCCATAGCTCAAACTAGTTTTTGTACCTTATGCTTTTATAATAACAATTATGAAGAGATAAAAAGAAAAAAGAAAAACATCGACCATTACTGTAGACAGGATCACTTTTCAGTTTTCTGTTCAGGCAGAGTTTTCAATTGGTCCCAAGACTGAGTTAATTTGAATGCCATCTTGTTGAGATCCTCAGTTGCTGATCAGTGCATTATAATGCAAGACAGATTCTAACTACGATTACATAACCCTGTCCTGCACTTGGGACAAAGATAATAATGAGAACAGAAAATGTATCTGCCGCATTCTCCCAACTGTGACAGTTTTTTCCTAATGGTCAGTTATGCAAGTGTCCCATGGGAATCTTTCATAGTAATTTTGCTACAACGAACATGCTCAGCTCGAAAGATTTTTTTTTCTTCCCCTTCCAAGGAATCATAAAAATGAGAGATGACATAGTTCCTGGGTCACCTTACCCTTTCTTCTATATTCCACACTTACAAGTATGCTGTGTGCAGTTTTATTTATTACTGGTCTGGCTCAAAGAATTTCAGTGGTGTAAATCACTAAAATCCCATGGGAGATAAGTGCACAAGAAATATTTAATTCATATTATTCTCTTTGAAAAAAAAAAAAAACAACACAGGGCTGTAATTTTGCATGGCATTCTAAAATCAGAATGGCATAGCATATAGTTTTGATCTTCCTTATGCCAGTACAATCACAACTGTGCTGGATTTATCTACAGTATTTGGCAAAAATGTTATTTTAATTTCATTCATACTATTGTTGATAATGTTAACAAAACACAAAGTAGTGTGAGTGTACATCCAAAATTAGAACATTAGTGCTGACCACCAAGTAAACTTGAATGTTTAAATACGTTGTGCTCTATGAATTCATCCAAAAGTCATCTTGAGATGAAAAATATCTCTTTCTTGGATTATGCACTGGTTTCAGGATAAGAGAAAGACCAAGAGCTTCTCTGCTGAAACTCAGGGTATTGCCTCTCAGCCCAAGCTGCTCTGCATAATACACATAGATTTAAAGAATATAAGGTATGAGGCTGGACATGTACATGCTTGTCATGGTTTTGCCACAGCCAGCATCTGAGTACCACACAGTTGCCTGCTTATTCCCTCCACAGGGAAGGAAATGGGGTGGGGTTAAAAAAAAAAGACAAAGGTAAACCTCATGTATTGGGATAAGGACAGGTTACTAGGACAAAAAAAGGAGAGGGAAATAACAATAACAGGATTTTATTGCAAAATACAGAAAACTTGTGGTATACCATGCAGTTTCCCACTGAACTTCACAACTCAGACTGTACAGCTCAGAGCTGCCCCAAGCCGGAGTGTCCCCAAACCACATGTCCTGAGTGCTCCTCCCTCACCAGCCCTGCTTCATGCTGAGCATGGTGACATGCTATGGAATATCCCCTTTGGTTAGTTAGGTCCACCTGTCCTGGCTGTGTCCTCTCCAAGCTCCCCCCTGACACTCCCCTCCTCCTCCTTAGCAGGGCAGCAGGAAAAGCTGAGAAGTCCTTGACTGCTTGGCAACAAGTACAACCATCAGCGTGTTATCAGCACCGCTGTGATCCTGAATCCCAAACACAGCACTGCACCAGCTGTTGGAAAGAAAACTCACTCTATCCTATCCAATCCCAGGATAATGGTTTATGTAAATGGAAATTCTGGCATGAAGCCTGCATGTCTGCAGGTGGATTGTGGATTATGGATTACATACACCTAAAATATCTGGATTATATTGAGATCCTCTACACATGCTTAGAGGGAGAGAGCCAACCTTGGCTTCTGCAGTGGCCACTCATCTAGAAACAAAGGCAAGTTTCAATAAGGTAGTCTGGTGCATTACCAAACTAGATGAAGGAACACATTAGTGTTTTGCAAAATAAATCCACATGCAATAAAACCCAGGAATAGAAATATCCTGGTATCTTTCCAATGGGTATTTCCAGTAAATGCTTGAAAACATACTGTGAGAAAACAAGTTACCCAGACTAATTAAAGATAAAGCCAGAGACTTACTGAAATTTTAGAAAGTAACTACTCAGCTTTGTCATTTTGCAGAGTGTTCTAGCCACTACTTAAAAATTCAAACCAGAATAGCCTCTAGAGTCTCCAGCAGCATGTCCATAAAAAAGCATGTTTGTGTTGTATCCTCACAATTAAATGATGTTCATTTTTTAATGAGCCTTAGAGATGTTTCAGAAAAGAATTGAAAATGGATACTGATCTATACTGGAACTGTGGAAATACCTGAAACATCACTAAAAGAAAAAGGAACAAAGAAGAAACATTATCAAAGGTTTACAGCAACTTAGTCACACACAAAGAGAACTGAAAGACAAGTTGTGTTTAAATCAGGCACTTCCTGACCCTTTAGTTATAATAGCTTTTACTTTGAGTAGACTGGCCCTTCACTTCCACAGTTTACTAAAATGTACTGTACTGCCCATGTCCTTCCAGTCTTTCATTTCTGATAGGGGAATGTCTCTGTTGTGACAATGTTAAACCTTTCATTATACTGTAGGCTGTTCTGAGTTACATGCTTTCTAGGTCACAAGCCAAGTTCTCACTAAAAAGCTAAAATTGCTCCATAAAAGTAAAACTGTGTTCACTTTATTTACATTTTCCAATTTTGCACAAGCAGTTGTAAGCATTTCTTACACAGTTACTGATTTTCTTCAGTTTTATTTCTGTGGTTTCTAGAAGCCTACTTTTAGTTTTTAGTCTAATAATTTTCACAGCTTTATAAAAATTGATTTGCACCCTTCTCCCAAACTCCCCCAAACAGAAGTTCAGAACAAACTGCTAGCATGGTTATTGGTTATAAACACACTCTCAGATCTCTAGAGGAGAAGGTTTAAAAGCTACAACTATAATAAGCTCAATATTGCTTATGAAATCTGGTTTTCCTGATTGTCGGGACAATTTCCATAATTACAGTATTAGAAGTAAGAACATGTCTGGCCCTTGACTGAGCAAGACTGGCACTATAGAAATAAACATGTTAACCATTTAAATAGAAAAAAAAAACAAACGGGGGGGTTGAGACCTAAGTAAAAGGTCTGTGTTTTATGTATGTGACATTCCTTTGTTGGACTGTATGTGATGTGAAATGTGCAGATCGTTTAACAGTGGGTGTTGAGAATACTTTGATAGGATTTATGAAAGATGAGGTTGCTTTGGTGCCTGAAGCATCCGTAGATCTGTAAAGTGATGTTAACTTCAATGGTATGTTAAATATTTTCACAGTGCACATGTAAATATAGTGATGTTTAGCTAGTGGAATAAGATGCCACAAATATACTATGGGGGACAAGAAATTGGACATATAAATTAAATAGTTTCAGTTAAAGAAGGTCGTGGTTTATGAAGTGGTTCTTTGGCACTGTACCCATTTTTATTGTTTTATTAGATCTGTTAGCTGTCTTTTTTTTTCTTTTTTTAAATGAGGCCAAGGAGATCATAAATGTGAAATAAATCAGGAGTCAATAGCAAGGTTTTGCTTTTTAAAAATAGACCTTTGATTTTCATTAATAGAGGTTGGTAATTCTACTTCTTGATTTCTAAGTCTTTGTGTAATAGATGGTAGCATGCCTCCTTGGAGTTGAAACAAGAACTAATTAAGCCTCAAATATAATCTTGGTGTGATCTGTCAGTCAGCAGTAATCCTGCTGGGGAGGTGAAGAACTACATAATGTCTTGAAGCCTCTCCTCTTCGGGACAAACTTAAACCAGCACTTTGCTGCACAGCAAGACTGTAGTTTTTATTCTTCCCCATCAGCTGTAGCACACTGCTGCTGAAGTGCAGGGTTCAGACAATTACCCACGGCTCACACTCCCTGGGACACTGTCTGAACTCTGGCTGTAGGGCTGAGTCCCAAATGTGCAATTGCCACACTGAAACTGGTGCGTTGACTCAAAAATCTGTGTAAGGACCACTACTAGTCTGGAGCAGGAAAACTGAACCACTGTGCTTAAGCTAAGTAAGAGTTCAGTTCCAGAAGGTGACATTTTATTCTATCAGACCATTTCCAGTACATTAGCTAAGTGCTCCCTGATGTAAACTGTTTAAAACAATGCATTAAATTTTACATGATTAGTTTTATGTAGTATCACATAGACCAAACAGCACATAAATCTTGCTAAATACCTGGGGGTAGGGTGAGGCGAAGCTGGTGTGTGTGTGTGGGAAGAGTTACAAGGAAGAAGTGTTTTAAGGAAGAAAATTCTGCAAATATTCAGGCAAACACCTCAGAGCACCACATTCCTTCAGTCTCTAAATTATAGTGATTGTGCTACTGGATTATGAGCCAGTGTGGTCTTCTGCAGACACACTGCTGAACAAACATCCTAACTATGTTTGCTGACTTGTAATGACGAGTGACAAACTGATCACTGGTAAAACACTGAGTTAACGAGATAGCACATAGAATGGAGGGCAGATAAAATGCAACTGATTCAGATGCCAGCAAACTGCATGGTTCTTACTGCAAACATTTTAAATTTTTTTTTTAAGAAAGTGCTTGGTTTGTTTCTTTGTTTCCATGAGCAGAACTGCTGTGTAAGGCATGGAAAGATAAACATATTAATAGTCAGAAACATTCCCAAAGATTTTCAATACTTTTTGAAAATTAGGAAACCAGTGGAAAGTCTGTATGACTTACTGGTTAAATCCAGTAACAGTGGAGGAGGTAAATTATACCAAATTAATGACAGATTAGAATTAGGATACAAGACTGGGAAAGGAACTTTCGTGGGAAATGGGGAAGATTTTCTGTTGCAGCTGCTAGTAGTGCAGTAAGTAGAAGAACCCTTAGGTTACACTTGCTTAATCAAAACGAGTCACTAAGGTTAAATAAGCAAAATAACACATCTTAACCATTTGTTCACAAAAAGGCGTATCACGACAAATACTGAATGCTTTAAAAAGAATTACATTTTCTATTCCACTTTTTATTTCATTTCGCAGCATAACACTGAAATCAGAAATATACAAATCCTTGTTTCCGCATTGCCTTTGTGCCAACAATGAGAAAGATCACACCAGAGCTCAGCTTTGAAAAAATAAAAAAGAATTGGAACTTCCTTTTAGTCATTATCTATCCACTTGAACCAATATGGACTTATTTTGCATAAAAATAAGACCGGAATTTACACAGGTTGCTAAAAATTAAACAACTTTTTTAAAGCAGAAAGGGCTTAGTACAAAAAGCAGAAGAATGTTTTTAAAACGTTGGTTGTATACATAGATGTTGGGATGGGCTATTTATGCAATCAGCTCAGTGACAATGGAACAATATGAAAAACCTGAAAATATGCCATTTGAGATAAATGCACTAGGGGCCTGCTTAGCAGGATTTCTGCACTAAAGAAATTGCTAAAACTAGTTTGAATAATTGGCTATTATCTTCTTCCATCAACAAATCTTTTCAAATCTCAAATGAAATCAAACATTTAAAATGTTAACTGACTTGTAGGAAAGATTCTAAGCTGAAGATTTCCAAAGCTGCCTGAATTTTTAAACATCTCAGGCTTAATGTGGTACATGTATTTACTGACTGATGGCTCTAGAAAAACAACTGCCAGTAGAGAGTTGACTTGGAACTGAGTGATACACTGAGAAAGAAGCAACACAGCCAAGATGAAACAATACTCACAGGACATCAGCTGCTTCAGTCATGAGAGAATTATCCATTAAAACAGAAAAACCTGCTTACCTCCTCAGGTGCAGTGAAGTTTAAAAACCCGTGTTTGCAAATATTTCTAAGATGCAGGGAATGAAAATTGCCATGTATCTAAAAACAAACACAAAACAAAGCAACAAAAAAATTTAAGTATTTTCTTAAATTAGTAGGCACAAAAGCTGAGGTTGCAACATTACTACTTTTGAGACAGTAATTGCCATTAGTCATATAAAAGCTAGTTCACAGAACCTGAAAATCTGTTTGGCTTATTATAGTGTAAATTCATACAAAGCTGCATGTTTGAGCTCTGAGATCTGCAAACTACAGCAAGCAAAAGTAGTTCAGGTATTTGGTAGCTGTCATTTACTTGATATGGTGTCAGTCCTGAGTGGCACCAGAGACAGGGCCTCCAAAGCACCATGCAAAATACACATGGAGACCTTACAGTTCACTCTCAAAGGAGGCAGAAGAAAGGGAAAAGGACTGACAAGAGTAGTCCAGTATATACATAAGTGCAGAGTCACAAATAATTTAAGTGTTTCTTTTCTAAAGGAAAGAGCAGAACCTGGGGACAATAATCTGAATGCAGACAGACTTGTATCACAGCACAGTGGATCTTTGGGAAAAATCTGAAGAATGGACAGAAACTCTAATTGGTTTGTTTTCTCCCAGTAGAAAATTTATTATTTCTTTTCTCCCAATTAAAATATTTTCTCTAAATCTCTTTCTGAAGCAATTCTTATATATTCTGTGCAATAGCTCCTCATTTGATATTCAGCACAAGTAACAAGTTCCTTTGCTTCCAAATGTCAGTGGGCTGCAGATGCATTGTAAATTGTCACTGCGCCGTTAGAGCTGTCAGGGGTCAGGCTGGACATGCTGGCAGCTAGTTGGAAGCAGCTGGAATTTTTGGCATAATCGGAGCATTCTCCTTGTGAATAAACTGGTATTGACATCTATTGATTCAAGATTTGCAGTGATCCCAAAAGATCTGTAAGTAGCCATGATAATTTACTAGGTAAGCTATTCCTCTAAACCCTCTCCTTGCCCTTAGATTTCTCCCTCATAGACCACCTATATTACCAAATATTCAGCTGCCTGGAATTATGCTGGCAGAGTGGACATCTGTTCACTGAGACCTAGAGCTCGGCTGTTCACTAGATAATCCTCATAGACAGCAATTGATGTAGAAAGCATCAGCGTGTCGCAGGCAGAAGCGGCATTTTGGATCACGTGAAAGATCACACTGTCTCATGGAGCACATTTAGCTGCTGGTGTACTTTAGTGGCTTACAGGAAATTGGAAAGATCAGAACTTAGAATTACCTAATTGTCTTTTTGAATTAATTTTTAAATTAACTTGTAATTTAAATCCTACACTGGCACAAGCATGAGTTTTTGTTTTGTTTTGTTTTTTTATTAAAATACTGAAGAAGAATTTGGCCTTATGGAGGAGTTAAAATCGGCATGTTCTCACAATTGAATGCAGTAATGCTCAAAAGAACAAAATATCTGATGAAGGAATAGAGCTAGAGAAAATCTATATCCATTCAAGCAGTCTTGTCCCAAAACCTGAGATCTTGCATCTCTTTCATTTGCAGTGGTTAGTAAAAAAATCAAGCAAAAAATTAAATAACTTAAAATACTGCAGTGAAAGCAAGCTGCACAAACCTCACTACAGAGCCAAGGAGCAGTAGAAATTAAAAGGACTTCCTTTGTGTCACGGATTGATGAAAACTCAGTAAGCAGAATGCCAAATTAGTAACGGCATCTGCACATCAGATTTTATTGACTTTAAAGAAGTCATGTACTTCTCTGTAATCCATAAGATGCTACAAGTATGGATTTTATTCTGGGTCCCCACAAATTCATATAATTTCTATTCCCTATCCATAATATTATTATTCTTTTAAAATAACAGTAACCTGGAGTTCTAAGAGTGCATTGTTTTTGTAATTGCAGTATGGGTAAAAATGTCCATGGAACTAGGCTTTGGTGTTATGGTTGCTCAATGATGTGCATTCAAACTTCTCAAGATTTTTCAATTTTTCGATTTTTTTCTGTCACTTCTGTCTATTATATACACACTTATAGGATATATCAATTATCTGTGTCCACAGACCTACATCTAGACTACTAGGACTCATTTTTACAAAGGCATGCAGTGATAGGACAACAGGTAATGGTTTTAAAATACAAGAGAGTAGACTTATATTAGAAATAAGGAGAAAAATTCTAGCATCCTTATCTGCCACCTCTTTGTAGTGAAATGAGAGTAGAGACACCGGACTAAGTTAAGACACAGGTAGGGACTTATAGTTAGGCTATCAGTATCCCATGATTCCTTTAAAGGCTGTCCCTGCCCTAACCTTTCACACAGCAGCACACACTTGACCTTGTAGCTTCAGCCTGTCTGAATGCCTGTAAGAAGAGCATGTTTTTGCCCTCTTTTCAACTCTAACCAGTGATGTATGGAGGCATCACCTCCCTGGCACTGGCCTTATCACCTCTGGGAACTGGCCCAGAACCTGGCATCTCTCCTTAGGATGGGCTTATCAAAAATGCAGAGGACTCTTGCTGTCCAGCAGCAAATCCTTTTGGCTTTTCTCACTCAGGTTGTGGGAAGGCAGCAGATTCACCTACACCTGCTCAGAAACGACTGTCTCCTGACCCCACGTGACATACTGCTCATGTCATTACAGAGACACACATTTCAAGGGAACCCATCTAGGCTTCTACTAAAAGATGTCTCTGGGGAGACAAGTCAAGATATTGGGGAGAAAGATGGGGGGGGGGGTACCCACCCACTCTCAGAGTATACACACCATCTGGTTTTGCAGAGAAACAGCCGGAGAATGTGAGCACTGAATATTCCTGAGTGATCTGGACAAAGTCATACTGATGTTTTTACTAACTTCAAGACTGCAGGTCTTAGTCAAGACTCACCTCAAATGATGAACATGCCCATAAGAAATATGCCCATGAACTTCAGAAATATGAACGCTTTTCTTTAAACTGAATTTCCTTCCCTTTCAGTGATTCAGTAACTCTAAATAAGTTTTAAATTTATCATAAACTTCAGCAGTTTTTCTGAAACATTGAAAGATTTTTATCTTTGCATGTTCAGCTCATCCTGTAGACCTTTATTAAACTTAGTTAATTACAGTATTTGGGATAATGATGATTGGGAACACCAACACCTCTAAATCACATCCTCTCTTCTTTAAGCAAGTGAACCTTTTGCATAAGGATCATTTGAATCTTCTTGTTGCATAAACAGTTTTTACTTATAAGAATTTTTAAATCAGGAAAAATATGCCCACTGTGATTATTATTTTTAAAAATCTAACACTATATGTAATTATTAGAAATTAGATGTAACGTGTATTCAGGCTTATTTAAGATCACAATATTCCACTGAAACATTGCAGTGAGAAAACAGGGAGGATTGAATGAAGAACAGAGGAATTTCCTCCAGTACATGTGAAGACATCTGGGATGTTTCTTTAACAGAAGAAGTTGCAGGAAGTGGAACAGGAGAGCATTAGAACAACCTACAGGGAGAAAGACAAGGAAACAGATACATTCAGGAAGAGCAGCTTTAGTGACAATGCTGTGCTTGTGTTCCCAGTTTTACAAGCATGGCCCTTTGTGACTCTTTACCAATGCAAGAGGATGGTAAGGATGAAGATACCTACTCTGAGTTTATGAGAGATCTTATGAGATTTATGAGAAGCGCAATCATCTTTTCTTAAACTGTACATAGCCATAAAATGACTCACCTCTTCATACCAAATTAAGACCCCATAAAACTGTTACACACTTGTTTAAAAATTACATTTAAGCTGTGCCCCTAAAGATGATCAGCACTCCTAAAGGCCATACATACAGAGGAGATTCCATCTTTATATTTTCAGAAGCTGTCCTAAAGTATCAAACTCATAATTTTATTATCCCATTAAAGCAAAACTCACTTAAGCAGAAATAAAGTAAAACATGCTCAGAAGAGAAGGATATGTAGAGAGTTTTACAATACAAAAAGCTGAAGCTAGCTGATTGCTACCATGTAATTTCATGACAAGTTACCTTTTACACGCATTAAGTCTGCTAACTGCTGCCTAGAGATTTTCACAGCCATCTCAGGACCTCCAAGGTGACATTTAAGTTTTGTTTTGCATCAACAACGAAGTGCAAAGGCACATCAAAACATATGTGGAGTGTGTTAAAATCCACTATCACAGAATCCTTTAAAAACCTTTAAATTTTGCCCTTACTGTTCATCCACATAGCAAACCTGTAATTTGCATCTTCTCAAGTAAGTTCTCCTCTGCACACATGAGAAAGGAAAGGATTCATCAGCATGGAAGTACCTTAGTACTTCACACATGACTTCCCACTTCGTTCTTACAAAGATTTTGCCCTTGCTGTGAAGGAACTTTTTTAAAGTCTAGGTTATAAGCTGCTTTTTCGAGACAGATTCTTTTGGATTTCCCATTGATAAGATTATGCCAGTTCTATGAATATATGAACAGACCTTTTCTGGTTTCTTTGCTACTTTACTTTCCTGCCTCTTCTACCTTTTGCTTCCTGTACTGCTGTGATGCAATGACCTACTTGCAGTGCAGATAGAAAGGAAGTCGCCTTTGGAGACCAGATGTCAGCACATCTGACAAAAGCAATGGGAGGGCTGGTGGAA
Source organism: Heliornis fulica (assembly GCA_013399135.1). NCBI lineage: Eukaryota > Metazoa > Chordata > Aves > Gruiformes > Heliornithidae > Heliornis > Heliornis fulica. The sequence goes on along the minus strand of VXBZ01011158.1, from coordinate 58,743 downwards.
ACAGAACGGGCTTCTGCCAGCATACTGGAGAACTCTTCAATTAATTAAAATCTCTGACTTAACATTGGGTAGTTGACTTAAAAAAATTATTAGAATTCATATATACTGTCCTAAGACTTTTGACATACTTCAAATCACATTAATACATCCTGATTTAACTACTGGGTTATAACAAATTGAAGCTACTGAGCTGCATGATTTTATAAACAGAATAATTTATGGTAAGTTTTCTCTGGCACACTTTTCTTAAATCCCGTTATCGATTGCTTAACATTTTCCTGGCTTTAAACAGCTTGGGCTGCAATCCACAGGAACAAACGGGTGTNAAAAAAAAAAGCAAAAGCAAAGTCAGAGAAAATGCATAAATTTAACAATTAAAACCAAGAAAACAAGCAAGCAAACTTGTAAGTGCTTTCTAGCATTCATAATTTTGAAATGTGCACTGATTCCTGCCCGGTTAGCAGAAAAGCTGATGTTCAGGAATGAGGGATGCTTAACGATGTCCAAGAAAAATCTGCCCCATTCTGAATTTCAGTGTCTTAAGCTGCCATTTGCCAGTATTCAGTGGGGAGCAATTAAAGACTGGCAAGGAATTTCTCAGAGGAGTCTAAAATAATACCACCATTCAGAATGAGTTGTGAAGATAAACCTGTTAACATTTGTGAAACACCCAGATACTATGATAGTGAACTCCACGGAAAGCCCAGGAGAATTGTAATAAATCTGTAATCAAGTGGGATATTAGGATGTTGTCTAATAAATAGAACTGAGTACCTGGCATTAAATGGTAACAAAATATTGAATTTTCGCTCACCCACTGGTAGCTGTCTACTCTGTGGACTGCATGAAAGAAGGATTAATAAGAGAAAATGTGTACATCTTGATACAGGGAGATATAAATAAGGCTTTGGTAAACTTTTACACACAGAAGTCCCAGATTATGTTCAGAATTTCAAAACTGTGATTTGATGCTTCAGCTTTTCAGCGTTTGACTTTGCCAATTTAAACCCTGAGTGTTATTAAACTGTTGCTTGGTTTTCTCTATGTGACTGAGCAGGGTTATTATGTCATCTGAGTAGACTAGAACAGTGGCCTGCTAATAAAGTGTGTCAACTGGTTGAATACAGTCATCTCTTTTTTTATATCCTCTCTACAGGTGGAAGCATATAGGAATTAGTGTAGTCTAATCTAACAGCGCATCCTCTGAAAGAAGTTACAATTTATTAAAATGTCATCTTCAAGGAAAAGCTGGATCCACTATTTCATTTTAGAGCTGTAGCTGTGCTCCCTGCATGTTTGTGCAGATTTATAAATGGCACATTCTGTTCCCTACCAGATCCTTGACCTGTTGTACAATACAAATTTATTTTCCACTGCAGCAAAAAAAGGAATGACTAAGCCAGGTGCCCTGATTACATTCTCTCAGTCATGTATAAAAAGATAGCTCAAATACTTTTAGCTTAGATGGAGAATGGATCCAGGATCTTCTCAGTGATGGCCAGTGATAGAATAAGGGGAAATGGTTCCAAACTGCAACATAGAAAGTTCCATCTTAATATAATTATGAACTTTTTCACTGTGAGGGTGACGGAGCACTGGAACAGGCTGCCCAGAGAGGTTGTGGAGTCTCCTTCTCTGGAGACATTCAAGACCAATCTGGACATGTTCCTGTGTGATCTTCTCTAGATGATCCTGCTCGGGCAGGGGGGTTGGGCTTAGTGATCTTTCGAGGTCTCTTCCAGCTCCTAATATTCTGTGATTCTGAAATTCACGGGACCCTTTTCCCCCAGTAATTGCTTGAAGAGGCCAAAGTCAGCTCTGCCAAAGTCCAAGGTTGTGGTATTACTTGAGGTTCTCCTCCTTCCATATCAGATCATGAACTCCACCATCTCATAGTCACTGCAGCCAAGTCTACCTTCAACTTTCAGTGCTTCAACCAGACCCCCACTTGTTATCAAGAACAAGATCCAGCAGCGCTCCTCTCCTAGTGGGCTCATTCACCAGGACAGAGCCATCCATGGCCACATTCCAGTTGTGTGAACTGTCCCACCAAGTCTCTGTAATTGCTACTAGATCATACCCCCTTGACTGCACTCAGACTTCCAACTCCCTGTCAAGGGGGGTGGGGTCATTGCCGGGCCCCTGTCAGTGGAGCGGAGTACTGGTAACAATGAGAACCAGCAGATCTCATGCTGTTCAGAGAGCAGGCCGAGCACACCGTTTTCACCTTAGGGGGGTGTTATCATTACTACCAGAAGTCTGCTCCAGTGACAGGAACCCAGCAACAACCCCACGCCCTTTGAATCCAGTTTAAAGCCCTACGGATGAAGCCAGCTAATTCTCTTCCTAGAACCCTACTCCCCCTGGAAGATAAGCCCTTCCCACATACTCCTGTCAGGCCTATTGTCTTGTAAAACCATCCACGCCCAAAGAAGCCAAAGCCCTGCCTGTAGCACCAGTTCCTGAGCCATGAATTCAAAGCCAGAATCCTTCTATTCCATTGCACATCATCTCCCAGAACTGGAAGCAGGGAAGAGAAAATAACTTGTGTCTTTCACTAACTGTCCCAAGGCCTCGAAGCCTCTCTTCATTCCTTTCAGACAGGATGCAGCTTCCTCACCCCCTGCCTGGAAGATGAGCAGTGGGTAATAATCCGTTGACCGCACCAGGTTAGGGAGTCTCTCAGTTATATCCCTGATTCGTGCACCAGGAAGGCTGCAGACCTCCCTGTGGTGGGGGTTGGCTCGGCAAATTGAACCCTCTGTTCCCTTAAGAAGTGAGTCTCTCAACAACGATGACTCCTCTCTTCTTCCCCTTAGGGCAGGGAGTTATGTGGCCAGGAGAGCTCTCTGCCTGCAGTGAGACCTCTGGTACAGTTTCCCTTCCAGACACTTCGTTATCAGGCCAGACACCTTCTAGTAGGGTGTCATAACTGTTTCTCAGCAGAACCCGAGGAGGTCGGGCAGGCAAGGCAGACACCCACCTTCTGCCCTTGCCATGAACCTGTGTCCACTCACCCCCTTCATCTAGGCTTCTGCCTTCCACCTGTCTGGGACAGGATACAGTGTCCCTTGATCCTGGATACTACCTAGCAGGTGCTCCTGTTCCTTCCACAGGGAGGGCAGAGCCTGGCTCCACTGATGTTCCTCCACCCCAGCCTCCCTATTGCTCCATGCCCGGTCCTCCACGCTTAGGGTCTCATATCTATTGTTCAGTGGCACTCTGGGAGGGGGCATGGGTAAGGAGGTGGTTTTCTTCCTGCCCCTCTTGTGGACTAGCTTCCACTGTTCCCCTTTAAGTTCTTATCTACATACTGACGGGAGCGATTCTGATTCCCTAATCTCCTTAGCTTGTCCAGCTCCTCTCTTAGTTCTACCACCAGGCTGAAATGTTTGTATTCCTACCTGTATGTCAACTTTGTCAACCCATATAATTTTTATTTTGTGCCAAAGGAAAAAAAACAAGTCAAGTCAAACAGAGGACATTCCTCTGCAGAGACCCTTTTTTTGATTTGGCCAGGATTGAACTCCTTGATCAGTACAAGTGGATATGAGCCAGTATTTCTCTGAACTTAGGACTCTTTCTCTATACAAACATTAATACGATTACAAACTTGTAAAATATTGTTTTTAACCTATCAACCAAAAATGTAAACACTAATGAATAAAACCTATTTCTCTTTGAGGAAGATGATCCTAGCATACACAAAAAGCACACCTTAAACTCCACCGTGCACACCTCAGTAGATTTGTTAACTGGAAAAACTGTCAGATTCAGCTGCTTCCTGGGAAAGCGGGGGATGGAGCTGAAGCACTTGTACTCTGAGCAGGAAAAAAGAAGGCTGACTCTCAGCATCTTCAAAACAGTGATGATGAAAGATCCTGAGAGACTCAAGTGGAGAAAACATTGCTCTCAGGTATGCAGCAACACTGTAGCTGTTTAAAGAAAGCACTTAATACCCTTATCCATGCAGAAAATTTCATGGGATACAGTGCTTTCTTTAACCTTAAAATGGTTAATTTTAGAGGACACTGGAAAATGAAAGCAATATTTCCTGTATCTACCTTTGGAATTTATCATTCATTCCATTACTAGACTTTGTGATTCTTATGGTGATTGAAACAAGGAAGAACTTTTAAAATTTTTCAGTAGAAGAAACTTCCATGAAGTCATGTGTTGTTAAACAGAAGAGAAGCCAGTCAACAAACATAACTTTTTAGTTTACTGTCTGAAACAATAGCATAAACAAAACTAACAGAGATTGGGGGACTTGCAAGTGCCTACAGATTTCATTCCAACACAGGGGACATTCTTCTGAAGGTACAATACCCATCAAGCTCCCTTCTTTGCCTGATGAGCAAGGGCAAATAGAACAGGGGTGTCCTAAATGAAAATAGAGCTAAAAAAAGACAGAGCAGCATCAGAGCTAACAGATGTTCCCTGTTCTTAGCCAGCTAAAGACTGATCTTCACAAATTGCATCCTTGAAATTACAACCGGCTGAGGAAATGTACATCTTCTCTCCCGTTTTTTTCTAGGATCTCAGAACTGTAACAGATCTCCAGGGCCAGCATGGCAGGTACTACTCAGAGCTTGCTACAGAGATGACACTATTGCTTAATCTCCTCCAAACTCTTTAGCACCATTTGTGGCATGATATCTAGACTGCTCTCTGGCTTCTTTCCTCACAGCATCATCTTTGCTGTGACAGTAACCCACTTCCCCATCTTTCCTTTTTTTTTTTAAATTCTCAGCTGTCATTCATCTCCTTCTGCATTTCTCATCCTCTCTACCTCCTTCATATGGTAAAAATAAAAATTAACATATTTGAAAAGGAGTAATGTGACTATTGCAACTGTGATTGCCTTGATGAGGTCATATAACTTCTTCCTCTTGTGAATTCTACTCAACCTGGCAACACCAAATTTATACATTACTTAAGACAGTGGGTTCCCACAACTATATGGAGCTTTCCTCTGTAAGCAGAATATAAACAATAAAAAGCAAGGATGATGTTAGTTCTTGCCTTCTTGTTTCCTCTGAATATTCACCCTATTTTTCCCACAGCAACCAGAAGGGATGCACTGAAGACAACAGTATTGCCACAATACTTTTAGCAAATGTTATTTCATTTGTTACAGTCAGAAACCTGCAAAATACTAATAGCTCTCTGTTGAGAAGGAACTCCGTATAAGAGCAGTCAGGGATTTTTTGCAGAGTAGGCCATGTTTCAAAAATTGTATTTAACTATAGGTCCACAAAGCCCGTGACAGAGATTCTATTTGACCTATCCCATATCTTTCCAGAGACATATCTCTGTTTTTGATTTGTGAAGCATGCAAGTTAAAAGTCAGGAGGTTAGTAAGAAAAGCTAACTGGGAATTATTGATTAATTTAACAGAATCTATCTACTGAACTCCTTATTCCCAGATTAGCATGCACTATCAGATGAGGAATTCCAAATACTATTTACATTTAAATACAGTACTGCTGTAGAGCAACTTTATGATTTATAATAATTATTAAACTGATGAAATAGTTGCATATTGTTGTGAAAAGCAGTAAGAGAATTCTAAGTGGCTTGAACTTCTATTAGCAATTCTTATTTGTAAGAGCTCAGCAGTATTTTGTTTCTCTTTAGAAAATTTATTTCAAGGCCCCTTATGTTTTGGGTCAATTTAGCTTAACTTTCCAGTAACATCTTTTAGATTATTAGTTTTCTGTACTCTTGGAAGCCTTGAAGGAAAAGACACCTAGTCCTTTACCAATATTGCTATCAGCTTCCATCTGCCTCCAGAGAAGCAGCCATATCCTGTGAAAGCATGTGTGGAGCATCCAGGCTGTGGCACGCCACAGCGAGATCTCCCAGCAGTGCCTGTCTAACGTTAGGGACAGACGGACATTTGACAGTGCTGACAGCAGATTTGTGACTTGATGTGATAATGACCTCTCCTGCAAATTCAGCTAACTCCTTAATAGGGGCAAATCACCACTGCTGCTGGGAATCTGACTGCCTGAGCATGCTTACTTGGCAGAAGTCAATTCTCTAATGGTAAGACTTTTTGAAAGCACAAAACATGAGATAAACTGTTCTGTCTTTGACTTCATGTAGGTGTCTGAGTAACTTCAGTGTGCCAGATCAACACAAAATGCTTTCAGAAATTCCATGGCAGGTTCACCATTTGCTCTGCCTCCCTTTTTCTTAGCACTGGCCTTTTAAGAAAGTGAAAATAAAACCCAGAAAAAGAAAGTTGCTGATTTACTTCCCAGTCCAGAGTTCCTCCCTCAGTCACCCTGCCAATACCTATTTATTAATGCCAGCACTAGTGTGTGAAACAAGCTGCTCCTTCTGCTGCATTCAGGATTTCTGCCACAGCTTCAGTGCCCTTAGTGCCCTCAAAAGAACTTAAAAAAAAAAAGACCAATCTGCTGTTAAATGCCTGTTTCAAAAAAAGCCTTTGAATAAACACAAAAGCCAGAGTTCCTCACCATTTCTTTGCTCCCAGCACATCCACATTCCACATGGAAAAGGGGGACTAAGCTGCTGTGCAAGGAAATCCCTGAGAAGGTGGTATTGATAATCAACCACTTAATTTTTTTTCAGATAATATGCAGAAAATGCAGAAAATCATTAATGGGTCAGTGATAGTGTTATCCAGTATGGGAGAAGATGGAAGAAGGTAAAGTAAAATGTTAAGTAAAATGAACCACTGCCCTTCCTAAAGTGTAAAAACTGGCCTTCTAAGAATTAGTTGAGTGAGCTGCCTTATAAATCTCCTTCAGGTGTCTACTGAGTGCATAAGATGTGGATGTCAGAAGCAGTGATGAAGGAGATTAAAGAGGTTTAGAGTGACTTTGTGGAACAAATGTAATAGATTCCAAAGATTGCTGCTTAGGGCCTTGCTTGCTGGATCCACCGCATACCAAACAGCACACTGGGCACAACCACTGTGATCTGCACTTTGTATTTACCAAGGTTCACTTTCCAGAAAGCGAGGACAGTCTCCCAATTTCCTTAAGTACAGCATTCAGAATTTTTCACCGTTAATTTTCTTTCTGTGTATTTCTACTTTCTGTATATAGACAAAAATCAAAAAAGGCTCATGTTCCAATGTGGTGTTCCCCTCCATTCCCATTCTCGCCCCCTGCCATCACAAAAATAAGTACCACAAGAGGACAAATTCAGAGGTAAGTGAAAGAGTTTAAGGCATTCTCACTCACTGAAGAAGTAATATTTTGTGGATCCACGCATCAACATTAATATTAGCATGATTAAATTCTCTCTATGGGTTTGATTCAGCTCCTAAGTCACAACAGAACTCATATTTCCTTTGCTGATGCAGCATCAAACACAAGATCAAAGATCAAAGCAAGCAGTCAGCTGTTAAAAACACCAAGCTTGGAAAACTGCTCGCTCCACCTGAGACTGTTTAGATGAAGCACACACATAAATGTGTGTTATCAGGCGTTGTAAACAGGCACATATCTGCTGCTAACAGTTGACTGAATCCATATTTAAGCATCCATAACCCTAGGCCCATTAACAAGCTCAGTTTGGTAGATGTGCTACCAGCAAACACACGTGATGCACTGGAGTTCAGGACAGAAAGACAGCAGGAATGCAACAAACTTGTTTTTCACATCCCAATCCTCTGGCCAGAGCACCATGTAGGAAGCTGGGGATGTGCACTGTACATCATTCCCACTGCGAGCGCCTTGCGGCCTCTGCTCTGGAGAACCCTTTGCTGTCAGAGGATTTTGGGTAGCTGTTCTTCCAGCTGTTGGGCCACCATACAACTGAGACTGTCAGGTAAAAGGAAACCTTAACCCCCAGCCTAGCAGCCAGAGCCACCTGTTGGCAGGTGGTGATATCCCAGACATGTAGTGGTACTTAAACGATGAGGGCTGTGTGAGGACCGCACGCAGATTCTGCGCACTTCCTTCTACTTACGTGGGCTAAGAGATTAGCAAAAACTATTTTTTTTTGCTAGTATTTCTGTATAGAACCAAATATAAAATCTATTTTTTTTAAAAGAAATAAAGAATGTAAGTAAATGAGTGAGAAACCAAAGATGCAGACATTAGTTGGCATTGTTCTCCTTTTACATTGCACGATCAAGTTTGAAAAGCTCCAAGGACCTCTACTACCAGAGGGCCGTGCCAGATCCCGCTTCCCTACCCTCCGAGAAAAACAACAAAACCTCAGCTACTGGCCTCAGACATGCCAATACCTCCCTCTATGGTGTTGCAGACATGAGGACAGATGGCCAACTCGAATGCGTATTTCTGTGCTTCCTTTCAAATTTTTCCTTTGGCACGACCAGATGGCATTCTATGTCTGCCTGGTATAAATTAGAAAAGCGGCTACAGCACTGCCAAAAGCAATCAATTCCACATCCTTTCAGGCACCCTCTTTTCCAAAGATGGGATGTCCCTTTCCATGATGACAGATATCTGACTGGAAATCTACCAGAGAGAAAACAACCCCGTGGTAAACATCAGCACGGAAATACCCGAGGTATATGGGAGTGAGAACAGTTATGTAATTATGCAGAGTGCAGATAAGGTGGCACTGAGGGAACAAGAGGGGTAGGTTTAAGTGCTTGTCACTACTAAAATAGGATCTGTCACCAAGGAGTCTGGATCCTATTCTTTCAGTGGTGTCCTCATATCATGCGACTTGCCAATGATTTTGCCAATTCTTACTAAGAACAATTATAGACTGTAAGAAAGCACTAAATCTAAACCTTGTATTACAGAAGCACAGAATGGCAGGGTTTGGAAGGGATCTCTGGAGATCAACAAGTCCAACTCCCCTGTCTGAGAAGGATCCCCTAAAGCAGGTAATATATTGAGATAAGGAAGTTGCATCCTCACTGAATTTTCCTTCTGCCTCTTGTCTTCAGAAGTGTTTCTATTTCTCCCTTCACCAAAGTGAATTTTCCTTAATTACTTGTGATTCTGTATCACATGGCTTTACTCCCAGATAAAACACAGTGGTAACGTATTGAAGTTTCATTTGCTCGTGTCTTGGTTGAGGGGTTTAGCATCTGTTAACGCAAACCCAATAAATCTTATTAATTTTTCCCATGTAATTCTATAATTTTGACAGCTAACTCTGAACAACAGCAATCTTGTTATCCTAATCACCAGCCTCCCTCAAAGATCTCATCACTGCTGACAAAAGCCTACTGTGTCTTATAAACTCACCCAAATCTGCCAGGGAGTGTTTCTGGGAAGATCAATCTGTTTCCTTCTTGTGAGCAATGGAACCACATCCAGCTACACAGAGGGCAGCTTCTCTCAAGCTACTCTGTTTTCTCTACTGTCTTTCCCATTTGTAACATCCTCCTCCTGAGCCTACATAGCTTTCAGAAGACACACATATATAAGTGTGTGCACTAAGAATACCAATCCCAGCCTCACAGTGCTCCAGGGCCGAGCATGCATAGTATATTTGACAAGGGGAAACAGCGCAGCAACAGCAATGAGCTGGTACCCTTCTTGTTATTCTCTCATCTCTCCTTTTTGCTGCTGACTTTTCTGTGTTACTGGAATCATGGAAGGCCATTGTTTCTATTCTACTCTGGTGCCAGTTTATTAGATTTTGCTGGTTTTCCTTACAAATTACCGACTTAGAGGGAAGAAAAGTTTTGAACCTCTGAGCCAGTCCAAACTACTGTGGTTGCTCCTTGACTAAATCAAGTTCTCTCCTTGCTGGGGCTGCTTCTTTTAACTTCTTAATTTCCACATATCTATTGTTTAACATTTGTTATTATTTATAATAGTATCAATGTTGTTTGTAGCAGACCTGGATCCAACACCTGAAAAACATCTACTCTGAAACAGTGATAAATTAGAGGCACAAGTTGCTAAACATGATACAAGTCAGAGAGTAGGATTCAGTCTGGGAAAATGTAAGCACTTGACAGGAAAGTCATTACACCTTATGTTTTAAATGCAGAGGTAAGAAAAGCCCAAAACCTATTGGCATCTTTACATCATAAATCTCAAGCTTTTTTTCATATCAGGGCTCTCTAATCTACCTCCAAGAAGGTCTGACTGATCTCAATTCCTACACTTTGCGGGGGGGGGGGAGGAAGATGCACATTCTTTGCCTCTCTAGAAACCACAGCAATAATGGCCTAGAGTCCCTGATTTTCACCTTTGACAGCTTCTCAGTTAAACATTTTGTTCATTCTGGTTCTAAACAAATTTCCTGTTATTTTATTTCTGCTTTAATCAATTAATTAAGCAAAACAGACTTATGTGAGCCAAAGCAATATGAAAAGTATTCGCGTAGTGGATTTGAACCAGCTTATTTACATTGATAAAAAATATTACGTTACCTTAGGTAAACACACATACAATTAAGAGCTTTGGAAAGAAATCTTATGAAAATTCATTTTCATTCTTTAAGCCCTGACCATTTATTTTCTCTCACAACCCATCCTATTTTCTAGCAAAGTTAGTGTAACAAAATGAAACAATGGAAAAAAAAATAAATCTGTTGATCAACAGTTCAAAGACTAAGAAACAAGATACAGGATATTGAATACGCTCATTATCATCTGAAATTAAGATGACACAAGCCAAAAGACAAGTGAGAATGAAGAGCCACAAGTTAATCTGATTCTGTCCAAGTCTTGTGAAGTAAGCTTAGCAAACCTCAACAGTATGCTCTTCTTTCCCTGGCAAAAATCACCTAAGAATGCTACTTTTGTTGCCCTTCAGAGAAATACTAATGAACTGCACTTATAATTATAACTGCAAACAAATGGAAACACTGCAACCATCTAACAAATGCAGAAACATCTATATCCCTAATGTGTGGCATGCTAGAGAGGAAGACAGCTCTCAAAGTCAGCCTTAGAGTAGCAGCATGAGTTTTCCTATTGATGTTGCTAACCCTGAATCCCTGAGATCTGTTTTTATCCCAGAGTTAGCAGAACACAGTCTTCTTTATTTAACTTTATTAGGCAATGAGTATAGTTGTCAGCCTCAACTAATAAATTACATACCACATTTAACTTTAGTGACATTTTTAATATGCATAAAGGCACACATTTTCATTTTCCCATTCTCCCCCTCCCTCCTGAGATCTGCCTGTAAGCTCATAACCAAACAGCACCTGAGGCCCTTAGGAACTAAAGGTTCATGACAAGTCAGTACAGATGACGCTTTTAAGTGTTTCTGTGACTTCTGAAATGTGGTCTATGAACATGCCCAATGGTAAAACTGTAACAAGCATAATTGAGCTACCTATAATTTAATTAGCTTAGCTAACAAGATCAGCAAACAGCAGCAGTAAATGTGACAACATGGACTGGATGCTCTACCTCCCAAGTAAGTGCGTGGTCTGGGAGAGATGTAGCACAGCTTGTGCTGACTCCTCCACCCTGTGTATGGCAACTGTTCATCTACACTATGGAAAGCCGGGGAGGTGCGTGTGTGTCCACATTACATTTGCTACATCTTGTAGGTGGCTAACTCTGTACAAACATTGGAGGAGAGAGAGAAAAGCAGTATGAGGCAGATTACTGGCTCTAGAGATATATGGTAGAAATGGCATTTAATTTTTGTCTCACTTCTTAAAATGGAAAGAGCAAGAGAAAGGACATCTCTATTTCCCATATGTGGTATGCCACAGTACACTTGAGAAAAGGTTAGCATGCTATTCTAGATAGTCAGAAATAAGAAAACTCAATATAAGTGTACCACTATGCTTTAGGTACTCTACAGTAAATGGAAGAGATCTATACAGGCCATTGTTTCTCCCAGAAATGGAGAGTGCTATGTTTTGCAATGGATTATATTTCAGCTGCCAGTAGTTCTCGTAGTCCCTACTCTAGATTTAGGTAAAACAGACTATGTTTTAAATAAACTGTACCTCAGGCAAGAGCTTTTTGTTGTTCCTTGATTAATTTCAGCACAATAATGACCTGTTTGAGCAGTTCAGGTATCACAGGATCAGACTGCTGAAGGTTAGAAGGCACCTCTGAACATTACTGGAAAAGGCCTCACAATGACATTGGGCAGCTTCCCCAGCAGTCCTCGATGCATCTCATCAGGGCCCACAGACTGAGGTACATCCAGCTTGCTCAAATATTCTCCAGCCTGATCGTCCTCCACCAAGGATAAGTCTTCCTTACATCATTTTTTCCTTTCTTCTACAGGGCTTGGGATTTCTAAAGGCACCAAATTTCAGGGAAACAGTACAAGTGCACAGCCAGCTTTCAGACACATCTGGTCTTGTCTGCATCCCCTCAAGGAAGCACAATTTGTTAGTACAACAACCCACATGTATCCAAAACAGCTCCAGAAGCCATTTGATGGGTTTGACGTGCGATTACAGATGTTATTCCTTCAAATATTAATAAAATTTATGATGAAATAGAAAAACATTTTAAATAGCTTGTTTTTCAACAGGCTATCCTTTTACTATTGTAGTGGGTTTGCAATGTAGCTTCTTTAAGAAGTAGCTAGAAAGTTTAAGGGTCCAACAAAGCAAATCCCAGCTGGGCTCCCAAGGCCAAACTCCCAAACCCTGTTGCTGACAATGCTGGCCGGGCCAATCAGCGCCGGTCACAGGCCTCTGGGAATCACATTTTAGAGAGAGAAAAACACAAACAGCCACATTTTGCCACCAGAGAAGGGAGTGAGAAGATGTAAGAAATCTATGACATTCTATGAGTTTATAGCAGTGACCCACGCTGGGGCAGCTGGTGAAGATCCGAGGCCCCGTGGGAGAGGACTTGCGTGGAGAAGGTCGTGGAGGACTGTCTGCTATGGGTGGGACCCCACATTAGCACAGGGAAAGAGTGTGAGAAATGCGGACCCGCAGGGCCCAAGAAGGAGAACACCTCATGAGGAACTGACCAAAGACTGAAGCCTCCATTCCCCATTTTCCCTCCTTTCCCCTGTGCCATCCTGGGGAGGAGAAACATCATGGATAGAGTGAAGTCTGCAAAGAAGGGAGGGGTGTGTGGGGGTGGTGTTTTAAGAGCTGTTTGTACTTCTCATTATCCAACTCTGGTGTCTCTGTGTGTGTAGTGCAGTGTAATAAATTAGAGAGTTTTGTTGCCTCTCTTCTGTGTTGAGTCTGTCTTGCCCATGACGCTGATTGTGGCATGATCTCTCCCTGTCCTGATCTCAACTCTAAAACCTCTCAATAGATATTTTCTCCCCTGTCCAGCTAATAGGAGAGTGATAGAGTGGCTTTGGTGAGAGTCTGGCTTCCAGCCAGGGTTAAACCACCACACCATGCATGGATTATTTTTCATTCATGATGCTGCAATCATTTGTTTCCTTTCAGAAATACAAGCATAAAAGTCTAAAATAGCCCTGAAAGAGCATCTTAAGACAAAAATGAAGGAATTCAGAGAATTTGTGAACATTGTCAAAAAGCCACAGCCGTGTCTGGAATCCAAAATATTGTAATTCTCCACTAGCTTTTCTAAAGTAGGAGAAAACCGAATGTTGTTTGGGTGTTTCAAACTTTGTCTCCATTTCAAGTAGCACTTGACATTTTCTACATGAAGAACGGAATAAAGCAAATGCTGAAGCACTTTTGTGCTTCCTTACACTTGTTAAGTGCTACTTGAATTTTGACTACTATACTTGGTCCCTGATTAGCCAAACTTCACAAGGTGTATAACAACACTGTTTGCCTTTTCTATGCAAAAACCCCATCTAAACCCTAGAGCTGTCACTCGTATTGTATTAGTGCACTGGTTCTCAGGTCACTGTACTAACCTTAGAGCAGCTCTAATACATTTTCCAAATTTACTGCCCGTTATGCTGTATTTAACTATTTAGACACTAAAAATTGTGCAAAAGTTCTCAATTGCATTGTTTAAAAGACTGAATTATAACTGATAAAAGTTCCGCAATAAATTATTTCCATATATCTAATCTAAATGGTGATAGTGTTGCTGTAACTAAATTTTCCTAAGAATCTAAGGTAAGAGTTGCTGAGGTTAAAATAAAATAAAAAAAAACCCAAAAAACTAAACAAATACTACACAAGCAAAAAAAAACGACAAAAAATACCCCAACCCCCAACTTTAACACTAAGGGGTGTGGGGGGAGGAGGGGGTAGAACCAGATAGATTTTTTTAAATGGGATTATTCAAATATCAAACTTAGATTTTTAAAGTCATACCAAAGCTGCTACCAAATTTGCTTGTTGAAATTTAACTGCTTAACTAGTGCACAACTACAGATATTAAGACTCAATTCCAGACATAAACAGCATTCTTTTGAGACAAGAAGACACGAGAAAAAGTGTCCTCTTATGATCCTATACACGGAAATATGTGTTAATTCCCAGGAAATGTTGAGAGACAAGCTACTGAAGGACTTCTCTGGATTATCACATTTACTGTCTCTTCTGGGCATCTCAACTCCTCCAGCCAGTCAACTTGAGCTGGATGGAAGAGGGAAGCCAGATTTTGCTTTTCAGCAGATTTCTCAGCACCACTTCATCAGGCCATCAGCTTTAACTGCTAGGTTCTCACCTCTTGAGACAAAGGACTCTTCACCTGACAAACCCTTTTCCAAGATTTACTAAATGATAACCTCCATAAATTGTGGGGGAGTTTGGCTCTAAACTCCAAGTTCAAATTGTTAGTCTTTAACTCAACTACCCTGAATCTCTTCTTAATAATGTTAATATTGGAAATATTAATATCTAATGGGAATGACAGTGCCATTGGACCATCACAAGCTGTTATTCAAGGGGAAAATGTTTCTTAAAGCTGCAGAAACTGTAGGGTCAGGACAGCAGCTATCACAGTTTGAGAGCACTGAGAAAAGTGAGTAAACTTGTGTTTTTTAAAAGGAAACCATGGTGAAGATGATTTTTAAGGAGAAATGTTACATAACTGAAATATACACTTCAGATTATACTCAAATGTTTGTCAACAACAGAAGCAGAGGTAAACTGTGGCTGATGATGTAGACTTCTTTAGCACATGGGAACTTGTGTATATTTTTGTTTCTGTGTGACTAAGGACTTTACAGGAAATTGTTATTCTGTTTTAGAAGGTGATCTTGGTTTTCTGTTTTTCTGATACACTGAGGTGTTTTGCAAAGACTGTTCTATGGGCATTTTCTGATTTCAACACTTTTGAGCAGCAAACTTTTGCTGCTTTTTGCAGCAAAAAAGCAGCAATAAAAGTGTTTCTTTTCCGCAGAAAGAGTTTGTGCTCCCCACTAAATGATTTTGTGTCTGCTATAATATTTGGGTTCCCTTCTTCCTAAGCTGTGCTATTAATATACTGATCTCTTTTCGGCTGTTAACCCATGGACTGTCCAGATTGTATTCTGAAATCTGACTGAAGCCTAACAATAACCACTTACAGTTAAGGCTTGTGAAAAGGGAGCTTGGTATAGAAATACCCCCTCCTCCTTCCCTCTTCCCACCAAAAAACAAGCTATGAATTTCAAGACCCTAAGATGTGGTCTAAACTCAAGTTCAGTGACTTTTTTAGAATTTCTCTAATATGCTGTGACTTTTGGGAGATCACTCTTGGAAAAGACTTTGTATGGCTCTGCTTTTATTTCAGGTCCCTGCATAAAGATTCCATTTAGAAAAGTTTCAAATGTATTTATGTGCAAGAGGCAGTTTCTCCTCTTTGGTCTTTTTTGGACTGAGTGGGATTGAAGAAGGGCAATCTTGCCTAAGGCATTCCCTTTTTCTTCAAATGCCTCAACCAGACAGACAATGATACAGTGTATTTGTTTTAATACATCTTTGTGTGCTATACAGAGTAGTTTAATAGTACTGCTTGAGAAGAATGCTTTGGTCTACATTGCTGCAGGCTAGGAAAACTCAGCGTACAAATTCTAATGCAGGAGGATATATAGCTATTTGTAGTCAACATATTGCAAGGTTTCAGATAGGCAGTAATATGGTCATGTTAGATCTTTAAATACTCGTGATAAAAATCACAGAAACAGAGCTGGAAGGGCTGTCAGGAAGCCTTGTCCGTGCCCTGAGACAAGATTCATTAAATTCTGACCACTCCAGAGATGTTTTTCTAATACACAATTCCAAATGAAGGACAACACAGATTTCTGCAAAGCTCCATTACAGTCTAACTGTAACATTTTACTACTACTTATAGCTCCAAGAGTCACCAAAAATGTTACTGTCTTTGAAAGAAATGCCTCCCCCCAACTTTTTTTTTCCTCCACCTTAAGCATACTTATGACAACCACATTTCCTTACCATTTTCCAGAGCAAGCAAATACAGTTCCCATAGTCATTCCCCTCAGGAGTACTGTGCCCAGGTCTGAGTACAGCACTCCATGTAAGGCCTCTAGTTCTGGGCATTACTGTATTTATATAGTTGCATGTTGCATTTAAAAAAAAAATTTACAGGAGTTATATAATTGCCCCATTAATTTACATAGAACAATTCTGCTAACACATAGCATGTGCTGTTTTTTCATCTACACCATAGTTTTAACTGCATTTTGCATGCAGTTACCCAACTCTCACAGTAGTCCTGTACTTCATTTTCCTGACTTAATACAATTTCTCCACCCTTTCTGATAACATCTTGTATTCTGTTCCTGTCCTCTAAAAGGTGTCCTAGCTTGTGGGTACAGGATTGCATACATGTCCCTCATTACACTGACTGACTTGTCAAGGAAAAAGCTGAATAGAACTGGATTGATAACGAGAGTTTTATTCAGTCTACAGACTATTCCAGTTCAACTGTGAAACTTCAATAACTTGCTAACTCAAAACACATTTCCTTCTTCCTGTTTTTCTGCTTTGCTGGCTTTTTAATTAGAAGATGACACTAGATTTTTTTAATGTTATTTATGCTCAACAAATCTGTGCTTATTATACTTCAGAACTTTACCGTTGTGACACAGACTAAGTGTTCCCAAACTTACCCTGGTACCTGCCTGAACACTGTAGTTACACTATACTTCCTGAGGTCCTCCTTATTCTCTGACATTCTCTGGCTTAGTAGGATCTGAACTGTTCCCTCCAAATTCTAATCATTAACTGCTCTGGTTCAGAGGCAGCTTGGACACACTCAATAGTACAAAACTAATTAACCCCTGCTGACTTCATCAATCTAAACATACCATAAAATAATTTAAATGTCTTAAGTTAATTGTTTTCTGCCTCTGTATAGTCTTGTTGAAATAGGGTTAAGTTATAAAATTCATGACAACAAACATAAGATGAGACATAGTAGAAATGCATGTAGGGAAAAAAACCCACACACAAACCCCCTCAAAAAATCCAGAAGACAAAGTAACACCCAATCAGCTATTATGACTTGCCAATTTCAGACAGATTATATAGTCTGAATCTATGTAACAACAACCAACAACAAAAATCAACCACCACAACAGTAGCTTTAAATAATATACAATATAACAACTTTATATAGTATATAGAAATTATTTAAACATTAAATTATTATATTATTGATCTAGTGTATAATAAGTATTACTATTAATTCTATATATAGCAAATAAAAATCTTATTAGTGGCAACAAAATCAGGTATTACTTAGTCACGGTCTTTTAAATAAAATACTTTATCAAAATCAGTGAGGTATTTGCTTCTTGAGCAACTTAGTACTTATTTCCACAGCAAACCTACAAAGCTCATATTTAGCTCTTTGCACTGTGAAATAAATAGGCCTTTAAGCAGACTTCAAGCTACTTTGATTCAAACCTTCATTCAGGTCCATGATTTTTCACATGAAATACAGAAGTCTCACTGATACAGATTTTACTTGTCAAAGTCACACAAGTAGAAGTTTTCAGGATGCAGTCAGCACAGCAGAATCAATATGTTCTACGGGACAAAACCTTCACAGACACATGACTGAGGAAGGAAACTAAATCATGAGTTGTACAAAATGATGGCAGAAATGATGAAAAATTTCAGATTAGTTGAAAATATTTGAAGTACACATGCGTTTCCATATAAGCATCTATGTATGATCTTTAATTGTGTACAACCCATGACAATATATTGTTCATGCATTATTAATGTTCACTTTATTTTATTCAGGTTATAAAATGTATTCTGATGTACGTATATAAATAAATAAGCACTTAATATAGGCCACACTGCACAGATTACTAGTTTCTCAGTCTTCAGGGCTAATTTGACTCAATTGCAAATGTTAGATTTTCATTAGCTTGAAGTTTAAGAGTATAATTGAATACAGCGTAATTTTAGATATAGTTTATTAAAAATGAAATGGAGGGGTTAGGTTTAATGAACAGTGAAAACAGTAACACTCTGCCTATAGTATATTTTCCCATGCATCTCAGTTATTGTTTCTTATCTATTTCAGATTTAACATAATGAGATAAATTTACAATCTGAGCAAGATTTTACAGTATCAGTTAACTCTTGAAAAAAGTTTAACTTTTCTCCATGTTTGAAAGGCTTATTTTTTTCTTTAAAGGAAACAAAATCAAGAAATCAATCCTTGATATGGGTCTTTCAGTGAAAGAGACTGTGAGGTGGGTCACCTCCTAAAATTTAATGGGAAACACAGCAAACTGGCATTTTGTCACAAAAGGACTACGTTGACTTCAAAGTATGAAACACTATATAATGAAACAGATGGGAGCCCAATATTTATCCCAAATTATAGTCTGACTCATGCAGTGATGTAGTGAGTTCACATCTGTGAAGCGGAGCCTTACCACATTAGGTGCTGCTGTAAGCTAGCCTTGGGTAAGACTGGCCAAAAACTATATAGATGCTGATTCAGAACAGCAATTTCATCCCATGGGAATGCACTATCCTGCACACCCTCTGCCCTGCTGAGGGCAGCCAGGACAGAAAATGGGATCCTGAAATACCAGATAATATGAAAGCTAGAAGTGAATCTTCACATGTTTTACAGAGGTGCTACATCTACTACTGGAAAAGCGGTGCTTGTTTATCACATCACAGAACTGCATCCTACAGAGAAAGTTTGTATTTCCTGACCATACAAGTTAGTTTCCATCTTGAAAACTAATCCTTAGATTGAAGCCCTTCCCAAGACACAACACATTTGAAACAAAGCATGAAAATAAACAATCCTCAAACCGGTCCAAACACCTTCAGTGTATGCCACCATTCATCGCAATAGTCACGCGTTTGTGCTTCACACAATACCATCCACTTCACACATCCAATACTCTATGGTAAACACAGTTAGTACTTGAGTGAAAATGACAAATTATAGAAACTCATGTTGCAAGACAAGTTTACTAAAACAACTATAAAAAATGGAAAATAAAATAGCTATGTAAAAATCCTTACCAATTAAACCAAGATCTGCTACGATTCCTCATTATTTATCACTGCAGTTAGAATGTCTTAAAATAAGCCATTAAAAACAACCTGGCATTAGAATTGTAATGAATTGCACAGCCTAGACTCAAAACACTCCTCAGCAATTGCTCATGCAGTAAACCCTTGTGACCAGTAAAATGTTCTTACAATTGAGGTGTTCTGTCTTGGAGTGAAGCACTAGTTAAAAAGTAAAAAACAAATCAGGTAGGTAGGAAGAAAGCTAACTGCTTTCCCAATTATCTCTGTCAAGGCTAGTTACTGCAGAAAAGGCTCTTTTTAAATATAGAAAGCATGTGGGAAGTAGAAAAGTGGAAGGTTTTAGTAAGTCTGAAGGTTGCATAATTGAATTTGATAAACTGACATTTCCTAGGAAGTTTTAAAATTTAAGAAGATAAATATATAATAAAAATAAACTTTGTAGAGCAAAACCTGCTGAACTAAGTGGCATACCTTGATTCCAGGAGAAAACAAGTAATTAATTTCTCCTCCCTTTCAGAGTATACTTAATACTCCTTTTCTCCCTTATACTGTGTTCCTCAATATTTAACATACTCTAAGAAATATATTTAATCCAATATTAGATTACAGAAAATGCTTTATATAATTTATGATTCATCCAAAAGTAATAAAGTCATATTGGAAATGCATTTTTCTACAAACTTAACTTCTGTCATCATCAAGAAGCAATAGTATAGACAAATACCCATCAAGAAATCGAAGGGCACATTATTCAGTTGCTGGCTAGTTTCACAGTGACCTCCCCTTTCTGACTCTTGAGGACAGCATCAAAATTGCAAACACAAACAGAACTTCCAGTTCTCTCCAGCCCAACAGTTTCTATGATTTT
Source organism: Heliornis fulica (assembly GCA_013399135.1). Taxonomy (NCBI): domain Eukaryota; kingdom Metazoa; phylum Chordata; class Aves; order Gruiformes; family Heliornithidae; genus Heliornis; species Heliornis fulica. Next base: position 38,558 of record VXBZ01011158.1, on the reverse strand, counting down.
AAGTGGAATGTTTTTTTTCCTTCTTAAGTAAAATGATGGATTAGCAATACGGCCACTTAAAAGAGGAAAATTACTAGTAAAACTGCAAATAGATTTAGGTCTCAAGTTCTAAATAAGTTTTTTGTTGTTTTTTGTTGCTGCCACTTTGAATCATACAGTGTAACATGATGTCATCTTTTGCACAAATTCCCGGATCACAGCCTGGAGCATGTACAGACACTTCTGTTGTCAATAGTATTCCTCCTGATGTGGCAAGGAGATGAGGCAAGAAGCCTCAAACCAGTAAATTTGGCACATCTAAACTGCAGACTATCTCTCTCTTTTCAGCTGACCTGAAGGCAGCTCAATTGCATACTACTGGGATTGAATTTACTAGCTCACTGTAAACAGTCAGATTCAGTATTTACTTTCCAGTTTTTACATATAGTGGTCTGGATGCAGATATGAAGCTCATATCAAATGTCAGTTTTCCAATGACAGAACAAACCTGCATAGATAAAATTATGATGGGTGGCCAGAAACTGAAAAGCATTAATTTGGAAGTTAAAAAAGTAACCATAATTTTTCTTTTAACAAATGCAGATGAGCTTCGAAAATCAGCACAGAAGCTTTAAATTCCAGAGCAGAAATTTCAAAAAGTGTTTGTTGGGAAACGAGCACTAAACCTCAGAACCTCAATTAGTGTTTAGTCACGCAACTCCCTATGAAACCAACAGAAATCCTACCCTGAAAGCTGTTTTCCTTTCTCACCTCAACAGAAATAGTCTATTCACAATGACACAGATTGAATAATTAGGCAAAGCTACAGAATTTAGAGCTGTTGGCTCTCAAGGATGGGTTACATCATGCACTCTGTCTGTAGGCTGCCTTAGGCAACATGCAAAACTTCCTCTTCTACAGTCTGAATAACTAAGTAGCACAATATTCAGGAAAAATCTGTACTTACTGGTGCTATATCTTATAATTAATTTTACTTATCAATACAGATTCAAGACTGGTCCTCTCATTTTACTTTTAAAAATGTGACAAAATCAGGAACAAAATACTGACACTGTCTCACAGGCAAAACAAAACTGATTTCTATCAAAGAACAAAAGACAGAACTGAAAAATTTGAAGCATGGTACCAACTTGGTGGTAAGTTACAATGACAAGGTTAAGTATTCAGCCATTTAATTAAGCTTCAGGACCTTGAAGACACAGACCGGGACTTTGAAGTTTCGGTTGCTCAACACATCACTTGGAGGAACCATGAACAAGAAGTAGCACTTGGTCATCAAGTTAATGCAGCGAAAGGACAGCCATGTCAGCTGATATCAGAGTGTCATATTATGATAGCACATAAAGCACTTCTCAGAACAACAGCCCTATCAGAAACTACATCAGAAACTAATGACAGCTCCTGACCAAAAGATCTTACAAGCTGGTATATCCACCACTGGATGCTTTACACTGTCCCTGGCAGCAGTCAGTGCAACGGTAGTATTTATTGTCTTACTTAGCAGTAATGATTTTGAGGATCGTGTGGATTTGCTTAATTGTTTTCAAGTCATTATCTAGCATGTTTTCTTATCTTTATTTTAGAAGCAATTAAGAACTGCAGTCATATGTATCTCTCTTCCCTGTCAAAAGGCGGCCTTGCAAAATCTTGGACACAGAAATTTTCATTCCCGTTTCATTCACCAGCACATCAAAGGATACAGGAGCCATCCTGTCTGCCTTCAGCTGTCTATGCCTACATAAGCCACTTTTTCCTCTTTAGGTGTCGATGGCTAAAGATGGTCATGAGGCAATTCAGATCCTCACTGACCTCAAAAGGAACTAGGGCAGATCAGCTTCTAACTCCAGTTAAATTGTGAAGTTACCAGATGAATTCTTAAGGTTACATTGTCAGCCTACTTTTGCTTAAGGGAGTTTTCCAGCATAAGAGAGCACCTGAGCTGGAGTGACATAAATGAAGTCCATCTGAACTTGACAGGTCAAGTCCATAACTTTGCACCCATAGAGCTAAAGAGAAAGCTATTCTTTACTTGCAAATGCCTTCACCTTCTGGAAGCCATTGCCCGTTGTACAAAAAGCAGTCATATGCAGAATCTCTCTCAGTGTTGTCTTGGAGAAGCATATTTTCACTTCAGTAGTAAGAATTAAAACAGTTCTGAAATCTCTGTAACAGTTTAACTACTTAGCCACCAGCATTCCTTCTGTTCATTGCTTCACCTCTGGGCAAAAATCAAACTTACACCAACAAAACAAATGGTTGCATCTGGAAACTCCTACAGACTACTACAGCTCAACTACAGAGACGAAGTTGCTGTAGAGCTAATGAAGGGCCAAGGCAGATCAGATTCATTGAACAAGCTTTCATTTCTTTCCCAAAACAAGAAACGAAACAAACGGCAAACTCTACTGTCTAGAGTCAGATTTTAATCTCACACTTGATGCAGTGTGAGATTAAAATCTGACTCTAGACAGTAGACTCTGAAGTAACTGCATCAATGAGAATGCAGTTACTTCAGAGTCACAACGTGGTAAGTATTGGAATCTAGCATCTGATTTTCATTTTAAACCTGGATTAACTGTGTAAAGAAGGAGGAGTGGGGGGTAGTGGTATAAAATGAACATTGCTCAATGCAACTGAAGAAAAAAAAAGAATTACCTAGTGGCAATATCTAGCTGTAAAAAACCCCAAACAATAGGAAGTATGGCTATTTAACTTCAGCACTGGTTATGGCAGGGTGAGAAGGGGAAAGAGAGGCAGAAAGGGTCAATCTGAAGTACTTTAAAGGAGAAATTTAAAATCAACTGACTCAATTGGTCAAGCAACTTGAACCAGCTTTTTCTGTATAAAGCCAGGGTGGTTTTTGGTCGGTTTTGTCTTGTGTTTTTTTTTAAGAGAGGAGAAAAACCCCAACAAACCATGTCCCCACTGACTGCACAGGAGGGGACAAAGGATACCACAAAGCTATTGCTCTCCATTTACATTTGCTCAATCTCATCCAATCTCATCCAGTGACTAGAATTAACAAATTACACAGACCTCAGTGTAAAGCCTACTTTAGGACTGGGTAAGCTGTCTGGAAACAGACTCTTAAGAGTTGTAGCATGACACTATGACAATAACTGAACTCTGCCATCAGAGCCTGATTTTACTTTTCAAGGTTATTTTACACATTAGATGATCATCGTCCACTGAATCAATGGCTTGGAAATATCTTTTAAATGTTAGTCGTAACAATGAATTCCTTTAAGCAGCACAACATCTGAAACTCAGACACTTCAGATGCTTCGCAGTAAAATGTTGTAGGGTGGGATATGAGGCAGAAAATATGTCTTCTCATTTTATTTTGAAAGGATATACTGTTTCAATAGTCACTACTGTGAAGTACAAAATTTGGATTGCTTCTTGCTTATGCTACTGGCAAAAACCCGAATAATGTAAAGCAAAATCCAAACAAAATTCAATGTAGTTCAGACCTAACATCAAACAGGTACCTTTTCCTGCAAGGTTAAAAAAAAATAAAAAAAATTTAAAAAATGTTACCTAGTCCTACATACTGAGAACTACAATTCAATGAGAAGCTCCTTCTGTTAATGCATAATGAAGACCACACAAATCAGAGGCTCTTCAATGATTAACTGAAACTCCAACAGAGATGTAATCTAGTGAATATGTTTAACGGTGGAGTCATTTACCCAAGTAGTTTCCTGCATGCACTTTACATGTTTCTACTCACACTTATATTTGTATTCCACAGCAGGATACAACAGTAATAAAAAAAAAAATCACCGTGAAGGACCGTTTCATGTGGTTACTCAATCTGTCCATAAATCTGTGGGAAGCTTGTGACAGCAAAGGCAGATCTGGGTCTCCTATGCTCCTTAAGGAAAAATATTATTTAAAAATAATCAGAATTGACCTGGAAGCTCTTTGTGATAAGAGGTAAGACTCCAGCTTCCCAATGCCCAAGTGTAATGTAACACCTGGATGGCTTCACTAAATCATTACATTCTGGTTGTTACCAGCAACTGTGAATCAGCAACAGTCTACTGCATCCCTCCTTTAGCAGGGTGCAACCAGTAACAGTGGTGTTCCACAGACACAGACATCCTCCCATGCTACCCAGCAGTACTGCAGTGGCATTCTATCCTTCATCTGGACTCTGCTGCTTTAACCAAAGCCAGAAAATCACCCCAGTCCTACCCTTACCAGATAATTTTGGGAAATGAGACCAAAAAAGCTTTAAGTACAATCAAGTATATTCTTTCCACAAAAGAGGAAGATCACAGGGAAAGAATACGCTTCCGTTGTTTCCTACATACTTTGTATAAGATAATTTAAAAAATTATTTAAAAGCAACTCTGAGGAAGTTCACTAATGGACCAAAACTTTAAACTTCCAAAGCACTCTAGTGCTGTGAGGATATCAGAAGGCAGATCTTTCCTGCTGCTTAGAAGGACAAGCCCCCATCCTAGCTTTGTCATCTGCTAAGACTACTAACAATCTTGATCCTCACTTTTTTTCTTTTTACTACCTACAATAATCTAAGGCACTATAATCCCAAATCCTGTGAAACTCAGAGTTATTCCAAGGAAACAGGACTTGTGGCAGGACTTGCTGAATTTGTACAGGGATACTGACTAGACCTCTTCTTCCCTTTCTTGCTACTTATGCGTATATCAGGCAGTAAATGATTCCTAGAATAAAGAAAGAGTTAAAAAAAAGAAAGATGAGGTGGAAGAAACCCAAAATCACGACAAGTAGTTGAAATGATGAAAAAAAAAGTAGGGCCAAGGAGTGAAATGAGGAAAAAAAAAGTAGGGCCAAATATAGAGAGGATTAATGCAGTTACACTTTTTATATTAACATCAGAACCGCTCTTTGTAGCAGATTCTTGGCACAGTCTACATTCACACAGCTTTAGTTTCAGCTGAGAAAGCTATTCAGATCACAGTGCTTAACGAGCTTTCTGATTATTAGCCCAACATGTGTCCCTGTACCTCCAACCCGAAGGTACGCGCGGTGTGCCCGTTGCCTTTCCTGCAGCCCCGCCGTTACGGGCAGCGCGCGCTCCCTGCCGCCATCTCACGGCCAAGCGCATTCCGACGTGCTCGGCAAAACGGGCGTCTACACTGCGCGGCTGCTCAGTGGCTTCAGAGGGGCGCTCCAGTCCCCGCGTAAGCTCCTGTCTACCCGCATCAAAACAAGTAGATAGCTAAGAAATTACTAAGGCGTTACAAGCCACAGGTGTGAGCAATGCCACAGAAAACCTCAACGGCACGATAAAAGGATCGAGTCCCAGGTTCAGGCAAGAGAAGTACCACCAGACGGTGTTGAAAACCCACGCTTCGAAAGGAGAAAATACCCTGCGAGGACTCTGTTCCCTTTTGCTTCACACTAGCCCGATTAATTCTTTTTCTGCAAATGCTTAAGAAAGGAGGGGGATCTTCTCTTGAAGGGTCTTCACTGAATTTTTCAATGTAACAGTATAAAAATAATAACTAGTAATAAAATACTACAGTGGCTACTAGGTGCAAATAGAGACCTAAGCACTATCCAAGTTCAAGATAGACTTACAGGGTAAGTCTCAGCAATTATAAAGAATAAAAGTATAAATATAAAGAATAAAAATAAAGGCATATGAAGATGACATGAAACATCAATGCCTTCTAGAATTTTTCTTCCCACGACAGCTTTATGCTTGTCAAAATCAAAGGAAACCGTTGCAAATAACTGAATACCCACTAAATATCCTGTAGTAGCACTCAGAGCTAAGCCTGCTGTCAGTTCCCACATCTGACGACATTAAGGGAATAGCTCCTTTGGTGAGAGGGGTCAGCACATGATGAGAAACTGTAACACAGAAAATGGAAATCCAGCGAGGAAGCCCAGTGAATATAAAAATAAGAGACAGCTCCTTGCATGACAGCATGGCAATATTTAAATACTGTAGGTTTAAAGAAATATGTTTCTTTGAGAAATCAAAACAAGAGCCAGGAACACTTTCTGAGGAAAGCAAAGATTTTCTGCAAAAGCTCTTTTAAAAAGTTTCTTTCATGCTAAACCAGAACTTTGAGAGGCCTAGCTTACAACTATGCAGAAGAGCAAAATACATACTTGCAAGATGTAAAACACTGGGCTATAATGCAGATGTTACAATAATTTTTCCTAATGTAAAATACCACCTTCCAGTAAAAAAAAAATAGGAAGTATTAATTTTTCTGCCATTTAAAAGTCCAATTTAGGTTACCATTAGGTTATCTTGCTCTAAATGTAAAGATTTACCAATCGGTTCACACAGGTAGTGAAACACACAGTGCAAAAGGGGGAGAAGGGATCAAAGGCAGGAGGTAAGCATCAGCAGAAATGATTCAATAACAAATAACCTTTGGCATCCTTCTTTTTTTTTAAAAAAAAAAAGAAGACTAAGGGCACTGTAGTGGGGATCTGATTAAGAGCCTGAGGCATACTGGCAAGATCATCAATGCATGTGAGCAGGGATAAAGACAAGGTCTGAGAAAGACTGGAAATAAGTATTAAGCATCAAGATTTGTAAAAATGGTGAGGCTGCCAACCTGAATGCAACCTGTGCTCCACTGACAGTCCAAGGAAGACATAGGGACCTTCAGAGGTCAAGTGTAGTCCTTCACACCAGGGAGTATATTTACTGCTACACACTAAGCCAGGTGCAGTTACAGGCAGACACAATTTAACGCCTTGTTAAGAATTAATATTTGAACACTAGGTATTGAATGGACACAACAAACAGATGTCACAACTTCTAGAAACTCTACAATGAGAAAATGTTCATATCAGACTTCCTGAAATTTTCTGTTTGGTATGGAGATTACATGTAGTTTCTGCCCATTATTCAATATAGCTCAGTTATGGGTTGCCACTGCAGTTGGTTGATGTGCACAATTCCACTGTACCAATTAGGTCATCTATAAGTACAACATTTGTATTCCTCCAGAACAGAAGTATGAAGTTCTAATTTACAATAATGCTGAAATCATGCCTCTTAATACAGACCCTAACTCAGTAGAAGAATTATTTACTCTCAGATTTGTGTCTGATCTAAAACTAGCTAGTAAATAATTACTTTAATACTACTGCCTTGAAGACACCAATTATTTTGTGACTTTTGAAATTAGTAAGTTGCACTAGCACTTCCTTTAGCTCTTCCTTTCACAAAAACAGCAGCTCCAACATCTGCTGTAGACCAGACTTCCTGGGCTCAAGATCCCTCACTGGCTGCTGCCACCAGATCCATGTCCTGGCACCATTAGAGCACAATTATGGCACGATTATCAGGATCTCACAGTGTAGCTTCCCTCTGATTTAGTGAGTTAGGTTGGCAGCAGTTACATTCAGCTTCTATATTACTTGAGATGCAATTATGCAACAGATAAAGCCCCCTTTAATGCAAATGTCATCTCTTTATGATACTGTATTTGCACTCATTAGATCTCTTGGTGTCTGTAATGTTTTATGAGTGCTATGCCTTCAGGTTCTCAAGGAGAAATGATGAAGTCATAAAAATTCTGATATTTGCTTCTTCCTTCTCACCTTTCATCTTCTATTTACATGAGGTTGCACTAATGCTGTCAATTATCCAAGCATCATTTGGTTTTTGGAAGATGTACTTCTACCTACTGCTCAGATAAGAGAAATGCTCTGAACTGTATAATTTCAATTCTTTACAGCATGTGTGGAAGAGAAGGAGAGGTTATTCCTGAATTTTAGGACAGTCCCAGTTTTATTTATGACTTCAGTATTGCTTGTCATTTTCATTTTTAGTGATAATGACTTGCTGTCTTTGGTATGACTTTTCAAGGTCCTTCGTGAACTCTTCTCCGTGCTATGGGTCTCTTGTATAGATTAAAAAGACTTCTCAATGCTTTACAAGTGAGGCTACAAATTAAAGTCTCATACAAGCTGGGATAAAAGGGAGAGACTTCAACAAACTCACAGAAATACAGTGAACAATATATAATAAGCCTGCGCTGTTTTGGTTTCAGGAATTTTCATCCTGATAACATCCTCCTATGATAAACTGTCATCTAGTCCAGTGAGACATTTCTGGTACAGATCAGCAATGATTCAGCCATTGCTACCATAGTAGCAGGTATCAATTAATACTAACATGCCCAAAGCATTTCATATAAGAGATGCTACTGAACCACTTACTGGATTTTTTTAGATTTCCAATACTGCTTCTGTTAGAAACTGATACTGTCTATATGTAAGTATATACATACTTTGGGCACAAGCTGTGATATTCTCATTTCTCAAGCGTCCAGCATCTCAAAACCTACACCAATAAAGAATGTTTTCATATAATTTTACTGTGTTGTACTAATTATACATTATTTCAACTTCCATTAAACAGAATAATATTCTATTTTAATAAAAAGAAAACATCCTGTACTAGATTAAAGAGAGAACCAACTATCTTTTCCTGATGCAGTTAAAACTTAAAATGCTACAGGAACTAAATTCCCTACTTAAAATTAGAAAAAAACCCAAACAAAACGCTGTAAAGGATGTCTTACCTGGCTTTTGTCAAAGGTAGTGTAAAGCGTTCATGCTCTACCGTGAATAGGATTTAAATGTTGTGCACAGATGTTCTACTGAAGTTTATTCTTGGCTCCATAGAGTTTTTTTAGCTATTGTTGCTGTTTTGGATTGTTTTTTTTAAAATCTCACTACAACTAGTGCTTTAAGATAAAAACAGAACTCCTACTAATACTCCTTAGTATACAACTGTATGAAGTAGTATCATCCTGGATTAAATGAAAGTAGAAAGAGTTTCAAAAGCTTCTTTCTACTAAGGCAATTACTAAAATGGCTCAAATCTAATACTTCTTTATAAAAACAGCCAACCTAAAAAGTATAACGGGGTACCTTGTTTCCAAGAGAGTCCAAGTTTCGCAGGACTCCAGTGACTACTTTTGAAAGCAACTCAGGATAGATTACCAATGAAGGATTCAGATTCCTTGAAGTCTGGTGCCAACTCAATTTTGGGACCACTGTCTCCAGTGGGAAACCCAGGGGCCTGATTTCAAGGTCCAGGCTCAACAGTCACAATGTGGGCAGAATATGTATCTTTGCAGGATTCAAAGCAACCAACAAGCTGGGCAAGGTGCTGGGTACATTAAGACACTAACATACAACTGCTTGGAGGAATACAGAAGTGAAGAGCACTTATGCTCAAGTCAGAGCAGCTCCAAAGTCCCACACCTCTGAGACAAAGCTACCACACTTGGGCCTAGCAGAAGCCATCTCTGTTCCCTGCAGGACAGTCACGCAAATATCCCCCCAGGGAGGGACCTGGGACTTTTCCCTGTAAAGAAAATGATGAGAAGCAAGTTTTTAAGAAACAGTTGGTGAGGGAGGAGGCATGAAGATACTGGAACTAATCCTATGTCCAGCACCTGACCATGGCAATCTATAAGTTAGATAAGATAAATAAGGTCCGCACTTGTCTTTTATTAAGCCTGATAGAGAGAAGATTGCACAGAATTACTTCAAAAATTAACAACAAACCCCTCCAAGTTACAGCTCACTAGTTTGTCTTGTCATCTCTACATCTGTCACTTACATTGACAAACACTTTGGGAAATGAACTATCCTCATTTCCTTTTCAGAGCAGTATGTATGATGTACAAATTTAAATAATAAAATTAATAATGTATTTATGTGCCAAGTCACACAGAAACATCAAGGAATGCTTTCTCCCCTCCCCCAACCATCAGACTTGACACAGAATTTGATCCCTCAGAAACCAGCATAAAATCTGCAAGTTATTATAATAATCCCTGTCTAACTGCAAAGGGAACAATTCTAGCCTCCTAATTGGTGTTCCTTTTTTGTCTAGCCATTACCATATTCATCATCTTCAGCTTCTCCATGTAAGCAAGCAAGCATGTATAAAAGTAGAGAAGAAAACCAATGTCTTGTGTCAGGGGTACACTCCCTAAAAATTTCCTGTCTTTTTTAACATTAATTCTGGTGTTTCCTTCTCCCCTTTGATTGAGAGTTTCGAGAAAATAATTAAATGTCAGCAACTGCTGCTGCTAAGCAAGAGTACAGCAATGAGGGCAACAATGGACCACATCTTGGGCAGGATCTCCTGCAGTTTATATCCCAAAAATCTATAGGGAGTGAAAAGTATACCAGGGCCAGCTCTGGTGGCCTTTGGATTGCATTATTGGGTAACCTTGAACAGAGACCTGAAACACAAAAACCTCTTCAATGACAAGTCTTTTCTGCAGAGGTGGTAAGGTTTTTAATATTTTAAATATTTTAAATATTCTTGACTTCACAAACACAAAGAGAAAGTGACACAGCTATTGTACTCAAGCCTACCAGAACACATACAATACACAGTATAATCTAATTATAGTAGCTAAGGCTGATTTAGTAATTCCTTTTGCTTATTAAGCATCACCTTACCCTCAAGTCAGGTTTGGTAGCAGAGACCAGTCAAAATACATTTTTAATGCTGTCTGTATTCCCCAGGGTACCTCAGTGGTTTTGTTTCTTTTTGATCCCTCCCCAAAGCGATATGCCTTCTGGGCGCCAAGGCTTCGCGGTTTAAGTAAGAGCACCTCGGTTCTGGAGCTGCATGTGCATGCTCATTTGTTTTTGGGGCAGGGGGGAGGATTTTTTTGGTTTGGTCTTATTTTTTTTAGAGGGGAGAGGGTGGAGGAGTGAGGGAGGGAAGGGATTGGGGGCTGTTTGGTGATTGTTGTGCTGGGGGTTTTGGGGGGGGGGGTTTGGGTTGTTTTTTTATTTTTTTTCCTGAGGTACTTTTTTAATTAAATGTCAAATCCAGCTTGGCACTGGAAACACACTGTATGACTCGTATTTGAGGAAGAGCTGTCAGCTTGTCTCTTCTCCTGTCAAACTCCCATCTGCTCTACAGAGATTAGTTTGGGCTACAGGATCACCATTTGGCACGGTGTTACTCTATATGGCTCAATAATATACAACACAAGGTATAAAAGTAAGACCACCTATGTTTTTCTCTGAGTTTTATTTACAACTCCAAAAGAATTTAGGGTTATTTTGGGAATTTTCTATGCCACTAAATTACAAGAAATGTAAAATATTGCTTAGCATTAAAAGCAAAGGCACAAAGAGCGTATTTGTTCACATCTGACACTTCCAACCAATTTTCTTTATTAGTTGAGCTATATTTAAACCAACGCCTGTTGTTCCTAGAAATGGCATGCCTGTACTCCAGTGATCTAGATAGAACAAGATTTTAAAAGCTAGTGTTCCTGGTTGTTGTGTAAACTACTGCCTTTTTTTGCACAGTGATTTCAAGGAAAACACTTCATTAGGTCTGAATTTTCATTCTGCTAAATGGTTATTGTTTTGCACTGATACCTTACCTGCACTAGGATTTACCCATCTCACTATTTAAATCTAATCTTAGCTGAACTTATGCACTGATTGATTGGGTTTGCCTGTAGGTGTTGGTACAGACTTAATTTGGTTAAGCCAAGGTGCTAGTCACTAGCAGTGTTTTTCATATTTGAGGTAGAAGACAGTAGACATACCAAAAAGCCACATCTAGATTAGAAGTGTATGGCTTGAAATGTTTATTTACTTAAACTGTTTAAGTTAGTAGCTTGCCTTCCCACTTCCCCCCCAGAGAGGGCCATAGTTTTGTACATCACCTATGCAACCATAGGTGTTTCTACTATGTGTGCAATTAGCAAAACCATGCACAGAACACAGTAATTGTGTGTGTACAAAAAAATTAACCACACATTTAGTGATATTTTAAGTCCAAAGTCCATAGATGAAAAGTTACACGTTGAAGTGACTATCCATAGCTTACTCTTCCACTGTTCACTTTCTCAAGATTATTTGGGATCCATGATATTGTGTGCATGTCAGTGAATTCTCAAAGATACCAGAAGTAAACAGCCAAAATCATAGCAACATTCATAAAAAGTGCTTATGACTTTAATTATGTCTTTTCCTAATTATGTCTGCAATCATAAAAAAGAAGTGTGGGAGATACTTCAGTGGATTGGAGCCTGATGAAAAAGATGTCTCCGAAATGAGTACACAGAGATGAAGTTATGCCCGTTAAGCTCTGAAGGAAGCAGGATGAACCATGTTGATTGAAAACCACAGCATACAGCATTGCCAGTGTTACAGTCTGAAGATGCTGCACACTGTTGCATTAAATATATGTACACTATCTCCATTCAAATATAAAAGGAAATTTTTACAGTGGCACACTTTTTGGCAGCACTTTTATTTTCCCTTTTGCCAATTTATCCACTGTTCTGATCAGTTCTACCTCCTCTACCATGTTGCTACAAAGGTACATAAACAACTTTGAGACCAGAAGAAAACTTGATTACACAGGACCCAGCTACTTGATGCTTTAATGGGAGTTTATCCTGAACAGATTATTAAAATAACTGTATGTCATCAATATCTGTACAGGTCATCTCCACTTCGCCACAGATCTTTCTGCCAGAACCTATTATGGTTTAACACCTCTCTTTGATTCAATGGCTGTTTCTTTCTCCCCAAAGACCAGAAGCCAGGATCAAGTGAAGACCCTTTAATAATCTCACATCACAGATTGTGGCTCATAGAGGGAATCTTTGAAGGGTTTAACATAAGAGAAGCACAACAGGGAGACCTTACGTGAGAGGAGAATGGAGTCTAATTCACTGCTAGCCTCTTCGTATGCGCTAAGCTAATTAAGACAACTTTAATCACCACAAATTTACCATAATGAGAAGATTCATGCATTATGCACAGTAGTATGCCACAGAGCACTTAATTTTTATACACAACAGAAGAGCATAGATAACAGAAGATAAGCTTGCTTCAAAATCCAGTTCTAACTAGGTCATACAGATTTGTCCTCAAGGTCCAGCTTTGAACAGAGGTATACACCACTGTTTAGCCTGATCTTTGGTGCAGCTGATGTAAGAGTAGGTTTCATAGCAATTGTAAGCTTTTCCTGGTGCTTACTGCATCAAGATGTGTATAATACCCCAAAACTTCAAAATACAATTTAATACTGCTAATTTTAAAGAGAATCAGAAAAAAAATAACTGTAACATCCACATTTCTGTAATGAATTAAGAGAATGAATTAAAGTATTTTGAATTACATTTAGGAATTCAAAATAATGTTCAAGAAACAAATTTCAGTCTTAACTGGGAGACAGGAAAACTTTAAAAATTCTTTTCATGTTTGTTTAAAGTGCACTAAGTATTTACAGAGGTATATATTCCATGTCAATATCAAAAGGTCAGGAAGAGGCAAGCATCTCTGCTTCAGACTGTTTTTCAAAGATTCCATCTGTCTCCCATGTCGCATTATTCAATCAGCCACAAGAGATACAAAAGATTTCTAGAGGTGGAGATAGTTTATCACCTTGGAAATGGGACAAACAAAAGAGCACTAGCTATACAACACACTAATTCTTGATCTCTTACACACACCTGCACAAGCTCTACTTGGCTGTTGGAGGCAGGTAGGAATCCACTATAAAGCCTAATGATTAGGCTTAGTATATAGTAGTCTATACAATGAGATAGACCTATAAAACTGATGTCCCTACACAGTTTTGTAACTATCTTATTAACAGAATCAGAACTTTTCCAAATTTCATCTTTTGGATTGAAATGGCCCACAACAGAACTTCCTCTGAATGAGGATTCATTGCACACATGGCATAGTAAGACCACTTGTCTTAACATGAGAACTAGTGAATATATATGTAATTTACACAATACCACAACTAGCCAGCCCTGCCTAAGGAAGTTTACTATGCTCAGTAAGAATATAACAGTGAAGTTATTTTCATACCTTTATAGCACTTCATTTAAGTACGCACCGAGAAGTCAGATTTACAAATGTAACTGTATCATCTCTGACTGGTATCTGAGGCTACACAGAACTTGCACACTTCTGGAAAAAGCTGGCAGCTTCTGCTTAACTGCCTGGCAGAGCCCGACATCTCTCTCATCTCCTTCTGGGAAACACACAGATTCTGTCAGTACAGTGACTGTGGATATGGAGTAAATTGTGCAGAGCTACTGAGTTCGGTGTGCCTGGGTACCCCGCCAAGTCAAAGGCGTTGTCAGTGACATTTTGCAAAAAACCACCCAACCCAAAATCCTGTTTGGGGTGCACGTGTTACAAAGAGTGCAGTCATAACTGAGTGTTGCCATATGCCATAGCAATGGAGGACATTAAGTCAACAACAGTATGTAGTTTGACTGACTGATGAAAGGAAGAGTGTCTCAGACTAAGAAAAAAGCCCAACTTAATTAATGTTCGAAGTTAGAATTTAATTTCATTGAAACTTCCACCAGCTTCATTTACACATCTGTCTTCTCTGGAATCAAGCAGACCTAACAGCACAATACGCAACATGTCTTACAACAGGCAGTGTCCTATTTTGAGTCCAATACTGTGACTATTGTTTTCAAATATTTACTTAAAATTCATGTTGTTCTGCATACCATAAGCCATATCTTGAAAGAATAGAGAATCTCACATGCTTTTCATTTACATGCACAGTGACTTGGGGTTTTTTTCCAACCGTAGTCAGACAATGAAGAAATAAACATAAGGCAGCTGCTTATTCATTGAGTTCAGCGTGTACTTTTCTAACCTTCTACCTCTTTGCTCTTCTAACATACAAACACCAAATTTTATACCCTGACATAGTTGCCAAAACTTTAAATGTAGATATTGCCAAACTACATTTTACCTGTAATTCTCTGCCCTCATACATACTCATTAAGTACATTTAACACGCATACATGAACAATGAGCGCCACTTATTTCAGGCGAAAAATATCCCTATCGAGCTAACCACACCAGTCATTCCTGTACTTACAAAAGAAGAATCAAACTTAGGAAAGAATGCAGATGCCTGTATCTGTACTTTTTATTTCTCAAAATACCTGCAGATCAGTGAGGTAGTAGCAAACTTCTGTTTTGTTCAGCATTAAAATTGTACCTGCTGGACATTTACATATCCTGACAATCTGTACTCCAAGATGCTGAGAATGAAAGTTGCAGCTTTTAGAAACTAAAAAAGCAATACCATACTGGGCCTTGCATTGATTTTGCCAGATGTGTTTTAAGAAAAGAGAGCAAAACTAACATCAAAAGCCAAACGAATCATCTGCCACAAACACTGTGCCTCATACTGCAGTCCACATTCAGGTCAAACGTATTCTGTTGTTAGGGTGCAATATATTTTAAGCATTCCCAGGAGCAACTTTTAGATTGCGTAAATAAAAGTACTCTGGCTGTGCCTCAGAGACTGAAAAAATACTGGGCAAGGACATGTTCACTCCAACAACAAAATTTGTGTAGTGGAGGGAGGAAACACTTAACAAGTACGTGACCTCAGAGCTGTGGATTTAGCACTCCACCAAGAACCTGATGTTCTCAGACAACTGCTTTGTTTCAACGTGCTATCACATTACACCTCTTGGGTTTTCTCAGCAAACATATGTAAAGGCATACAGTGAGCTGGAATATTGCACCATGACCTGTAAAACATTACACATATCAACCCATTTAAAAAGCACCCATTAGACAAAATAAGCTTCTGTAGTGTTGCTTCAGGTTGAATTCATGGATTTACCTACTACAGAGCCTTAAACCTTTTTGTGCTTTTACATATAAGTTCAGAATTAAAGGTTCCTCTTCCAGTTTTTAAATCAAGCAATTGTATCTATTTTCTGTTTCTATTTGTTATTCATATGGACAAAAATTAGCACAAGAAGCCTGGCCCTGAACCTCTCTGCATCTGATCTACAAAACTGACTGTTGTCCACATATACTGCTTAGTGCTCTCACTTCAAGTTTTATCTCAATGTAAACGCATTCTCCTTATTCTCTTAATGTATTGGCTTCCTTCTCATTTTAACTTTGCTGTGTAAAAGCTCAAACTTTGAGCTTGAGTTTGAGTTTGAGCCCCTCCTCAGCTCAAACACAAACAAATAATGGAAAGATTTTCAGCAAAACAGTTGTATTTTTTCAGTTTTGGGTTAAGGTTTTTTTTGGTGATTTATTTTTCATTATGGTCCTAATGAAAACTGGTAGACTTCTCCAGGTTCAATTCAGACCTTGATAATAAGCCATAGCAGTTTTTTAAATTGGTTACCAGTTTCTAAAAAATCCTATGCAGATAAATTTTCACTTTTGTATGTGAGTGCAAGCAGAATTGATTCAGCACACCACAATGAAAATGGGTAGCTTTCTATTTGTAAGTGGTACTTTCAAGTGCCATAAAAATAACTGTACTGAGAAACCGTGAAACTTCTGGAGAGATGGGGTATAAAACTTATTTCCAGGATTTAAAAGAGAATCTGAAACAAATGCTACACAATCTATAGTTATTAAGCTGTAATTATCCACCCACTCTTTTTTCATTCACTTTAAGATACTAGCTGTTTAATTTACCTTGTATAAGTGATCTGCAAGTTTTTTCAGACGTATTGCTGTTCACTAGACAGCTCTTGTATCTCACTTTGTGAATAAACCCTTTCAAGCAATTCCCATGGTAAAAAGAGAATAAGGATCAACAATAATGCATCAGTGATTTGTTTACAGTATATGAACAGTGGAAGACTGAATGCTTTCATCTTTGTCACCATGTATCTTGTGCTGGCCTCATATGCTTTGAAGTATGCTTCCCATGAATGAGAGTAGCACCATGTGCTCTGTGGAACAGAATGCAGCAGTTTGCATTGTCTGAGAAAACATTTCAAACATTGGACAAATGAGAAAGAAAGCAAATGCTTCTGGAGGACTCCATGAGTCTTCTTCCACACCCTCCCCTCCCAAAACCAACAGTCTAAAATCATTCTTATTTCAGTGAAGACGTAAAAACTGTGTTCTGACTTCTGAGAATACCACTGTTCAAGAGCTTTTGCATGGTAATGAAGGCCTTTTCCTAAAGGACATTCTTTCAAGGGGAAGAATTATTTATTGTAACCCTTCCATTTTTTTGATCAGGACTTGTAACAAGCAGACTGACAGAACATATCTAGAATTATTCCAGGTGTTACACTTTGGTGGTAACAGCTCACACAGCAAACATATCGAGTGCTTAAACAGAGATGGAGGAAGTAGGAGAAAAGGAGGCAGGCTGCACAAATAGAAGAGATACTTTCAGACTTCCAAAGTTCTAAAAAATGGAATAACAAGTAATTCTTTCTCTTACTCTCCTTACTCTTTTCCCAGTACAAGCCCCCTGAAAGGAGAAATTGATAACTGCAAGGTCACTGGTAATAGAAAACAAGTCTATTGAACTAATGTAAACTTTGATAAACCTGGTGACAGTTAATGCCCATTGAAAAATAAAATTTGAAGAAAGATTTCTTTCATTGTTCTTTCTGGTATCAAAAAATCAGAAGCAAATTTATAGTGGAATGTGTAACTAATGCATAAATTCTTCTTTGGATAGCCCCAACACCTATCAGTGCTGAGATTTCTAGAAGCACACAGGACTGCTTAAAAAGAAAGATCATACTGTTTTAAATGTGTGATAGTGCTACCTTCTAAAGTTTTATCCTTCTCATATTATT
Source organism: Heliornis fulica (assembly GCA_013399135.1). NCBI lineage: Eukaryota > Metazoa > Chordata > Aves > Gruiformes > Heliornithidae > Heliornis > Heliornis fulica. The sequence continues at coordinate 20,958 of VXBZ01011158.1, read as the reverse complement.
TCATCTTCTTTTTAGACAAAACTAAGTTTCTGAACCTCTCAAGCAAACAAACGGCAATCTAAATGAAATTCTATAAGTAATCACTTCCATTTACTGGGTCCCAGTTAGCCTTCATGTAACTAGCCATTTTCAACTGACTGTCAAACCATTTGCAAACCACAACTCACCCTTCATTTTTACCTAAGTAAGGAAGCTCTTCTCATGAAATACCGGCTAACAGGACTTAGGAGCATTCTGCAGTTGGTTGGAAAATGCTTCTGCATCATCTTCAAGTAAGTTGCAAGAGTGTGAACATAATTTAAATAAAAGGAAAAAGGATTTTGACCTCTCTAGAAGGCAGCTGGTCCAACTCGTCCTTCTCTTACAGATGCCTAGAAACCTAAAGTAGTGTCTACACTTGGGAGTTACCAACACCAATGGCACAAGGCTCTTGTGCCACAGACTTTTATTCAGGTGCTGGTTCTGTCTTGGCTTTCCCTCCTAGATGAGTGGCAATTTACAGAATAATTTTCAAAATATAGAGCAAAATAAATCAAACTTCCTTATCCATGGAAAATCTCTGCAGTGAGGACCACTGTTAATATATTTTTAAAACAGATATATACAGAGGAGAGTATTTCATTCTCCCACCAAAGCCATTAAGTTTTTTTCAACACATCAATTTTTATTGATGTCAACTGTCAGCAATGCTGCCTGTTGCCCGTCTTCATTATTTCAATGTCATCAATGGAGGCATAATACAGTAAAATAAGATAATTTCTTTAGTGCAACCTACTGTCCAGTGCTGCTAAAAAAGAACATTCACCCTTTTATTTGGTATTACAATTAGAAATACATCACTGTTGCACTGAGGAGGGAAAGCTGGATAAGTTTTTTCTTCTGATATAGGATCATTCTTACATTTTTACCTACTGTCAAAAACTATAGCAAGAAAGTAAATATTGATGAATGGAGTAAAATTCCAAATAAAATTGTAAGTATACAGTAGATTTCGATCATAAAGAAGTTAGAGATGGTTCTTCACATCTACTGTTCAATACTATCAAAGATAAGTCATTATGAACCCAGATTTTTTCATTTTCCACAAAACTTGAAATTATAATCTTTAATTGCAGAGAAATTAATGTGGTTTTTGTGTATTTAAGAAAAAAACAAACAGCTGGAAATCAGAATGGGAGGTCAGATAGCTTGAGACGATGCATGTTACTGCTGTTCTGATGTTTGGAAAGCAGCAAGCACATACAGTTCTTAAGTTATACAGTGGTATGTATTAGAGGCAGGGTTGTTAAGTGTGCATAAAATTCTCTTTGTACATTTGTATTTGCATGAAGCTAGGCCCGCTTTACCAAAGTACGGCATCCCATTGGCTCCATGCCTTTCCCCCCTATCCCTTCACTTGCACAATATCTTTATTTTCCTATGAATTCATGTAAATTACAGCTGAACAGCTGAAAATCTGATGCTGTGGATAACAGCAATGTTCAGTCACAGACAAAACGAAAGGCAAACCATGTTGTGCAAGTCCCACACTGTTGCCTTCCTACAAAGGATTTTTCAACATTTTAAGTGTCCAAACAACTCGCTGTCATTTTCCTTAGTCATAAGCAATTTTTCCTCAGTCATAAGCAATTTTTCCTCTTAACATTTCAAATATGCAATAGAAAAGCTTCAGTCAATGTTTATCTCAGCCCAGCTTTTTGCATTATTTGACATCTCAGCTAGAAAAGATCAATATATAGACTGAACCTAGAGATACAACTTTTTAAAACAGGCATTTTTGTTTTGACAGATGAAGCTTAAGGTTGGTGTGTGCATGTGCGTGTGTTATGATTTATAGTTGTTGAATATTGCTTAAAACTGAACTGCTAAACTAACAGAACAGAAAATGCAGCCTCTACCTTCTAACAGAAGCAAGGTCTTTAAAATGAGGTATGTCTACTATGGTAATCGATGTGATGTTATTTTGGAATAAGTAAATTTCAAATTTTAGACAAAGCTTTAAGCTCCTGATATTTATCTGTAAGGTAGCATTTAAGAGACATCGCTATTCCCTACAATGAGAGGCTCAGGATTTTGTAAAATTATTTAGAGATCCAAATCAGAGTGATGCTGCTGCTATTAGCTTTTTTATTTTTAGTTTGCTTCAACACAACCAAGACTAGAATTTTCCAATACTTTAGTCTAGGTCTTTACTAGACAATCCAAAGGTACTCGGTTCCTTAAAATCTGAGGCTTAGAGTGAATTATGAAATTATATCTTTGATTCCTGGTGTGAGACATCAATGCGTATGAAGGTGAACTGTATATTCACTCTGAGGCCTTCCCAGTGGCTTCAACACATGACCAAATTCAATAGCAGAACTATTTCTTCAGCTCCATTTATTCAAATGGAACAAAAAATTTCTTCCATATAAACATCACGAAACAAAGTACAAGGATTACGAAATCGCCCTGCACAAGCACCACTCCTAAGGCATTCTTATTGTCATGGTCATCAACAGCAGAAAGACTACATTTGCAGCTGCCTTTAATCAAACTGTAGTTTTTTCTACTGTTTGCAAAAAAAAAGCAAGAGAGCAGGAAAAAGGCTCTGTCTCTACCCATCTAAAAAGCAATCCTAGAACTACCTCTGCAACTGGGCCCTGTATGAGATATTACATTTTTTTATAAGACAGGCAAGAATATTAACAGTAGGAGTTGAAATTTGTGCATTTAAAAAACGCTATGTATTTTCATTTAATCTGAATGGCAATAAAGAGCAATGCTAGTACACACTGCCATTTGATTCATCATGTTTTGGTGGTGGGAGACTGGTTACTGTTAGACCGCCCAATACAGTTCCATATTTGGCATTGGAGAGTGTCATAAACATTCTCTGAAGTTCAAAGATGATCTAACATTCCATGTCTGCCCACACAGAAATTAAATATTGCTCCATATCCATTAGTATAGGCACATACTTGGCAAACGAAGGCTAAGTAGAGGGAGTACAGAGATCTGAAAAGCGTTAGATGAAGATAAAGTATTTAGTGTTCTATATGCAGTAATAGCAAAATAAGAAAAGGAACATGTAGTGTCATATCAAAGAACAATATTTTGACAAACCACAGAGAAATTTTCTAGGGAGACTTCCAATTGAAACGTCACCACTTTTTAAAAGAACCTGGGAAAGCATGAGGAGGCGGCCTGAGGAAGTAAAAGCTCTGACTGTATGAGAAGCATCATCCATTCGCAACTTCCAAGCGGAGGGGAAGCGCACACACACTCAAAGAAACACATAAAGACTCCTCTGCACCATACATCCCTAATCCTTACAAATACAAAGGAAAGGCAACCTGGCATTCCCATATATCTGAAAACAGCTACCTCAGTGGATGCTTCACATATTCCACTGCCTCACTGTTAATTCCTGTAAGGATAGGAAAAAAGTAAATAGAAAATAATAGTAAAAAAATACTAGAACGTTACTGTCTTTCATCTGATATTCTAACAAACTGCTCCCTCGCATAACCACACTACATTCCTGGGCCCCTTACTCCCTTTTAGCTATTTTAACTTGTTTTATTCTACAGAAGTCAAATATCAAACTGCCTTCAAATATTAAATTTATTCCTGGTAAAAATTCCACTGGTAGCATTATTTCACGACACTCCTGAGTAGTTTTACTGACCTTGCCCTAAGTGTCCTCTTTGCTTAGTAGAAATCAAAAATAACTACTTGATCTTTCCCCCTATTACTTTTTACAATTTTGAGTGCAATATCTTGTAATGGGAGATATAAAGAGATATAAGCAATAAAGTTAATTCTCAAGTTTTGGGCAAGCCCTTATACTAAGGTATACATTAATTACTATATACAATTATATATTATGTTAATTTACAAAGAGATAGGAAAATATAAAATGTAAGGTTTTGCTTTATATATAGCTATTCCCACATTGTTAAAGATGTCTCCCACAATCTGTGATTTCTATGGGGCTATTTCTGAACTTTAAAGAGCAATATCAATATGCAGTAAGATCAGCTGCTTTACAGTTTGAAATATTTAATTCCAATCAAAACCAGAACATAAATAAGAATGGAAAACAGAAGAAGAAAAATATAATGAATTATGGCTTCTGTACTGCCCAGTTTTTACAAAAAAAAGTTCTATTTATCATCATTTTATGTAGATTCAGGCCACCCTCCCAGTATTTTGATTGCCAACAAAAAAGCTTACAAGTGAATACAGTTTCAAATTGAGACTTAGCTTCTCTGCCCTTCATTTGTACTGAATGTCAACAGTCCATGGTCTTGAAAATAAGCCCCTACATTTCCAAGTCTCAGCTGCTTGCTACCCCATCTACAGCTGGCTACCACTGGTCTATCATTACCATCAGTGACAGTTTCTCTAGCCCTTCCCAGCACATCCCATCTGTCATAAAGCATCTTCCCCTATTAGATCCACCTTACATAGAGTACAATTATGATGCACAGAAGGGTGGAAGCTTTCCCTTAAGATTTTTAGCTATGCTCCAGTATTCTGTCGTTACCCTTGAGTAGAACAACTACTCCATGGGAATAAGAGATTAATTACAGTGGTAACAGAGCTTCAAAATCTGGGTAACATTGTTTTATACAATGAATATATGTATTAATAAAACTGTATTCAAACCTGTGGTAGGGATCTGTTCCTCTTGATCTTTATCAAGAGATCTGAAGACACACTTTAAGGGTGTGCAACTAACTTCATGAATAAACTTCCACTAGTAAATTTGTACTTTTAAGATTGTATTGGGATGCACATCCGTAAACAGTTAAGGCTGAGGTTTTCAATCTGCATGTATGTGTGCATTTTCTTATTGAAGAGTCACACATACTGCTTTCAAGTCTCATTCGCAGCAAAAATTTTCCGGGAAAAGGTTTGTTGCTTTTCTATTTGGTGGGTTGGTGTTTTGGTTTTTGTTGTGAGACTTTTTTTTGATAGCTGAATGTATGAAAAACACAAAATTTTATTTCCAGATACAGTAAAGGAATTGCTTTGACGTTTCAAGCATTCATACAAATACATTGGGAAAACCTGTCTATTCATCTATTTTTTCACATGAAGTCATTTATATTTCAATAGAACAATGTGGTTGCTATTATTGTAAATATTTGAAATTATGAAACAGAAAGTAGTGACATTCCCAAAAATGGTTAGAATTGAGTTGATAAAAATCTCAGTGAAGAATAGCCACTAAGGTAAAAAAAAGGAATAAAAAAGTGTCATGAACATTCTGAAATTAAGTAACAAAGTGAAACCTATAGTATTTTAAGAAGTATGTGTCCCATTATTTTTTTAATGTACTGCCATCTCCTATCAGATTTTACTGATATAAAAATACCTAAAGACTGATAAGATACATGCTCAAATATATTTGATGTACAGTTCATCTGAGCTGATCTCTTAGAACAATAAAAACATTCATCTAGGACATTTCTGTTCTTTCACTGCTAAAACTTCTGTTAGCTTCAAGCTACATATTTGTAAACTGTAAATTGAAACTCACAAGTAGCTTTAAAACAAGCATAGAAAAGTTTACAAGGCTAGGAAATGGCAAGGAAATGGCAAATGTCAGTTACAATAGGAGCAAAATCAAGTCCTGAAAATTTATGTTGAACATGGGTAATTTATTTTCCTTGACGTACAGAAACAGCCAGTATAATCTCTTCACATGAGAAAAATATTTTTTTGAGAAATGGCCTTTTCTTACTACATCCTTTTTCTTTAAAAGAAAAAATTACTTCCTTAGGGGTCAGCTTGGTATAACGGACATAGAATCTCATTTATTTATGAGGCACATGCCACACAGCTTCTGGAGTACCAACACAATGTTGTACTGATGCAGAATTATTACTTTTATTATTAGATTTCTTGAGCTTTCTACACTTTTTTGCTTTTTCATCTGGTTACCATTAAAATTCTTCCACCACTTGAAGAAGAAAACAATCAGAAATACTCTCTGAAGGCTCTTAAGACATTGCCTGATGCCACCTGTGAAGCTCCATTAGAAATGGAATGGGAGGCATTAAGAAAGGCAGAAAGCTAAGCTTCAAAGTTCACTTCATAACTTGGTCTGAAGAAGCACTTAAAGCACCATGTTTTCACCTAGTAAACAGAATTTGTCAGAGTGAGAGAATAGAGACAGGCTCTTCACAGGGGTAACAGTTACTCGAACTGAGTAGAAATTTCTCTAGCCAAAAAACCAAATCTGACCCTAGATTAAATCTCCCCTCAAAACCAGAAACCAAGCCCACATGAATCACAGAATGACGGGGTTGGAGAGGTATGAAAGAGATTGAAAACATGGACAGACACAAAGTGCACATCTAGCTCATCCAAATCCCTTGATGTTTATTTATTGTAACTAAACTTTCTGTAGTGAGTAAGCCTCAACCCTTGACCTTCTAACTCTAAAATGAAGATCTAACCTCAGTATAATAAATGAATGAATTATGGGCATTTAAAATTACATTAAATGTTTGGATAAGCCGGAGTTCTCTTTCCAATGTTTCCCTTGATACAGCTAAATATTAGTGCGCAAACTACAATAATGTATGTATTATATGTCAGTTGGATCCTGAGGCTCATACTGCTTTTCTGCCTATCCCACTTCACATGCTAATAAGATCCCAGAAAATTATAATTACCCTTAGGGACTACATTCAAAAAGCTGGCCTTTTCATTAAAAAGGCTCCTTCGTAGCTAGATTTAAAAGGAAACCCTATGTCATTTGCCAGACTCCTGAAACTTTCGAAACAGCATTATTTACTTAACATTTATTTTCTATTGCTGTTCGCTCTAGAATCCAGAATAAATAAAACAAAGCACTGACAGGGATATTTAAAAATAATGCAATTAAAGCAGAAGTTGTAATTGTTCAGAAAAGAACCAGAGTGCTAAATATACTTTAAAAGATTAAAACAAAACTGGGAAAATGATGAGTTAGTTTCTAAAAATATGGCCTAGGTAAGCCATCCTCTGATCCTACTCCCTCTTATCCAACCATTCTACAAAACCAGCAAAAATAATTAAAAAAAAATTTAATTCATAGAAACACTGGAGATGACAGTCAGAAGCGCTCTCAAGAATGCAGGTGCCCAACCCCTATCTACTTTTCAATACTCACAGGATTTAAGAAGTTAGGCTATGCAATCTTATAGTTATAAATCATTGAATTTGTCATACAAGTTCCATATGTTTTGGGGTTTTTTTCCAGTAGAAGCATTACTCGCCTTAAACCAATTCTAAATTATACAGTTTTGCATTACTTTGCAATTTTCAGCTTGTTGTTTCTGACCCCGGTGAATTCCTAATTCACATCATAAATGAACTTACAAAGGTTTAGTAAAAAAAAAGTATCTGTGCTTTGATTTAAAAAACTTTGGGGTTTCACTATTATTTTTGCAAATACCTCAAGGCTATCAAAATAATGAAGTTAAATGTAATCTGAAATGAAAGCAGACAGTGAACAGTACTTTTATTTGAAAAAGTACTTATAAATCAAGTTTGCATTGCTCATTTGCAGATGAAGCACCACGAGTGTCACACAGGTGACTAATGATTACTGAGCACATTAGCTTGGTCAAGTAGGTTATTTAGTTCTTGTCATCTATCATCCTTTATCTCCCTCAAAATAGCATGACTTAATCTTTCATCTCTCATAGCCTCCCCTTAAGTTAATCAGATGTAATCAAAATGCAAACCATAAAACACAACAGCCTAAAAATCAAATCAACATTAATATCTCTCTCAAAGTAAAATATGCTGTTAAGAATTCCTTGTCTGCTTCTAATCTGATTTTCTTCTGATGCACAGGCAGAACATACTTAGTGATAGATGTTTGAGAAACACAGATTAAAGCTACTTTGCGTGAAAGGTCTGTAATATGTCGTATCAGGAGAACAGGTTGTCATGATATTAAAATTTTGTAAAATAGTGTTCAGAAAGTGCAGTTTATTAAATTTGAGGTGAACCAGAAAAAATAATTATTGCTAGGATCTGTATGTGCATCTTAAAATATTTGCTAGCTTTATGAAATCTACAGGTAAACAAATATATACTACCGCAGATGGGCACAGAGGCCACAGTGACCTTGTCTACCAAGCCTAGCAATGCCATGCTTAACCTTTTGCAGGATGGAATGATGTCTTACTCAGTACTGCAGCCTCCCCTGGCTTGGCGTATTCCTCATGGTCCTCAACTTCAGGCCTTAGATCAATTAACTTTCTAGGCCTATCTCTTTCTAAACATTTCTCTCAAATCAAGAGCATCCACAACTGAACAACAACCACACCCTACTTCACAAGGGTTTTTCCGTGCAGCATTCTTACACAAATTTCTCAGAAGCCATATATGCTAAGATGTGTTATCCAAGAGCTCAGCACTAAGCTGTACTAGAAAGGACTATTCTTACCTAGGGTTGTGCAAGATCCAAAAGGTTCATTTTTTTAATGATGACTGCATTGCATTAAACCGACAGTGGCACCCACAAGGCAAGGAAACATCATCTCCAGGGGAATACAATTCCATCTGAATGACCATGTGAGCCACATCTTTTCTCCCACACCTGCCCTAACAGCTCCTTACTGCTCCTGGCTTCTGCTCAGTCATTTTGCCACTGTGCTAGAAGGCTTTGTTGAACTAAGCTGAATTCAACGCTAGCATTTAAATAAAACTATTCTTTTGATAGCATTTAGCTATAATACTCCTAATCAGCTATGTCATTACTGGGTTCATTTCCTCCCAAACTGCTGAAGCTTCAAAGTCAAGTCAGCAGGCAGAAGTGCCTTGCTGAACACTGCAGCACAAACGCCAGAGTTTGTGCTACAAATAAAGCCAGAACTGCTGAATGAACATCAGCTGCACTTGCTACCTGGGGTAACCAAGAGCTAGAGGACCCTAAACCCATTGTCACATGTGTACAGCTTTAACAACAAAGGTACAAGACAAGAAGCCCTCATAAGACTATAACTTTTTCAAATCTGTTTAGCAAGAGGGACGAATTTTCACCAGGTACATTACTGGACCGGTACTTCATACTGAGCTGAAAACAAAAAAAGAAGTGACCTGATAATGTAGTCATTTCAGGGACTTTCACTGGTTTACACTGAATGTTCTGCAGACAGTGCAAAGGATATGCCTAAGAGAAGGAAATATAAAGCACTACAATAGAATACCTTAGAACAAATAGATGACTGTTGCCAAGCTGTTTTCTTTATAAAGGAGTAGTATTTCTTAGTACCTGCCAGAAGTTAAATGGGTAGCTTGAACAAAACATTAATATCAAATGTTAATATGTACATACAGTAATCAAATTTAAAGGTCTTTAAGGCAGCAGTCACTCTGCTTCAACAGTAAGACAGTGGCAGATGACAAAAGGTCTGCTCAGGCCATCAGTATAGAACTCCTGTTCAGAGAGTATTTACACTCCTGTATCTGTGGCATCTTAGTGCTTTTTCTGTAAAAAAGAACTTTGTCATACCCAGATGAGCAGCATAGCATTTACTTGTAGAGGACCTTAGAACTAGCAGAGATGCTCAGAAATGTCTAATGTCTATACCTCTCTGGTAACATGTAGTACAACATTTTACTACCTACCTTCTGAGAAAAGGCAATGAGCCAATACAGTGAATATATGCATGACAAGAACAGTAACATTTTTCTAGTGAGCTGTAGGTGAAAGGGGCCACAAACTGTGTGTTCCATTCACACATTCCTGGGGACCCAGGAAAAGTTTAAACAGTGCTATGTAAGGTTTTATAAATGATGCTTCAGTTAGTCTTACCCAGAATGGAGCCTAACAACTTCCATACTTGAGGCTATCAAATACCTACATCAGACAGCCATAACAGGCTGCACAAATGAGACCAGGTGTACACACATATATACAAACACCCCCTTTACTGTTTACACTATTCCAGTGGAACAGCACACCACACCACACAGGTCACCAGGAACAATTCTTCTCCCTCCTTCCTGACCCAAACATTTCCATTGGCTTTATCTGGAGAAAGGTGTTAAAAGAGATACAAAAAGACAGAAACAGGACAACCAAGATACCTCAGCCTTCTCTGTAGTAAAGGGTGTGTGTGCATGTACATTGGTTTCCTGGGATATTGTTGTCTCTTTGGGTGACATTTTTGTGTGTTTTGGTTCATTTATTTTGACTCTTATACCATAAATGAATCCATTTTGGTAAGGACTGAAAAAACCCCAACCAAAACCCCCAAAACTAAATTGAGAAGTTATTTTTCTATAATTTATCTTTTAAAATCATCTTATGAAGAAACTGAAATCATAATCATCTCAGCATTTGCTTTACATTTATTCTAGCTTTCAATGTTTATCTCCATACAATTTTGCATATGTCTAAGCAAAAAATTTACCATGACAATCTGGTTTTCAATCAGAAAGGGAATACAGATCGAGTCACTTCTGTCATTTAACTAATGCTTTATTTTTATTCAGAAATGTTAAGATTTACTTTGTTGTGCATATGCCACCAGGACCATTGCTGTCAGCAAAAGCTACCATACCATGAAAACATCTGTCAAGACCATAGGGATTTTGCTATTATCCACCACTTCCTTGTCATAGTATTGACCATACATTAACAAGAAACCTCTCAATAAATATGCAGTGGGAAGAAACTGCCAGAAAGTTGGAACTACCAGCTGTCAATACAATTAGAGACAAAAGAGCACTGGAGCTGGCCTCAAAGGATTATACAGCCATTTGGGAATTGATTTCCTCAGGGGTTATTGTAGGAGCTTTTTATCCTCAAAAAAGAGCCCATTTGATGAGAGGTACCATTTGTCAGCTCTTTACTACATTTACATGCATTAATTCTGCCAGCCCCTGCCCAGACTGATATTCCTTTGAAATACACTATTTTGTAAGGTTACCCCTAAGCATACTTACTGTAGATATTCTCTACTGATATATGGATGTTTGTTCAATCCTAATGGCCTTAATTATATAATTCTAGATCTAAATTGAAAATAACACAAAACCATCATGCAAGGAACCCCCACACTTCCCTGTTCTCACATCCAGGTCTTTGAAAGAGAAATGAACACAGCAAAGAGGACAGTCTGGAAGTTCCTCTGGGAAATGAATGGAGAGCACAAAAGATGTGCAATGATAAACAGGTAAAATGAGCTCTTCCTCTCTCTCCACCTACTTATTATAAATCAGGAATAATTCTGCTAAGCTAAACAGTAGTTTTCCCACAAAAAGTTGCTGCATACTTTTCCATTTCTTGGGGAATGAAAATCCAAAACTTGTTTCAGTCTTGTCCCTAGTAGACTGTTTTCGAGACCTTCAGGCTATACTTTCAAGCTGACTAAACCCTCATGCAGGAAAAGTTTGCTTTATCTTACAGATATCAGAGTTGTTCAAAACTCTGACAGAACAGCTTTAGGAGAGCAAATGCCAATTTAAAAGAATCCAAACACTCCACAGAAACACATTGGTTGTATCAAAATTCTGATGACATTTACTGGAATCCTGCCCAGTTTCACATCAGCTCATCTTCCCATCTCCTCAGCCAATATTTCCAGGCTTACAATGAAAATAAAATGTAAAAACAAAGTTAAATTAAAATAAAATAAAATAGGGAGTCATTAGAAGGCCCACACAGATTAATCATTTCAGTGCATTAAGAATGGCATTATTTCAGAACTGATATTGCAGGGAAAATTTACTATACTTTTATCGTCTCAGGCACTTATTTTTTACATTTTTGAATGCTGACTAAACTGAATATTCCTCATTCCAGCCACTGCTGTTCAGAAAACAGTACCAGTGCCCCATACCTCAGCTGTTCTGCTTACTGGCTGGCACGACTGACTACTAATATTGTGCAATTGTTTGTGTCAGATCTGTCTGTGCAAAGCTTCCCATTACAACCAACAACATGACTTGTTCTGTGCTTAGTCCTGAAAATTGCAGGAAAAAGCACGCCAAAACTTGTTCACCTTATGGCTGCTCCAAGTGGAAGTTAGGAATGGTCACAGGGTAGTAATGCTATTCTTCAGTATGCTAAGTGCCAAATAATATCATCTATCAAACTACGAAACACCAGAATGCAACTATACAAAGCCATGCCAGTGTCTGTCTTCTTAGCTGCAACTTGGAGGATCCTGAAAAAAAATCAGCTCTGATCTGACTGAGCTATCAGATCATTCATCCTTCACATCTTTATTTTTACCATAAATCCATCCTTGTTACTTTCCTCTGTTTTCAGTTTTTTCTTCATTTTCAAGCACTACCATGCCTCACTTTTCCTTTTTGTTTACTGTAATAGCAAACATTATCAGTATATCACAAACTAATGGAAGCATAAATGGAAGTAGAATCTAAAGTAAGAAATTAGTAGTACTCTCCCATGCCTGGCCAGATTTCACTGATAGTAATTAAATTTTCCATGTTTGAGCTGCAGTGATCTGTGCTGCTTTGAATTTATCTTTTCCAGCTCATTTGTTGTCTGACTGCACAGCATGCCAATCACTGTTCCACTGCAGCACTGATCATCTAGTTATCAACTGCCATTAAAAGACTAGTGCATAGTGCATAAGGAATCTCTGGATATTTAATCCATCCATGCCTCAGTAGCTCTTCCATTTTTCCTTTAAACCATACAGCTTCCTGTTTCACTCACTATAATTACCATTCATTAAAATACAGTACTTTTTTTTGTTAACATGACAGCCTTGTGATTTTACAGCATTTTTGTGATCCATACCCTTATTACTTAGTACATAATCTCAAACTCAGCTTTATTACAAGAAACAAGCAGCTTTAAATGTCAGTAATTTGTAAGGTGAATATCAGATCCATCAAGTACAAAACACACAGCCACCTATTTAGATTCAGCAACTAAATGCCAGCAGCCGTTTACAGTGGAGGTGTGAGAGAGAAGGGTGAGGAAGGACTGCAGCAACCTTAAGCAACTCCTTCAAAAAAGACCAAGACATTTTTTGGCTTTGGGGTGGGGTCTTGTCATTATTTTAAAAAGCTCTATCAGTCACATGTTTGAATTAGCAAACCCCCACCAGGTGACTTTTCACCTGGCTACTTTGAAACACGTAGTCCTGTCAGCCAGATAACAATATACAGGAGGTCCAGAGCTGAAGCTGCTGTGGACAGACTGAATAGTTCAATCCATGCTTGCACATTAAGTCTGCTCCATCGGATTTTGTGGCAACTCACAATGAGATTTAACTGACAGTGCAGATGCCACAAACTAGGCAGCAGCTAATAAATATAGGGGATTTATGTTAGAGTACAAGTCATGTTATTTTCCAACATACTTGCCTCTAATGGTAGATTCTAGATATACTCCCTAGACCTATCAAAGTGATAACTCCAATTAACTCTTCCTTGGCTGTTCCAAGAACACCAGTATTACCTAGTAATTAGAGCCAATTGTTACTGATAAACCCTTTTGTGGCATAATTCCTAGAGGTAACTTAAAATCTGTGCTCACATTTCTAAGAAAGGTTCAGCATTTGCAAAGGCATTCCAGAGGGATAAGCAATTGTTGTGCAGAGCATCTTTATCACCACAAAAGTTCCTAAACATCCTTATTTGCAAAAAGTTCCAAGGCTGTTTCAAAAGTCAGTAACGTCAAAGGAATCAGATGTGCCCGACTAACAGCACACACAGAGGATAGAGAAAAGTGGAGACATTGTGGCTAAACTCTGATAATGTTGGAGCTTGAAGTTTAAAGGGAACTACCAAGTTGCAGGTTTGCCATCCTAAGCCAACAACCTGTCATGATTTTGACAAACTGCTATCCACTGCTGAACTCTGCTTATTACAATGTCAGTATAATACAAAAGCACACCTCCATCCACATGCTCTGAATTCTTGTTAGTCTGTACTTTTAAATGCGAAGAAAGAGAATTTTACACCAATCACCTTAAAGGTCTATATGACTAGTCACTCAAGCTCCACCTTAGGGATTAGAAATAACATAAAAATAGTGCATGGGAGAGGGGTTGGCTGGGAAGATACCATCACATCAGGGAGGATATTTCAGGGAAGATCACCATCACACACCATCCTGACCTCCAGGACCAGCCGACAGGCCAGGCCTTTCTTCCCCCTCATCAGGACATCTTTGGGTGAGATACAAACACTTAGTTATGCTAAGAGTCTTTTTGGGACTCTTAGAAATCTCAATAGAGTTGCTATATAAGATAGGTACCATATATTTATATACCATGTTATTAGTTAAGGTCTTTCACATTTACGAGTGCTTTGCAGTCAGTGTATTCACCACTGGCAATCCAAGTAATCGGTGAGTCTGTTGCTGCAATAAACTACCTTTTATCCAGCCAATCATACTAATCTTTACTGAACGCGACTAACCTCTTCTGAGACATCTGCGGTAGTTCAATAACCACGGCTGGGCTGAAGGTGCCTTTCACCATTCGTGCACCTGACTGGTGACAGTCCCGTATCAGGGGTGCAACCAGACCTATAAAGATGGAGTGGGCCCAGTGTGTCGTTATTTGAGCCTCCCAATGGCGGCAGTCCCATATCAAGGGGCCGACAGACCCGTAACAGTAATTTCTATGTCATTATTTGTGCATCCGAGCCGCGGCAGCTCCGAGTGCGTGGCACAACCAGGCCCGTAACGACAAAGTTGGTATAGCCCTTTAATGCAACACCTTTACAACTAAGCATTTGTGTTTACTTTGAATTTCAGGGGGAAAAAATATATATATATAAATATATATATATATATACACATATTTACAGAGATAAATTCCAGAGTTATTTGTTTCTATGGATCCAAAAGACTAAAAATTAAGGATTTCAATAAATCTGAAACATTAAGAAATATCTTAATGTTTTTACAACTAATGCTGGGCTTTCCAGCTTCTGCAACCTGATTTAAGACACTGCTATGAAATACGTAATGTGAATTACACTGCTCCTTCTCTCCTGCTCACAAAACACCATTCCAGCCACTCAACCACTTCTACCTCATTCCTTAAGACATTCCCCTTCCTTACTCTTTGTAGCTACACTTTTACATGTTAAATGAAAAAAGTTAAAAGCTTCCATAATAAAGCTATTTAACAAATAAGCAAAAAATGTTTTGCCCAAAAGATCACCTGTAATGTCCTCCAGATCTCTGCCATGCTTGCTATATTTTACCTAATCAACTTTTGTGTTGGACTTCAAAGAACTGGATGTAAATTACTTTTCACTTACACATTTGTTACTAACAGTGATAAAACTACACATTTTTGTTGAAGTTAGAACATACAGTGAAAGTTATGGGAATTATTCTAACACTCTTTGAAGAAAGTGAAAATTTGAGACTTTGAAGTGGAAGGGTTATTATGCATTTACAATTAGAAAGACTGCATTATCTGAAAATGTTCACAATTTACAGAAGTTTTGTTCCTTAGATTATTACTAAATAATTTCAGTGGTTAATATATCAATTGCCAAATAATTTACACACCACTGCTGACTAGTCAATAGTTTCACTGTTATTTGGTTTATACATAGTATTACACCCAAGGACCCCATACAGATAAGTGTTTAACACTCAGTTAAGACCAATGATGTCCTAGTATTTGTTTAGTGTTAAATTTTTAGCAAAAATTTAAGTCTGACATTAGAGTATAGAAAAAATTAAATAGAGGCATATCACAGAAGAGAATAACCCAATATTTCACAGAATCACAGAATGTCAGGAGTTGGAAGGGACCTCAAAAGATCATCTAGTCCAACCCCCCTGCCTGAGCAGGATCACCTGGATTAAACCCCACAGGAACGTGTCCAGATTGGTGTTGAATGTCTCCAGAGAAGGAGACGCCACAAACTCTCTGGGCAGCCTGTTCCAGTGCTCTGTCACCCTCACAGGGAAAATGTTCCTCCTTACATTCACATGGAACTTTTTATGTTCCAGCTTGGACCCATTGCCCTTTGTCCTATCGCTGGCCATAACAGTAATACTGCATTCTCTTGATTACTAAATTCTATATGGATGAGAGTTACCACAAGGAAAGAAGAAAAACATGGAGAATTGTAACAAATTACCAAAAGCCTGAGACAACTGACAAAATTTAAGTATAATGTAAGCTAATCTAACAAGTGAGTAACTAGGGAGATTATAAAAAAAAAGAGTTCATAATGCTGAGAAGTCTGTACAGGAATAAAAAAGTCTGCATTTGAAAAGTCAGATCTCCCTTCAAAATAAAATGATTTTAAATCAATCTCAATTAGGTTAAATTACACTTGATGTAAATTCTTTTTCCTAAAACTCTTGATATTAAATCCTGTATTTTACTAAATTATGCATAGATACTGTGCTTTGCATATGAATCACTTTGTATGATGAGCTGTCTGCATTAATTTAAATCTAAATTAACCTGGTTAATTCTAATAGTCTGTTTTGACAATTAAAAAAAGTTTCCAAAAGAAATCAAATATAGATGGAAAATACTACACATGAAAACGTGCTATCCTGTCACCTAAAAATTTTAATAGTATGAGGACTGCGTTTGAAGCAAAACAAAGTAAGATTTAATATAAGCCACATGATGGTTCTGATAGGGACCAGTTTTGACTTGCTGGAAACTTGGTTTACAGCTTTTAATCATCACAGCATCATTACACTATTACAGGGGTATACTTACTTAATAACATAAGTAGATCACAAGAATTAGAGACATAATTTTGAATAACATACAAAACACAACTTCCTCGGTATTTTTCTGTCCAGAGGAAAATTTAAAGCTGACGAATTTGTACAATCTTGATGACCTGACATTAGCTAACCAACCTGCAAAAGCAAGTTTGGCCAAATTTTACTTTCATCTTGGAGATGGGAAAAAGTTACTTCTATGAAAAGCTAGATTTTTCCATAAGTTAGTCATATAATAGTGTTTTACAAAATATTGATATTGGTCAAAATTCAGTGGCTGCTAAACAGAGAAAAATTGATTTGGGCTTTGCTTCTGGCAGGTCAAATGCTGTAGGAAACAAATAAAAACTGATATTCATACTGGTATGTATTTTCATAAGCAGTTCACATTTTTAAGCTCTCAAAGCCAAATTGGGCATTTTAATGTTTTGACAGTAATGATTTGAAACATGCTTTCTTAGCAGCTAATCAATGAACTGAATATTGTTTCTGGCAGTAATCTGAAATAGGATATGGAACAGTGGTCTCCTCATCCAGAAGCTTCTTAAAAGAACTTGCAGGATAACACACACAGATTGTGGAAAACCAAAGTCATTACATGCACATGTAATTTCAGTTAGCATCACCAGCAAGTCACTAATTTATCATTAAAGGATTGTTATTCAATATATTCATTATATTTATATAACCTTTAACTTCAGTTAACTTAATTAGATTTTAGAAAGGACTATTAATACCACAGAAAAGGTATTTACAATGACACATCAGACCAATGAACCTGAAATCCGTGATTTTAGATTTAGGATAAAAGATGTCAGTATAAAATCTAGTGCCTATAAACATCATCTCTTCCCTGAATTAAGGAAGTGCCAAGCTTTACGGAGATCTCACATGGATCTCGCATGTAGTAAGGGACTGAGATCTCCATGATCTCAGTTTAAGCTCACTTGAGTACTTGACAAAATAAATAAAATGATGAAATAGGAAAAGATGTTAGTTAATTTATCTAAATGCCACTGGAATGAGTTAGCAACACAGACTTAATCTGCAATTATGTGAAACTATTTATCATAGTGGATGAAATAAAACTACAATAATTAATTCCTTGAAAAGATTTGTAATAGTCAACTTTGGCCTCTATTTAGGGCATAAAAAAGCCAGATTGCTGAGTAAACTTCATAACTGTGATCAGCATTCAGCTGGTTTCCTAAGAGACAGGCCACCAATATTACCCAGATGTAGCACAAGGAAAGACCACCCAAAAGCAATACCCAGTATTTATTTTGATCTACTGATAGCCTGAGCAACATGTGATGCACGTTCAAAATGTTAATATTTTAATTAGTTTTAAATGTTAACATTCTAGATTTGAGTCAAACTCTGTTCTTTAAGACATAGTGCTATGAGAACATCCTACTGCCAATCAGCTCCCAAAATCCTACATCGCAGCATCACCACACGGAACACCCCTAATGAGACTCATTTCTCTCTACTGGACAGAACTGGAATTTACCTTCAATTTCCTGAGGTCTAGTTGTGGTTCAGGGGCTGGTGTGGGGGCATAGTGGGGCAGGATGTGTGTTCGGTTCTATTTCCCAGTAGCTCCCTCTGAATTGAAAGAAATATTTACATGAGGAGCAAAAAAGTGTGAGTTTGTGTGCCTCCATCCTTCTGCATAATGGGAGTAGTAAAGCTTTCGGTACCCAAGGGATTGTTCACGTCTGAGTAACAACAGGCCTCTCTCCAAAAATGACTGGTGCTACATTCAAAGAAAGTGCAAAGGGATTTTTCAAACTTATGAGCATTCATTAATTATCACAGTAAAGTATCATAATTCCATCTATTAGAAAAACACTGGCAATGAGTAGGATGACTTTTAGAACAAAATCCTTTAAAAATAAAGCTGCTATTCTTGGCTAAACTGCATTTAAGATTTACATTGTGCAAATCAAAAGTCTATACCATTTCTAAAAAGGTGTTATGGAAAACTAGCAAAATTTATGTATATACATAAGCTTATTATATGTTAACTTCAGAGCCATTGTGGCTACGAACAGTATTAACTGAAAATTGATTAGCCCCTTATTATTCTGATTCAGATTAGGTTAAAAAAACTGAATGTTTCTTACTATTGTGGCAAAATAAAGGATCTCTTTTTTTCTTAACTAATATTTAGTTATTCCAGCAGCATACTTAGATCAGACTGCAGAAGTTGAAGTCTGTGTTCACTGCTTCTTTATTATGCTGAAGTTACACAACCACAGATATATCTTATATATTCCCATAACCAGATATTCCTATAAACCTAAACAGCCTTAAAGTGTAAATTACTGTTGACCTAGCTTCTTCCTCCTGTTTTGTTTCACAATCCAATAGGGTTATCTTTATCCAGTTTGCCTATTTAACTAGAGTAGCATGGGATGTGGCTCAAAGACTCGTTATTTCTTTTCTGATTAGCCTCATCTAGAGCTTAACTGTTGATTGCAGCCCAACTGAATAGGAAGACCCAACATGCAGTCACAGAATCTGACTTCACACTCAGTAGTAATCCTTTTGAAAATGCTGTGAAAGGATAAGATCCCAAGTCTTTGTAGGAGACTTTGCTTGAACTTTTACCTTTTGTTTCTGATACTTTAAGGATACAATGTATCTTAAAGCACAAAATAAATGGTACATTTCAGATTTTAAAACAGTCATGCAGGGCCAAGGTGAAACAGTATTTCCATACTTGACAGATTTTAAAAGTCTATTTTAACATCATGAAATGTTCTAGAGGATAAAGTGTGGCAAAATTTGGGTTGGATTAATGAGAAAATCCTGGCAGCAGGAAACCTAAATTCATTAAGGACAACAAATGCAAAGAAAGCACCAGTAAAGTTCTTACAGTATTTGCACTTTGCATACATGACAGTCTAACGGAACAGAAGAAACACAAACCAGTTGTGCAGGAATTAATTTTTGGCCAGTTTGTAAAATAGCTGTTTCTTAAGTATCTAAAGCTGAAATTTCACCACAATATTATAATGATAAACACACACCCCCACCCCTATCAGAAACACAAACACATCTAATCAGAGGCACATGAAAAAAAGATGAAGAAGATGTAGACAGCAGAAAGCTTTTTACTTTGAGGGGTAGGGGAGCAGTAAGTAACAGACTATATCTGAAAAGGAAGTAAAGCAGGATTTGCTAACAAAAATTGGGCATCAGTGTTGATGGAATATGCAGAGATTTCAGCTGAAAGGAGATGTGTCTCCCCTTGAGAAAGCAGAAGCACCTGCTGGTACTGAAGTAAACTAATCCAGTTGACAAGAACCATTCTTGTCTGATAAATTACTACCATCTACCTTCACAGAACAGGGGAAAAGGGCAAGAAAAAGCAGCCTGACAGTACAGAACAAAGGGAAAATCTGTGAAGAGGGGGGCAGGTAGTATGATGGAACTAAATGGAACTGGCAGGAAAAATTCAAGTTGTAGACTGGCAAATGACCAGAACTGCTGAAATTGCAAAAGCTTTCTCTCCAAGAATGCACATGGTAGAAATAAGAAAACACTGGGTTTTATGCTTTCAAAAAGCCAACACTTACTATATATGTTATTTTCTGCGTTAACTGTAACTATAGCAACTTTGATTAAATGTAGGAAAATCATCTGTACCCACAGCAATAATGAAACATCTGTGCATCAAGTCTTCAAATTACAAAGTTGTCAGTTCTGAACAGCACTGGGTCATTAAAAGACTTTAACCACGAAGTATATCATCAGAACCTGGAATTAATTTTATTTATTTATTCCAAATGGTATCTGAAATCCTTCATTGTACTTTGAGAACTAATGGCACTCTCTAGCAGAAATAATGATAATCCTCTGGTAGCATTAGTGAACGCACCTCAAAATATACGAATCAGTGGAATTTCATATATAATAACTTTCCCTAATAGCAAAATTACTGTGGTTAAGCAAAATCATAAACACAGCAGCAGAGAAAAGGTCTTGGCAAAGAATCTGTACTGAACAGTCAAAGCAGAAACATACCTTTGCTTCAGTAAGGTTTAAGTACAGAATAGGAGTATGCACCTGTCATTCTCAAAAACTTAAATGTATAGTGAATTGCTAAATGGCTGGAAGGAAAGACTAACTGGAGACCTCCACAGAAATTAAATAAATGAGTATTTATAATCCTATTTAAAGGGACTGGACAGGATTTCCACAATTAAAATGGTAAAATCTTATCTTCCTATATATCTGTGCTGGTTTAGAGG